>CM075696.1:12638502-13040227 GCA_037954015.1 Psophocarpus tetragonolobus | reverse complement strand
TATATATGTGAGAGGGAATTTATTTACTCTAAGAATAAGTATAAAAAACTTACTTTTTATCTCATCCTTATTTTTTCTTACAACTATTAAATTTCAAGAAAATAAACAAATAGGATGAAGAGTAAATATTTTATCTCACACACATATATATATATATATATATATATATATTTATTAAGTATTTAACAATGCCATCACCCCTAATGGTTACTGCTTATTTATTGTTGCAGTCAAATAACCAATAGAATCCACTCAATAACCCAACAAGTAAGGCAACAACTAACAAAGCACCCCTAAACAACAAAACAATTATTTTAATGATTATAAATGTGAAAACTCTTATAACATGTTACTAGTCATAATTATAATCACAATGACTATCAATTAAAAATAATAATAATAATTAAATTTGTAAAATGAGTGTTTGATTTGTAAAATTTTTATTTAAAGTTCATCTTTTAAAATTAAAATTGTTATTTTGTATCTCTATTAAATAAAAAATTATTTTAAAACCATGTAAGGTATTTTTCTTTAATTTTCTATTAAAAATATAAAATTATTGTTTGATATTTTATTAAACATATAACTAAGTAATTAATATCACAAACTAATTTTTAAAAGATAAAAGTAAAATAAAAATATAAAAATGACATAATTTTTTCTCATTTAACTAAAATATATTTAACCTAGCTAATAATTATATATGTGTATGATTTTGTGTCATACATGTTTCAAATTTCAATACATGCATACAAATAAATATGTCTCTTAATGCTTCTTTACAACAGAGGCTGTACCGACAGAAAAACAACCATGCAAGCAAGAGTTCATTCAATCAATTCTAACCCAAAAATAAATATGAAATTTTGGAAAAAGATTTTTTAAACTACTTTACTATTATTATTTTTATTCATATGAATCTTACTTAAAGTAAAAAGATTTTGTATTTTAATAGGAAAGTTAGATCTATTTGCGTCTAACTCATGTAAAGTAAAAACCAACAAGTGGATGTGGTGCTCGTCTCCTTAAATAATTGTTGATGAAACAACTTTGTTGAAAGGAGAAATCCTGTTAAAAATACTATTTTTTTTTTTATAAATATTAGACGTCAATAATAAAATTAGTGAATATTTGACACTAATGTCATTATAAAATTTTTTATTTTTTAATTTTTGATATTTTATCTCTTTATTTTTAAATCATGATTTAAAAATTGTTGAATTGATATTAATTATGTGAATATTTTGTTTCACTTGATTTTAGATTCAAAACAAACAAATTTTTACATGATTTCATATTAAAGAAGAACTTAAAATTAGTTTTGGGTTTATTTTCAAACTTAAGTAATTTAGAATAACTTTTACATTAAATTAACAATTTTATATTAATTTTTACAATAACCTTACTTTTATAATAAAAACATCTAAATATAAATTACATCATCTCATCATCAATTAATAGTAACTAATTATATAAAATAAATTTCATTTAAAGATTCATTTTATAAACCCCATGCAAGCACATAATATATTAAATGAGATTGATACATGTAAAACTCTAAAGTTTAAATTATTATTACATTATTATCACATATTAATAAATGTTGGGTATAGTCTAGGTCAATTTACCAACAACTAAACCTAAACTCAACAATTTTAAAATGGAAGATCGCATAATTTAAAAATGGAGATAAAATATTAAAAAATAAAAAATAAGAATATAAAATGCAATCAAACATAAAAAATTAATTAGTAAAATAAGCTAACTATGTGCATAAAATGACTACTTTACTGTGTATCATATTCACCAAAAAGAAAGAAGTTTACTGTGTATCCATTATTCATATTTTGATGACAAAAGAAAGAGGACATGGTGGATAACACAAGGTAATAAAGGCAGCATAAAAGATAATTGACGTTATGGTGTAAACATGGTAATGTAAAACGAGAGATGTTGATTGGTGAGTGTGTGCATGAGACAGTGATGTTAACTTTCTCACCGATTCAATTCATTTTTCAAATTTTCATTTGTTTTCTTTAGCCTTTATCTGCCGACAAAAACTCAGAGGACCATAAAGAGAGAGAGAGAGCACTGAGACTGTGTTGAGTTGTGTTGTGTGTGACATGTAGCACCAAACTCAAACTTAACTTTCTTTCTCCTCTTTCTCTTCTTCTTCTTCTTCTCAGTTTCACTTCTCTTCTTGCTCATGGACATGGATGTTTGCACAAATGTATCAGTTTCAGATGAGTGTCAGCAAGAGCTTCCCACCCTTGATGACCTTTTCTCTAATCAGAACATGGTTAGTGTGTTTGTTACTTTGTTTTGGCCTCTTTGTTCCTCCTTTCTGTTTTTGCCACTTTTTCATGAATTTTTCTTTCCTTTCTACTTGTTTAGTAGTTTTATCAAATGGGTTTTCCTTGAATACACTTACCCTTTTGATTTTTTAGTGATGAGGAAGGAATTCTTTTATGTATATAATAAATAAATGAACAAAATTTAGATATAGTTTCTTGGCCATGTTTGTGTTGTTCTTTTGAGGTGAAACTAGAAGAACATATGTAACATGACGTGACACCTAGGAAGTGTTTGTAAGTTTTGTGGTTAATAAATATACAATTTGCAAATACTATATAAAGTTTTGAACTTTTAATAATATTAGTTGGTGTGTATATAAGTGTTTCTATGCTGCTTCCTTGTTCCTTGTGTGGATTGTTACAGCTAAAATTTACTTTTGGTAACAAAAAATGTGTGCAGGAAGTGGATTTTGGCATGGAATGGTTGTCAGTGTTTGTGGAAGACTGTTTTTCTAGTAAGCCAAGTTGCCTCTTGGCACCACCTGGTGTTCAAGCCACAAGCACAAAGCCTTCAAGCACAATGCAAAGGCCACAACAAAGTCACTGTCCTTTGCAGAATTTTGCTGTGCCAGGGAAAGCAAGGAGCAAGAGGAAGAGGCTTTCAGCCCCTAGAACAAAACACACTCTAAGCACATGGTCACAGCACTTCAGCACACAAAGTGAAGGGTTGAGTTCTGACCCTCCTCTTTTGAAACAAGCCTATTGGTTGGCAGATAGTGAACTCATTGTGCCTAAGAAGAAGGATGTTGTTGAGCAAGAAAAGGTTGTGGTGGTGAGGAAGGAGAAATTGGAGGATTGTTGTGAGATTGAAGTTAAAGATAACAATAATAATAGTAATAATAATAATGGACAGCACCCAATTCCAAGAAGGTGCACACATTGTCTGGCTCAGAGGACCCCACAGTGGAGGGCAGGACCATTGGGTCCAAAGACACTATGCAATGCATGTGGGGTGAGGTACAAGTCTGGAAGGTTGTTGCCAGAGTATAGGCCAGCCAAGAGTCCTACTTTTGTAAGCTATTTGCATTCAAATTCACACAAGAAAGTCATGGAGATGAGAATGGGGGTCCTGTCTGCAGAGAAGTAGTGAAATGATGTTCTATATACTTTTTAATGTATAATCAAAACTTCAAAATTAAGCAACAAATTATTTGGAAACAGACATATACCATCAAAGAGGGAAGAGGGGGGCACATTATATTATGAGCTTTATGAACCACACTTTGAAAAGTACTAATACAAGTTCAGATTATAGGCATTTTGGATTGCAGGTAAAAAAAGTAATTTTGAAACAAAATTAGTTTTTCAACAGATTAAGAACTTTGTTTTTGCTTTCATTTTTAATTTCCCCATTTTAACTCAAATGATGACTTAAGATTAAAAAATGATGTTAGTCACTATAGTTTTACTAAATGTGTTGCAGCTTACAATCCAATAATTCAAAGTTGTTCACAACAGATTACATCCAAAGTTCAAAGACATGCTTTATAAGTATTGCATGTTCTTACATCAAAGAATGGCTAATAGAAATAAGCCTTTGTTCTTTACCCTTCTCTATATGGTATATCTTTGTTTGGATAATTGGATTTCCTTCCATTTTATTACAGTATTTTTCAACTTATACTCAAACATGCTCATAATATTATATACCCACATTATTGTTGCCCTCTGGTGTTTCCAATATTTCTCCATTTTCCTAATTTTGGTCTTTTTGTGCTTTGAAATTTCCTTGTCAAGGACATGAATTTTGTTCCACTTGGTATCACATGCTTCCACAATAGGCACATGAGAGTGCCTATTTGTACAAAATTTGGAGTTGGCACTCACAACCTCTCTCCATTATGATATCCACATGTTTGTTACTTTTAATTTCACTATACTTTGAACTAAGAATAAGAAGAATAAAAAGGAAGGTTGGGTGGTGAAAAAAAAAAATCCTTAACGAGTTTTCTTTTGCCCTGTATTTGATTCTTGTGTGAGAAATGAGAATGGGTATAGGAAACGGGTTTTTGAAGAAACTCTTGTCCTTGTGATAATGATCATGTATGGAGGATGACCAAATTTTCTAAGTGTTAAAAGTCAAAATAAAAATGACCACAGTCTAATTAATTTTTAAAATACAAATTTAAGAGTGGAGTTTTGGAAGAAAAGTAAAAAACGAGTAATTTTTATTTATAAAATATTTTTCATTTAATTATTTTTAAATAAAAGAAAATAATAATAAGTATCAATTTAATAACTCAATTTTTATATATTTTTATACACATTATATAACTTTTCTAATTAAAAATAAAACATTCATCCAAATAAATAGTTAAATTGGTTCACGTCATTTTAGTCTCTAAAGTTAACAAAATTCAAAACAAGTCTCTTAATTATAATTTTTTACCAATTTTAACCCTTCTTAGTAGTTCTGTTAGGGACTATAATACTAATAAGTTATAAAATTTAAGGACTATAATGAAATAAGTTATACATTAGAGACTAAAAAGACAATAATTTTAATTTTAAAGATTTATTGATATTTTTTTAATTACAATGATTAGTATAACGCTGTCATATAATTTTAAGAAATAAAATAGTTTTTTTATAAGTCAAATAGTATTATCAATATTAATTGTTAAATAACAACTCAGATGTACCATATTTTCACAAACCAAATGAAAGACTATCTTTGTCTCCGCAAAGGTGATTCACTCATTAAACCCATAAATTAATAGCAATGACTCTGATTTATGGTGTGAAATGGCGTAAATATTCCTCACCAAGCACATAATCTTGCCCAAACCTTATATGACAAGTTGCAATTCAGAAAAAATGTGTTGAACTGTTTCTATAGCCTCGCCACAGAGCACACAACCTTCTTCGTCTTCTCTTAATATTCTCCTCTTGCAAAGATTGTTCTTGGTTAGCATCCTATTTACTTTTAGTCTCCATGTTAAACATTGAACTTTTGAAAGAACACCTTTTAACCATATTAATTTGAAAAAATTATCTTTAAAAGTGGATTTCTCCAAAGTCAAGATCCTATATGGCGATTCCATTAAATATTGCCCAGACCTTCTTCCATCCAACTTCATCCATCTTGAGGCCCACAAGTCCTCCTTACACCCTACAATTCATGACTTAACTCTTCTACTTTCCCTTCTTCCCACCCAAATAGTCTCCTCCTCCATTTCCATTTCTAACTCCCTTTATCTTCCCCCTGCATCTCCTTTATTGTGATGTTCTTGTCAATTGCTAGCTAAAAAAGTCTAGGATATTGATCTCTAAATCTCTGACCCCCTAACCACTTATCTCTCCAAAACATAGTGTAATTCCCATCTCCCAGTTAACGACATACATTCTTAGACCACCAATCCTCTTGCCCTATTCCCTTTTCCTCTATGGAGTTTAAATCAAGCCACCGCCTAGGACACTTCTTTCCCTATATCACCCACTGACCATTTGCAGTCTAATACCGTGATATTAGAACAGGATTCCACATACTATTTCTCTTTGTAACTAACCTCCACTTCCATTTTCCTGCAATATTAAAGTTACTTAGTTTTCTCAACCTTAACCCCCCTCCTCTTTTGATTATAGACTTTATCCTAGGACACCAAGTGCACCTTTCTACTCTTCTCTTCTCCTCTCTACAAAAAGATTTAAAAAAGGGATTCAAGTTTAAAAATAATACCTCTTGGAGCCTTGAAGAATGAAAAATAGTAAATTGGTAATGCATACAACATAAGGTTTGATCAACACAATCCTTCCTGCCAAAGAGGGATATTTATTCTTCCAACCAACAATATTTTCGAACTACCTCCAATATAGGTTGTCATGTCTCGCACAAAGATGAATTAGCCCTAGTATTTGAAAGGAACGACTCCCACCTTACAGCAATACATATGCCTTTCTAAGCCAATTTTCATGCACATTAACTCTTATTAAATAGCTCTTTGTGATAGTTCATGTTTAACCTCATATAATCTCAAAATTTTGCAAGATTGCAAAATTTTCCAAGAAATAAAATAGTAATTTATTGTCTTTGTCTTCTCTTCATTCTTTTTTGAAAGTTTAAATGCTTATTTATGTTTTTAGTATTTTAGTATTTAAAAACTAAAAAATTCATTTGGGTAATGTTTTCTTAAAACAATTTTCGGAAACAGTTTTGTTTTTTAGTTTTCTATTTTTGTTTTGAAAACTCAAAATACAATCAAAATATGTTTTTCTTTTTTCTTCTTTTCATTAATGAAATTTAACTAAATATGAACAATTTTTTTCATTTTACATATTTAAAACCGTTTTTAAATAATATTGTTAAGCAAGTTTTTTTTTTCTTTTCTTTTAAAAAATAATTTTTAAAAACTATTATTAAAAACTTTTTTCAAAAACTAAAAAACAAACCTAAACCAATCAGCCCGTAAATTTTTATCCATTAACATACAGTAAATGTAACGATTTGATTGTCTTGTTAAGTTATTATTTTGTAACCACCAAAATTAGAAGTTCTGGCTCTATGGTGGGACTTCAAGATATCTATACAAGTTTCTGTTTTTTTTCCCCCTCAATTATGAGACTAATTCTCAATTTGGAACCTAGTTATACTTAAACTTAAAATACCTCGCCCCTTTATGAGAAAAAACATTTTATTTTTATTTCATTTTTTTAATTTCCATAATAGAAGCACCTACTTGTAAAGGTTATATTTGATCCTTGTATTCAATAATTTCATGAGCAAAATATTCCTCCTTGTTTGCCTCGCTACACAAATTTTCCATAGTTATTTGAAAAACATTAAAGTCATATCCTTTTACATTACAAATGCCGTATGCACAGCTTAAGATTTAAAAAATATTATAATTGTAAAAAAAAAAAGGTATTTTGTGTTTAACAAAACTTTAGAGAATCTTAATATAATTTTCTCTAATTGTAAAAAAATGTAATATAAATAATTTTACTGTTCGACAAAATGATTTAAAAATGTTAATATTCTAATATACTTATATACATGGATATATTATCTGGAACTATTATTTTTTTATCAATAATTCAGATTATTTACCTTTTTTCATATAACAAGTATTTTTCACTTTAGCAAAATTTTGTTCAAATCTTAATAGAATCACTATGGATAGTTAAGTTTTCCATTTAAGTTTTTTTAATACAGATACATATTCAGAATTTAAATTTAAGACTCCTGATTAAAGTTGAAATAATTTTTGTATGAATTATAGTAATTGAGACAATGAATAGTTTAATATTGTCTACTTTTCTCTCTAAATGAAATTACTCACTCTGGAAGAATTATATGTAATAATTTACATTATATAACATGTGAAAGCATGTTTTAGTTACGTGCTTAGCATGTTTGATTATTCATCATTATTGCGGTTTTTAGAGTCAAAGTTGAAGCTCCTATCTTAAGCTTTCACGTCTTTAACCCCGTTGACATGATTTTACAGGTGGCAAAATGTAGTTCCAAACAAGCCCTTAACATAATAGCATATATTTCCCAACACGTGAAGGATGCAAAATTTGGTCACAGAATCATGAGTCATGTGCATTTAAAGAGCACCTTTTGCCCTTTGCAAGGCATAATTTACCTTCTGATTTATAATCTTCAAGTCAATAAAATTCTTTATTAAATGAACCTTTAAACTATAATATCATCCAAACTATCTTCAACTACAACATGTATATAAATAAGGGGAAAATTTAGATACCATATCATAGGTATTGTTGTTGGTGGTGCTGTTCTCCACTCAAATTTGGAATTATACATCAGTAATATGCGAAATATGAGAAATAAAGGAATCCATTAAATGTCTTTGCATATTATAGGAATGAAATTTTATATTTGATTGGAGAATAATACTAACAGTTTCTTAAGTACTGTATCTAAATTTTTTCATTTATGAATTATAGCACCTATAATAATGATTGTACAAGACCCTACAAAAATGGAATCAATGGTAGGGTGACAAGTAAGAAAGCTAGTATTGGGGGCCTCAAAGAAGAGGACAAAGAAGGATTTATCTGAATCATAAAATTGCAAGTTGAAGTTGAAATATTGCTTGTTGTAAGCCTTGCCAAACCTTGAAAATTGCAGGCCATGTCATTCTGATCCTGTGTCTGGAAGTACATATTAAATGCATATGAGGCATTACCATTAGCATCCAAGTTGTTGCAAGAAGAACCATATCCAAGTGAAGTGCAATCAGCAAAGGTGCAAGCATAGTTTATATTATCAGCAAGTTGGCTTAGATCCTGTGCATCAGGGTTGAACATACACCACTTTGAATCAAGATAATGCACGTTTTGTGCACCAACTAGTAGCTGGTTTTGGCCCTTTCCAGAAATGTCCATGGCAAACTTGGGCTTCCCATCATACCCAAAAATTCCCCAATGCCTTTCAAAGTTCCCTGGAGCAATGCTTTTAGCATCCTCATCAATAAGCCCAAAAAGATAAACTTCAATGTAACCTGGCCTAAGTGGTGTTCCTTTGTTCAATGCAAGCCTTGGAAGAAGCCCATTATAGAACCTAAAAGCATTGGCAGCATTGGCATTTTTGTCACCATCTGTGGGCCACCCCACTTCTCCTACCAAAATGGGTATGTTACCATACCCTACTTTTTTAAGGGCACAGACCAATGTGTCAAAGTTTGCATCAAACACATTGGTGTATAAAACCCCATTATCATTTATGGGATTGGCCACCCCATCAAAGAAGGCATAGTCAAAGGGGAAATCCTCATTACTATAGAGGCTCAAGAAGGGGTAAATGTTCACTGTGAATGGTGCATTGTTCTTTGCCAAAAATTGCACTATTTGGGTCATTAGGTCACTAATATCAGGCCTAAATATTCCTGCTGATGGAACAGGGTTGTTTGGTGGAGACTCATACACATCAGCATTTAAGGGCACTGTGGCCTTTATGGAGTCTGCTAGGCCAGCTGCAGTTAGGGCATTTTGAATGTTCTGTAATGCAGGAAGGGTAACATTCATGAATGAACCATTGTAAGATTTTAGGAATGGCTCATTACCAACTGCTACATACCTGTGAAAGAATAAAGATGGAAAGCAAAATGCACAAAACTTAGTACATGTTTGGATTTAAGTTATAACTGTTACACAAATACATAAGCAAAACATAGTAATTCTCATTATCACTTCATGTCAATCAATCTTCAGAATCTAAATTTGTAATGTAATAGTGTTCCAATGTCTTTTTCATAGTAAATGTGCATATTCCAATGCTTTTGAAAAAATTAATTAAATAGATGATATAAATTTTATAGGATGTAATATTTATACACTCAAAAACTTAGTAATGAAAGAAAATAAAAAAAGAAATAAGCATAATTCATAGTAATTAACTAGTTCAAAAATCAAAATTGAGAAAAAGTTTCTTGGAGAGCACAAAAGTTTTTTGAAGTTTAAGGTAATAACATCCTTATAGACCAATCAACTTTCACTTCAAAATTCAAATCCAGGACTTGTCATTTGGAGTTGTGTCATTGTGGAAGATTTCACGTAAATCTTAATTGAGCAATTTCAAGGGGAAAACAAAAACCACTTCCTCTTGATGCCACGTAAAAAAATTACAAGACAATATATGAAGAACAATATGACTCGACTAGTTCTTCTTAAGAAAATTGGTGATTGATCCGAATATGGGATAAATATATTAATAAAAAACACATCTTATACTATTAAATGGGCAACTTTAATTTAAACATAAATTAGTTAGAATGATAGTTCTTAATTTTCTTTTCTTTACACTAAAAAGTTTAACATAATTTTCTCTTTTTTACACAAAATCTAGCATAATTTACAAGTAAAAGAAGTAATACAGAAGTTCTTCTCCAAGACTCAAATCAAAACTATAATTAATTAATTAATCCTTCTCTTCTCTGTCTCTATGTGCCTTTCACCATTCCTCAAAGACCCATTTTTTTCCACTTAATAAAAATAGAAAGGAAGAAGTGAAATACACTAATTTTTTTCAAAAGGAATAATTAGTACGGATGGAAGTAGTTGAATAGACCAATGAAAATCAACTTTTAAAAACACTCCCACTGTCCCACAATGAAGCCACACTCACCACAAGTACCAAAAAAGAGAATCTATATTCAGAAAGGTACAACTAGACTTCACTTTTCTATGTCTCTTTCTTACAACCAGATTCAGTACAAAGTGACATTTACATACATTCATACACTAGTTTATTTTTAACCATTAGGTGAATATCATACCATAAATATGTATTTTAAATCTGAATCTATTGAAATAAAATGAGTCCTCTGATCTTCATTGAAGATTCCAAGTTGTTTAACTCTGAATGGATGAAATAATTGAATGTAGATAATCCAAATTTCTCCTTCCCACACTATCTCCTACCATAAACTCAAACAAAAAAGCAGGGTATACTACTTTCTTCTCATGTCAATTTTTTTATTTGGTATGAAATATTCATTCATAATTGTTGATAACTAATTTTACCGGCAACTCGGCTAGTGAGGTTTGGTGGGGTCGCGTGTTACTTTTTTGTTTTTGATCTAATTACGTTGTTCTTTTAATTTACAAGATTTGATCTTAAAGTCTTTCATCACATAAGTTTAGTTAAGGAGATCGAATCTAATGTATACCAATAATTTTGTTTGTTATGTATTTATGTCATCAATTTTTATCACAAGATTTGATCTTGGCTAGCCAAGTTTAGTAAGGTCTCGTCTTCTAATTACGTTTTTTTTTTAATTTACAAGATTATAACTTTATTTAAGGAGGTCGAATCTAATAAATACCAACAATTTTTTTTTGTCATGTCAATGCTTTTTTATCACAAAGAAGTGGAACTCAGCCAACCAAGCTTGGTAGGGTCTTGCTATTTTAATTACATTTTTTTCATTTATAAGATTCAATCTTAAAAAACTCAGTAACCTTCTTTAAGGAGACCGAATCTAATATATATCAACAATTTTGTTTGTCATGTCAACGTTTTTTTATAAAAGAGAAGAGGAACTCGACTAACCAAGCTTGATGAGATCTCACCTTCTAAGTACATTTTTTTCCATTTATAAGATTCAATCTTAAAACTTTTGACCAAATAACCTTATCTTAGAAAACCGAATCCAATACATTCCAACAATTTGTTTGTCATGTCAACGATCTTTTATCACAAAGCACCTCAGCAAATTGTCATAGGCTAAGCTAATATATACCATACACATCATGAAGCTAAATGCCTATAAAAAAACACCATGAAGCTAAATCAAAGCAATAATCCAAACCAGAAACAACAATCCAAATAAACCCTCAGATCAGATCCATCATTCAAACATTAAACAACTACTTACTGACATTTTACACTCCCTCAAGATTAAAAACACCCTACATTCACAAAATGGACACCCTTTTAAGTATTAACCAAAAAAGAAAAGTGAAAGTAACTAGCAACTTACTTGATGTTAACTCCACCCCTGAAGCTGTAACGAGTAACATTCTTCTTCACCCACTGCAATGCACGATCATAGTTAACCATCATAGCAAGCTGGTTATTGGGAATAGCAACCATGACTTCAATCTCAGACCCAGATAGAGCATTCATGCAAGCTTCATCTGCATCAAACAGTTTCACCTTCTGAATCCCATTGTCCTTCAACATCTGAACCACTGTGTCTGCTCTCAACTGGTGTGTGGCTTGAGTCCCCCAATTCACCCCAAGCCCTTCCACACACCACCCCCAATAACCCATCACCCCAATCACCATAAAAACCCATCTCAAAAACCACCCCTTTTCCATCACCATCACCATCTCTAAAAAAGTTGTCTTTTTTCTAATGGAAAAATCAGACCAAATCTTTCCAAATGCTGAAAAACAGGTGACAAGTGAAAGTGAGTTTGCGAGAATGGATAAGCATGAGTTGGCCAAACTGAAAGAATTTTAATTATTTCAGACTTCAATGTGATTTAATTACTTACATTAAAAAAAAAAACCTTCATTTAATTTCTTTCCTTTATCAAACTCCAATGAACTTATAAACGCGTTCTACCCACTAACAAATTGATGAATTTGGACAGATCCTTATATGGTAGTTCAGTTATTTGTTGTGAGTTGAAAAAAGGGAACAAGTTTGTTTGTTCAATATATTTTTTTCTAAAAAAAAGGGAAAAAATGAGATAGGAATATGAGAAAAAATGAAAATTGTGAAGATGGGTTGAATGAGAATAATGTTCTACATTCATATTCCCCAAGTGAAGAAAGACAAGAGTATTAATTGCCTCCACATATTTATAGTGATTGGGGTAAGGTGGCACCTAATTGTGGATCTAGAGAAAGTTAAAATAAATGAAATCAAATGAATGGTATGGGAATAATGGAAGTTTGAAAGTGAACAGAAAGTGATGAAAGTGAAAGATAAGAGTAGTATTATAGAGAAAGTGTTGATTAGTTTTATGATGATTTTGGATAGAAGAAGAGTGTTTATGTTATATGTTGTGTGAACTGGAAAGTGGGGAAGAGCTTAGAGTTTAGACAGAGAAGAAAGGAACCATGTGTCTTCGGTTTCTTCTATGTAGAAAGTAGAAACCAAGTCGGTTTGTTAGTTTTCAAAGTAAATCAATTTATTTGAAAATAGATTACACTAATTATTTTTTGAAATTTTATGAAATTATCATAGTTATGAAAACTAGTTTCGAAAAAGAATTAGGGGATTAATAGGTTTGAGTATGTCAAGGACTGATTATGGTAACGATTATTGATTTATTAATCTAGTTTTTTTATGGAGTGCATGTTTGAAAAAATTTAAAGACATGATTTTACTTTATTTTTTCGTATCAAATACTAAGTTTCTCTTAGGAGTTTATTTTATAAACTCCTAATTATTATACTAATTATTTTATAAAATTATTATATTTATGAAAACTAGTTTAGACGAGGAATCAACATATAGTTGATTTGAGTTCATCAGAGTAATTATGTAACAACTACTAATTTATTAATCTAGCATTTTAATTGAGTCAATGATGAAATTGATTTTTATAACACTGGTAATTATTTAAACTTTTTAGTTTATATATTTTTATATCAGTGAGTGTCAATTTTGTTGAAATTTTTTAACCTAGTGATCCCTTAACATGCTAATTTCATAAAAAAGTATTTTTGCATTATTAATCTTTCTAAATTTTTGAAAAATATGCACTCTATAAACATTAATTATTCTTACCATTTATGTTCAATCTTTTTTCTAAAAAGATGGTAATGTTTTTAATGAATGGTGTATCGTTTTTTTTTTTTTAGATAGTAAACAACTAAACATTCATTGAGATGTCGGCATTTTTTTTTTCATTTTACCCAATTTATTCAACTTTAAGGTGATTTGGATTCTAATTTTTGGTAGATAAGATCACGTCATAAGTGATAAGATGAAACACAAAAAGAAAGAAAGAAAGGAGAAAATATGGTGGACGAGAAAAAAAATAAAATTGAATAGAATATATTTTCAAAGTCAAATATACAACTATACAAGCGTTAAGTTTGAATTGTACAGCATGTATTATGCTGGTCTTGCATGTTTAATTATTGAAAAGTCTATAACTGAAAAAAAAAAGTTGTAAAAATAATTTAGCAAGTATTTATATTTCATAAAAATATTTGTTAATGCATACAAAATATAAAATATACTTTGAGAAATGTTTTAAAATCTTAGTTTAATAATGATGAGAAAAACAATGAATAAAATTTTTTGAATTTTTTAATATTATAAATGTAAAAAAAATTATTTTTATTTCTAAGTTTTTTATAATAATTTATAATATTTTATTTATTTAATAATTATTTAAAAATATAATTAATTAATATAATTAATGAAATTAATAATTCCTCTTAATTAGATAATAAGCTTAAGTAAGTATTAGTTAATATATTATATGAGTATTAATACATGTGTACTACAAAAATTAATATACTAATTTACTTATGACTTTTAATATATATGAATTTTTAAAAAATTAATTTTAAAATATTAATATTTTAATCAATAATAATTCAAATATTTTATTAAAATTAATATTAAATAAAGGATATATTTTTTATCCTCCACGAGTCTCTCTCTTCCCCTAATGTTATATAATAAATATATATATATATATATATATATATATATAAATAAATTTCAATTAACAAATTTTCAATTACAAATACATATACATCTTTATTATATTAAAACGGCTTCCATTATGATATTAAACCAATAACAATTTATACAAATTAAATCTTTCAATTAATAATTTCCGATTTATAATTTGGTCAAAGAAAAATTTTTAATAATTAATTTATTTCTATTTTTTACTCACAAAATCATGTATACATATCAGAGTTTCATATTATAATACCTTGACGGCTAATGAAACTATTTTAGTAAAATTTTACTGTGAATGTGTATATGTTTAGTAACAAAGTGAACTCATCACAATTTTTTGAAACGACAAATAATTTCTTGTGTTGATTTCATTATAATTTTGTGTTTATTAAGATATTTTACCGACAAACCAAACACACAATAAATCAAAAGTCTTATAATTTATCATTTTTTAAACAATTATTTTAAAATATTAACTAAACTGAAGATCTTTTTATAATAATCTAATTCCAACTTACAATACAATATCGTACAATTTGGAGTTTATTTTGTTTAGAAGTTAATGTAATTAATTTTAATAAAATTCATTTTGCACAATTGAATCTTATTGAAATTTGTCCATAATTTCATTTGAAACGCATTATATTAATTAAAATGTAACTTTTTATTGAAAGCACTAAAAAATTAATTTTACACCTCTAAAAATTATCACAAACATATTTTCGACAACTAAAACGAAATATAATTACTTTAAGTCACTCTGAATTAATCCATCAATATATTGTAAACTTTATAATAAATAAAGGATGAAGCAATAATTAAAAAACTAACACAATAGGTTAGATTTATTTATTTATTGTTTTTGGTATAATGGCGTAGTATCGAATATATTGATTTTATCGATGCGTTCTGTTTTGGTCGGTCACTGCATCTCATTCCCATATCTCAAGTCTCGACGTCAGTACACATGGGCAGCTTTATTTTATTTTTTTAAAATTAGTTTTTTTAAGCTTAAAAATAAATATTTGTTGTAAAAGTAAATTTTAATGTATCAGTTTTTTATTTTTTATAAAATAACTTTCACATAAACTTATTTAAAACACTGTTTGTAGTTTTTCTTTTCCAACTTCTACTTTTTTTAAAAATTTAAAATATACATTTTACAATATACACATTAATGCTTTTTGTTAAAATTGTTAAGAAATTAGGGTAACCAAACTAAGGCATCACTTATGTAAACTTAAAAATTTGCTTTAGAAAATAATGTAGTAAAAAATAAAATTGGCTTTTTAAAATAAATAAAAAAGATTATTTTAAATTATTTAGCCCAACACACTAAACAAATAAAAAGCTGTTTATTTTATTAAAATAAGTACTTTTTATTAAAAATAAGCTTGCTTACCAACACGTACACTCAACTCATTATTTTCATTCTCACTTTATCACTTTTCTTCAAAAAGGAGGTGTGCAATATGGCTAGATCAAGGTCAAACCAAATAAGCAGAGATGACTAAGAACAGCAAAAAACACAAAAAGCAAGCTCCATACTAAAGGAAAGCTGGAAAAATCTAAAAGAGGGTAAGTGGATACTGGAAACTACATTTTTTAACCATTCTACTGTCTATCACTGTCACTGGTTTAGCAGCTCTTTGAATAGTCTTCATATGCTTCAGTTGACCCATTCACTTCTACCAGCTTCTCCTTTTTTCCTGCTTCATCTGTAGTAGCTGATTCATTCATCAAGGCTCCATCATGGGACTGGGCCAACATTACTGTCCCATTTGTTGTTAAATCATTGGACTTGCCATCCTATAATAGAATAAGGGATTCGAGGTTTAATCAGCATGAGAGGCCACTTAGAAGGTGTATAGTAAAAAATTATATCAGTGAAAATTTACAGGAACATTTCAAATGCCAAAATTTGTTCTTATAGGGTGATTTAATTAGTAATTAGTAAGGGAAGGGAGATATAGAAAAAGGTTATATTCTTACCATTAAGAAAATGTAACATTTTGACCGATAAAAAAAATTGCCAAAATTTGTTCTTAGGGCTTTATGTGTTTGGTTTTGTTTTTTTATTTTTTAAAAAAATTTGAAAATTAGTTTTGAAGAATTATTTTATGGAATAAGAGAAAAAAATAACTTGTTTGGTAAGTATTATTCAAAAACTATTGAGAATGTGAAAATGAAAAACTTGTTTATATTTACATCAATATCATTATAAAAAGCAAAAAACAACCTATTCTTCTTTTATTGAGTTTTTCAAAATAAAAATACAAAACTGAAAAATAAAATTACTTTCAATATTCTCCATTTTCAGTTTTTAAAAGCTAAAAAAACACTAATTAAATGAGTTTTTTAATTTTTAAATACTAAAATATTGAAAACAATTTTCTCTGTTTTTAGTTTTTAAAAGCTAAAAAAACACTAAATGAGTTTTTTAATTTTAAATACTAAAATATTGAAAACAATTTTATAAAATTGTTGACAAACAAATAAGCACTTAGTAGGTGATGCAAGGATTCATGTTACCTGTTTTGGAAGCTGTTCCTTAGATTTTCTTTCCTGAATCATCTTCTCACGAGTCTCATAAAACCCAAAATCATCCAAGATGCATGTTTTGCTTGAATGCTCCTTGAAGATTTTGAGAATTTGAATACCCTGCTCAAGCTTAACCTGAAGAAGGATATAGATAAGTACTGCTGTTGAAAGGGGGAGGAGGGACTTATGGGAATGAACAAGCAACTAAGTGAATACCTCTTGCGCGTCCCTACTGTTAGTAACAGGTTTGTTTTCATTGTTTTCTAGTGTTATGTGCCTCAACACACTGTTTGGGATATCTTTTATGATATGCCACTTCACAGAAAAGCAACCAGTCCACCTGTCCTGCTGCCAATATTCCACACTTCTACCAAAATCAAGTGGAGTCGTCATCTCTGCTAAACCAACAAATTGGCCACTAGTGTTGACCTGTACCCAAAAAAAACAAAGGGAAAATCCAGGCTTAGTAAAACCAGGAAAGCAGAGGAATACCCAACTAAATGCTTATATCAATTCACCAACTCACCGAAAATAGCAAAAATACAGGACAGTCGCTAGGCTTCTTCTTGGCTTCTTGATATGCCGCATCCAGTTTTTTGTTGCCATTAAGGGTGCTTGCCCAGACATTATATTTTATGCTTTTATGAATATCATCCTCACTATAAGATTTTATAACAAAAAACTTTGCATCTGAATAATTCTCAGAAAATTTTTCCCCATTGTAATGTTCCTTATTGGGAACTATAGACTCTTCCTTATTATCACTCTTAATTGGAAAATTTTGTCCCTTGAGTAATAATGTGACAGGACCAGGACCTTTGGCACTTTTATCATCAGAACTATTGCCAGATCTTGGTCCCTTATTCAGCTCACCAAAGCCATCCATATTTTTTTTGGCATGATCAATAACACGGCCACCATTAGTGGCTTTAACCTTGTTATTAGTAGACCCTATTCTAAATCCATATGGAGCAGGTCCAAAATGAGAACTAGCTCTATATGTGTTTCCATATTGATTGTACATTGTGCTGCTTGGGTACATCTCATTAATGAATCCAGAGAATGGTTCTAGTCCAGATGAATGTATGGAACCATGAAAGTTCTGCACCCAAGGAACAGTTTATGAGTAAATTTTGAATTATTTTACTAATAGAAACAACAATATTGTGCACAAACCAAAACTCAAACTATCTACTGTAGAACAGGTTGTATGAAAAGAATCATGACCAATGTGATTGAATAAATATGCACAAATGATCAGCACAACCACAACAATAGTTATACCAATGATCATGTATGACAAAAAAAATTATAGATACTGGTTCTGATATTTCAAAAAGAATGACAGAAAAGACAGGAATTTGTTGATGAGGTCCCCCTTGGCCACACACCAAGGATGAAACCAGGTTAGGAATAGGAAGAGAGGGAAGGGAATGAAAACAAGTTGTTACTTTAGGGTTTCAAGAGCCTGAAATCTCTCCCTCCAAAACCAAACTCCAACTAAACAGCTCAGTCTTAATCTTATATCACTTTTGTCCTTGTAGATTATCTGCAAATTCTATTAGAATTCTCTTATAGACTATCAATAACACTAACTCCCTCAACTAGCAAACCCCAAAACCAGTACATTGGACTTACCTAACATGCAAATGAAAGGCAAACTGAAGTT
Source organism: Psophocarpus tetragonolobus (assembly GCA_037954015.1). Classification (NCBI taxonomy): domain Eukaryota; kingdom Viridiplantae; phylum Streptophyta; class Magnoliopsida; order Fabales; family Fabaceae; genus Psophocarpus; species Psophocarpus tetragonolobus. The sequence goes on along the minus strand of CM075696.1, from coordinate 13,021,538 downwards.
GTAAAGGAAAAAACAAAGGTACTTAAATACTTAGATCCTGTCTGATAATTAGAAATAAGAAGGGGGATGACAGACCAAACATACCATGGACTGTGGAGGTTGCTGAGGTATGGCTGTCTTCCTTTGAGAGGAAAATTTTTTGCCAGGCAGAGCTGGTGAAGATAATCCAATTTTCACTCCATCATTGTACTTCTTATATAAGGGATCCGAAGGTAATGCTGATTGTGTAACATGAGGACCTACTCTTGGATCTTGATATCCAGACAGAGGAGCATATACAGGAAAGTCAGCCCTTTGGTAAGAATCATTTGAATTCAAAAATGGCTGAGAACTTGATAAAAAATCCTTTAATTCACTGTTATTCGTAGAATCTTCATTGACCACACCAACATTGCTTCCGTTATTATTAACAGCAGATGGAGGTATATGTTCAGCACTGACTGCAGTTGATATTATCCCTTGTTGAGCATTGATGTTGTTGGGAGCAAATGACCCATCAGCAGAAGCTGGTGACTGGTAGTAAGAAGAAGGGTACTGGTACTGTTGCAGCCCATAGAGTTTATCATCATGTTGCATGGGTGCTCCATACGGTGTATAGCCATAACCTTGATGGTACAAATAAGAGCAGCTATCTCCCAAAACACCCTGTTATTTATTTCATTAAGCAATAACAATTAAAAAAACCCTATAAGATTGTGTTACCTTTAGCAATTTAGTATTTAAAAAATCTATATTTTATTGTTTAAAAAGGATAAGAAGCAAATCATATCCTAGCAACAATAATAGGAAGAAGTTAGATAAGAAACTACACGCCTAAGAGAAAAGGAAATGATTAGGGCTAATTACGCTGACCTTCCTTGAGGATAATGATTATTGCACTAACACGGACACCCTTCTTGTTTGGGAAAGTCCAATCACACCACTTTAACCCCTTAAAAATAACAAAGCAAAGGAGGTAGGTGTAATTTCCTAAAGAAGGATGGTGTCAATGTAAAAAGTGCTAACCTCTGGAGGTTATTATAGTTAACCAGAATGATTTTAGGCTCATCAAAGTGATAAAAGCTACAGCTAGATTCACTAAATTTTAGGGTTGAATATCAACAAGAAAAACTCAAATAATATACTAATATTTGGACCATTTGGTATTTTAAAATTTGAAACAAAATGTTTATGTAAAACACAAACACTTAACGCTACATTGATGTAACAATTTACAACCCCCAAAAAGATATCATGCATGATTTTAGAAAGTAGGAAGCCTTTTGATTTTGAAGGTATTATTATAGCAGAAGCTAATCACCACATAATGGAACTTAACCAGCAATTTTCTCAAAACCAATTCATAAATTATGTCCAATTATGATTATAATAATATATAATATAAAAATACATACATACATACATACACAGCGTCACCAAGTCTAGTAGTAACCAGAATAAGAAGTGCTTACTTGTGTCATCCCTCCATTCACGTTCATATATCTGGAATAAATGTTCCAATCACCTTGCCCATCGTAGCCTGCACAAACTCTCATTACCACATCGATTTTCCAAAAGGAATAACATATTCGATCAACAACTTCCACATTATCCTCTGAAGTCATAACAGCTTACCTTACCTCCATAATAGTAGCCAGCAGACGGATGTCCATTCGGAGTGAAGCTCGCATTTGGGTTAAATGGCTTGGTCACTCCATTAGCTGAACTATGACCACTCTGTATAGAAGTAGACTATAAGAATTAGTTATCACACCACAAATCCAAAGTTCCAAATGCATTGGTGCTATAATAAAAATACTCACCTTCTTTGCAGGCTCGGGAAGTCCAGTGGTCTTGGACTCAGAATCCAAGGACAAATTATGCAGTAAATCTGCAGCTTCTACATTACAACGGTAAAGGATATTCATCATCTAAACAACACTTTCACAGGCATAAAAAAAGCAATAAGAAAACAAAAAAAAAAAAAGAGGATAAATTTAACCAGCTCAACAATTCAACATCAGTATCTATTAATTGACAACAAATAGCACATATATATAATTTCGTAAAAAAAAAGCATTTTAAACCATTAACCACTAGCTTCTATAATAAAAAAAGTAGAGAGTCACCTGCCATAAAATCCAACCACTTCATAAGCATAAGAAAGACATTTTCAACAACCCAAAAGAAAAGGATAAAACAAAAAAAAAAAAAAAATGAAAAATTGAGGACTACGATGGGCAAGGTGATTGGAACATTTATTCCAGATATATGAACGTGAATGGAGGGATGACACAAGTAAGCACTTCTTATTCTGGTTACTACTAGACTTGGTGACGCTGTGTATGTATGTATGTATTTTTATATTATATATTATTATAATCATAATTGGACATAATTTCACACCAACAAAAACACAATCAAACAGTTTCAATTTTCAAAACCACAACGCCAGTCAATCTCCGCGTAAATAAACATTTTTTTTTAAAAAAAAAAAATTAATCAAAGATTCTGCCCATGCAGATAGCACACTCCAGAGTTCACAGGCACCACAATTAAAAAACACACACTATAATGAGCATAACAACAATTAAATTAAACAAAAAGACAATACAAGTGAATAACAAAGGCATATAATAACAGAGCAACAGAATCAGGAACAAAAGCATGTAAAAGCATGAAGTGGTGAAAAAGTAGCATGAATTGAAGAGAGTGGAGTAAAAAAGAGCGGGAGAAAGAGGATACTTGTGGTGTCAGAAGAAGCAGCTAGGGTTGCCATGATGGAATTGAAGGTGAAGATTACGAGAAATGAAAGGAATGAATATATATATATATATATGATGCGAGAAAGAGAAAGAGAAAGAGAAAGAGAAGAGAAACTTGGAGAAGGGGTCGCCGCTGCCACCGTTTTGCTTTGGGGTTTTAGCTTCACACACACCACCAGACTAGGGTACTGCATAAACCTGGTTGCTACCAAATTTTGACCTGCTATTGCAGGTTGCTTCACTTTTCAAATTTGCATTTCACTCCTTTTCATTATTTCTGTAATGCTAGATTAACACACTAGGAATTATAATTTCTCTCTTACAAGTGAGAAAGACACAACATCTTTCATAGGATATTTAATAAGAATCTTTTTATTTGTAAACATTCATTTCCTTACAACCTGTGATTAAATAACAATGAAAAATCCTTTTACTTTTTTGGGTAGGTGCATAACATTAATCTCTTGTATTAATATAAAAGTTTTAATAGTTATCATAAGTGATTTACAATTTAATTCTTTTTATAAGAGACATGTAACATGTTTGTTGTTCTATTAATAGTAAATATTAAATTAATAAATAAATATAGAATATTTTGTAAAGTGTTGTGAAAGTACACAAATATTTTCTGTTTATTTAACTATTGGAATGTAAGTGTAACGATTTGTAGTACATAAGAAATAATAAAAAAAGTAATATTTTTGTTCAACATTCTCTTGGCCAACCCCAGCTCACTCCTTCCTTAGTTCCAGAATAGAATTGAATATAAACCATTGAGTTTTAACATTAAAATAATAAGATTCTTAGTCTAAAATTAATTAATTTAGACAGTGCATTTACAATACTTTTTAGAAATTTTTTAAACTAACAATTTTAAAATATTTCGCATAATACGAAAGTTTACCAGGAAGTGGATATTCGCATAATGCTTTATTGAATGGGTTTGTTATTAATTATGATGGGTATTTTATTTTTAAGAATAGTCTTTCTAAATTGTTTACTAAGTATCTTAAAAGATATTGATTAAGAAATTATAATTTTTTTTATAATGAGTTATCAAAATCAACCTGAAACAATAAACTAGTCCATCAAGTTAAACTTAAAATTTTGAAACTAGTATAATAACAAGGATATATAGGTATTCAAGTTGAGTTTAAGAAAAACCACTGCTCATGTTGAATATGGGTTTTAACTTGATTTATGTACAGGATCGAAAAATAAATAAAAATTCTTTATTCTAAATTTGTGTTTCTCAATTAAATATTTAATATATATTTTTTTACAAATTTTTATATTTTATATAACTCATTGAATGAATTGACTAAAAAAGGAATGAGAATTTTCTTTTCAAACAATATTTAATAATTCATTTTTATAACTCTATTCTTATGACATATTAGCTTTTTCCTTTAAAAAAAGCCAACAAATGTTAGTGTTCTTGCAATTCCATTTATCACCTTAACTTGAACATATTCCACTATACAAAAAATGGATGGTTGATAATGGATACTCGTCAATCACTGAATGTTAACAGGACTAACAATTGTGCATGGTAGAGTCAACTTGTTTTTTTTATCAGTGAAAATAAGCTTATTCAAGGGTGTATTAGGAGTATTTAAAAAAATAGGTTATTTTACTATTGATTATATGTATAATTAATTATAATCAAAATCCATTTTTCACAGAAAAAAGTGTTTCAAACAATTGAATTGAAAATAATTGTGAGTCACAAATTTTTAGATTATAAATTAAAAATTAATTAGTATAAATAATAATATAAAAGAATTTTACACTTATACTCAATTATAATTTTTTGTTCATATAACTTTAATGAGTACACTTAAGAACAAATTTACCATGCATATTTAAATTGTATTAGTAAACATATGAGTTGTGTTTACGATATTTTTTAAAAAAAGTTATCATATTCAATTCTTATCTTAAAAAAGACATAGTGAAAACTCAAATTTGAAGGAAAAGAAAAATAGAAAACCACTAAATTTCAATTCCTAAAACATTATGTTCGGGAAATAAAATGAATATCACATTAAATTGAAATTTTTTTACGACGATTGTAAGCAAAAGAAAAAAAAAAAGGTAGAAGTCACAATTTACTATCAATAATGTTATTCAAAACCTATAATGCTACTTTCCATTATCTACAACCATTAAAAGTGACTCCTATGTAACCACCGCAGCTCTATAACTTACCAACTTCAACTTCAATGATTAGACACATATTATATGAATTTAATCTTTATATAACATAAAAAAGTTTTATACGGTAACCTGATTTTAAAGTATTAATTGATAAATTTAATAAATTTATTATATACAAAAATTATAATTAATTATAAGTGTAAAAATTTTTATATTAATAATATATATAAATATTTTTTTCATATTATATTACTCTATATTATATACTATATTTTGTGTGGTTAGATATGATAAGTTGAAATATTCTTGTATTTTATTGGAATAATAGAATTTGAATTTTACAATTGTTATTTTAAATTTAGGATGATTTTTTATTTTAAGTTTTTAAATTTATATAAATAAAAAATTTAACTTTAATTTTTTTAAATTTATAAAAATAATATGTTTTTTAAAAAGAATTTAAAACATTATTATTAAATCTAAATTCTACCAAAATTTGTTATCCGCACCTAAGACCTATAAAAACTAATAATTAATGGTGAACAATGATGGCTAAAAATGATAATAAGAATAAAATGAAAAAGAAATTATTCATCTAAATTTATTAGCACTTTAGCAGGTATTTAAATTATTTAATTTGTTTTTAAGAATTAAAAAAAATATAAGAATCTTGGTGACCACCATCCTAAGTTAAGGTACTGATTAAGAAATCAATTTTTTTTTATTGTGAACTATATCCAAGCAAAATTTTAAATAATAAGAAAACATAATTTTGAACATCTAAATAAAAGATTTTTTTTAATTTTGTAATCAGTATTTTAACCTTAAAACACTGCTTAACATTAAAAAATTAAAGCCTAAAAAACATGCATCAGAACCAATAGATGATTTGAGTATTATTAATCAATGAGGCACTTAAATGATGATGATGTAGGTGAAAAGTGAAAACAATAAGGTAGGTCAATGTTTGAAGTTACGAAAGGCATGACCTAAGATGCAACAATAGTTTCGAAGCTTCTAAAGGAACACACACTCTAAGAGCACATTAAGCAACCACCAAGCAAATTCAGAAAAAGGCACAGAATCTTTATCTCCTTTAAAATTCGACTTTGTTCAAGTCAAACATCAAATTGTATTCAAAGCATATTTAAACAACTATTATTTCTAAATTTTACCAGAAGGAATGCATTTTCTTATTCAGAGGTTGGTCCATAATTTGAAATTGGTTTTGATGTTAACAAAAATTAACAGGAATTAACTAAATTTAATAATAAATATTAGTTTACAATAGTTGATATCTACCACACTTACAAATTGTAAATCTGATATGGTTTTTATATCCTTTTTGTTCTTACTGGATCTGATAAAAATCAAGTCTTGGGCACTGGGAGAATTTATGCGACAGGTGGATACCTGCAAAAGAAATTTTGACGTCCAAGTCAATATTAGGATGAGAGATAATAATTAAAAGTGAATAAAATTGAATACTTGCAAGTGAGTTTTGCTATCTCTTTATATGTTGTTTTTTGTGGGATTCCATTCATTATTACCTTTTTCAAGGAGATGGGTTTTTTAGTTACTAGGCATGTGTCGAGGTGGTCATCAGAGGGGTGTGCAGAGGTGGTCATCAGGGAGGTGTATTGAGGTGTGTTCAACATGGAGCGTGGAGTCAAAATAAAGTTGTAGCAGAGGATACACTTTTCTTTCCTAAACTGAGAATATAAAAAATTTTTGATGATTATTACATTAGCAAGTATTTGTATTTTCATAATTTAAATATTTTTTCAATATTTATGTACATTTTACACACAATTCTCGTAAGTTTAAGATTTAGGGTTTATTTCACTGAGTTGAGATATGTTTCTCTTTCTAAAACTCATTTTAAGATCTATTAGAACAAATTAAAAATCAGAAATTTTATTTTTTATTCAATGTGTTTTTCTCTTAAATTATATTAAAATAGGTAATTTTCAATAAATTATAATTAATAATAAAAAAGTGCTAATTACGTATTTCTCCTAATATTCACTCTATCATTAATTTAAATTTATTGACAACTTAAGAAACAAAGTAATTTAATAATAACTAAAACTTACATGAATTTGTGTGTTTTTTATAAATTCCAGTCAATTACGAAAGTATGTTAAAAAAAGTATGTCATAGATTTTTTTTTTTTTTAAAAAAGTATGTCACAATAGTATTACTAAATACTAATATTTCTCGTGAAATAGTAAACTATTATGCACTTATTTTGTTTTCATGATAAAAATTAATGTCAGAAAGTTTATCACAGCCCATTTCATATTCTAATCATAATAACTTCTTTAAAAGTCACACTAACAATATAAGTGAGGCATTATTTATGTTTATTTGTATATATTCAATCTTCTTAAATCATTAATAATTTTCAAATTACCCTTTCATTTTTATCTTTAAGTTGAATTTCAATATTTTTTATAAATTAATAATAGAATAATTCTATATAAATTTAAATTATTTTATTACAAATAAAATATGATTTATTGTGAATTTAAATTATAATATCATCTTTATTTATATAAGTTTCTAACTATATAAAGATAAACATTTATCTTCTAAATTTGAATAAACAAGTTAATGGAATCAATTAAAATCAAGTGAGAATATGTTATAAAAATTAGATCGAATGGCTGATTTAACCGAAAACTCGATGAATCGATTTGGTAACTGGTTAGGTTAACTCTAAAAACCAGTGGAACAAAAAATTGATAATAAAACCGGATAATTGGTCAAAAACTTGTAAAATCTGTGAAAACCAGTGGTTCAATGGTTTGAATTTTTTTAAATTTTTTGTATTTTGCTAAATACACTCCTCATTTTTCTAAATCAATTAATTTTTAATTAAAATCAATAAAAATGGGATTTAACTTAACAATATGAAGGTGTATTTAGTAAAATTAATTTTATCATTTTATAATTACAACCTTATTATATTTTTTATTTTATAATCTTAATTATTATAGTACATTAATAATAATAAAATATTATTTTATTAAGACTAACTAATTATTGATTCAATAACAATTAAACCGTTGAACCAATAAACTATAAATAAATACTTTTATCAGTTAAATTACTGATCCGGTTTAAAAACATTGTTAGAATTAGAAAAATTCAAAATGAAACCATAGATTTAGCAACATTTATCTTCCATGGTTGAAAGAGTTTTAGCATCAAGGAACAAAACTTCATTCACATGGATGATTTTACAAATACAGCAAAGTTGTCTGATTTATTCGGGGCTACTTTGCAATTTTTATAGATAACATCAATAGCGCTTATTTTCCCTTGTAGGTAAAATATCTGGACCGTCCGTCTTAAAACTATAAATATAAAGTTTAAGAATAAAAGATAGTGTTTATGTTGGAACAAAAAACGAGATTATATTTTGTCTTAATTAAGTTTCTAGTCTGAAATTAAATTTAGTTTTTGGTCTTGAAAATTAAAAATAATCAGAATCAAAACTCAAATTTAATCGAATTTCAAAAATTAAAAATTTAATTAAGTCTATATCTTTAATAAATTTTATTTCTTTTCGAGTGAATATTAATTATTTATTAAAATATTAAATATGCTGATTTAAACATTGAATAACAATTTCAGCAAAATAAATAATAATTTTTGTGATTAGGCTTGACCTAGTGTCCCGACAAGTTGGATGAAATTGATATGTTATATATTTTTTCTAAGTTTATATAAATAAAAATTAAAATTTAAAATAGTATTAGGCTAAAATAGATTCAAATTTGAATTTATAATTTTTGCGACATTTTCGGTTGGACTTGGCCATATTGGCCTATTATTTTAGGCCACATTTTTTGGTCCAAATTTAATCTGATCTAAATTGTTAATAAGAAGTTAACTCGTTACTTACATAAAAAAAAGAAGTTAACTCGTTCAATCTATTTTATCTTAAATAGTAATTTTAAATTGAAATTAATAAAAATGCTTTGAGAGAAAAAGTTAAAACTATTGTATAATTTGACTTTTTTTTTTTAAAAAAAAAATGGTTGATACACTAACAACATAAAGAGTTTTATGATAAATTTGTTGATTTTCATGTACTAATAATATAAAAAAAAAAAAAGTGATGCACCAGTAATGTAAATGGTTTTATAATAATATCATCTGATATTAACAATGCCATTAATTACCTAAAAAGTTGTTCGTATGGCGATATGTGATATATTAACCGTGTAAAATAAGTGGTAACCTATCAACTCTATTTTTAACTTAACATTAACTTTAACAATTACAAATTTCCTAATCTGAGTTTCTTCAACACATGCATTAGCTCTTGATTATGAAGGTACAAGGACAAACAAAAATGCATAAATTGCCAAAGCAGAGGCATTCCAAATCAATGGATTGAAGAGCCTTCAGAGCTAATGCATATGTAACCAACTTGATTGATGTGGTAACATATTATAGAATTCAAAATAGAGGTGAGAAATATAATAGAAATAGGATCTCATTACTTATCTAAATAAAGATTGATTTACAGCACCATATTATGTAAAAGCTAATGTTTTAAGTAATATTTAAATAAGATTAATTTATTTTAACATAACTTTTTAGTAAACTGATCTAAATAAAGATTGATTTTGATTATAACCTACCATAATATAATCAATAATAGAAATAATTTATTTCAAAAAGTACCATTCTTAATATTTCTTCTCCAAGAATAGTTCTTACACAGTGGAAAACCTGTGCCACACTATTCTTAATAGTTCTCTCTTTATGGAATGTTCTTAACCACAAGAACTCACTTAAGCAATTGCAATAAAGATGGTCTTTAAGATGCCTTTACCATAACCCCAAAAACAAACGAAATTATCAATGCAGTTGCTTTTCTCTTTATGCATAATCGTTTTCTCAATGAATCTTATAATACACTATGAATAGTTTATTTCAAATTTCCACTTGCTCAAGGTTTTAGGACTAAGATAAATGATACCTCTATGAGCCAAAACTCCCTCACTATGAGGCTCAGTATTAAAACTGTGACAAAATTTTGACCCCCGTACATGTGAATAAAAATTATCATGTTACAAGTTTGAGCTTAGGTTACCAATTTGTTTCTAAACGCTTTATCCTGACTCTGGAACTTTCACTTCCCTTAGAACCTTTGCAGCATCCTCCGGGAACACAGGGTTTATGTAACAACCAGTTCCAAGCTCAAAACCAGCAAAGCCAATTAGTTGAGGAACTATTTGTATAAACCAATGACTGTATGGTAACTCAGATTCATTACCATGAAGTGGACTAGTGTGGATCATATAGTTGAATGGTGGATTGTTCAATTGCAAATTCATCTTCCTGAGCATTAGTTTCAGCAAACCTCCAAGTTCAACTGCCTGCAAAATACGTGCCAAAAAATAATGATCAACCATTGGAACGAGAAACAAAAAATAAGGAGACATTGACAGCAATACAAGGTGGATCAGTGCAATATTATGCTAAAAGCATAGCATTGTAAAATGCACAATGTGTAGCAGTAGCTTAATAAAATTCAAAGCCTAAAGTTTGGCCAGTTACTAGTCATAAGATTTTTTAGGCTTGACCTTAAATACATATGGTGTATCCTTAAATATTCTAATTGACTGATAGTCATAGGAAGAGAAAAGCTCTATGTAAAACAATTACTAAACTATGAATTATAAAACCACTACTACTCAAAGCATGAGACATAATAGGTGGAAATATATTGGTTTGACATTGTAAGAATTGAGTCTATGTATTTTAATACATTATGGAAAAAATTAATGTAACATTAATAATACTAACAGAAAATTAATATTTATATTTACTTAAATAGGTCAGTCTATTAGATCTAAAAGGTTTTTTGAATGGCTTAAAACTTGATCTTTTCAACTAAAGAGGCTTTTATATAAACCTTGGCCTAGTCTACCTATTGAGTGGTTTCATCTATTTCTATCCCTATCTGACACCATAGATATCTCCCTAACACCAACGTATTTATGCTATTTCCTAGCTCCTTCAGAGTTTCAACAAGGACACAGTTTATGATTTGAGTTTTCAATGTATTCTATGGTTAACTTAAAATTTTGGAGATGATGGCACTGTATGAGTTATATTTTTAATTTTTCATAAACTTTAGTGATTTTGATTGTCATTTTTTAATTACATTAAATATATAGTATAAACTTATAAAGGGTGGTTAGATTTTGTTATGCTATGTGCTATGGCAACAAGAGCAACTATAGCTGTAAGTGTTATTCACTACTAACAATTATGATATGGTAGGCATAGACATACACTATTCAGTTTATAGACACAGGAAGATGGTGTTATGCCATGAGAAGTGTTTGTTACTGAGTTATGTTTCTGACACATAACAGTGAGTAGTGACAGTTCCCTAATAGAACTTGACATCCTTGCATCCCTATGTTAATACTTTATAATTTCTAAGCACCAGACCATTCATGTCCAATCTCGTATGATTCACATACACCAAGATAATCCAATTAAATTCCAAAATACCAGAATGGCAATAGGAACAATTAACAGTCTAAACCACATTTTAGATATACTTGTTCAGTATTTTTTTGTCACACGCAATCAGACCATAATAGGAATAAGCACCATGTCTCATAAAACAACTAAAATTAAGCTATTAATTCACGCCTCATATCAGATGCATTATATTGAGATCAAACTAAATATTTGCCACTTAAGCATCAATAAGACTTTGCAAATAAAGAAGAGGCACCTTTTCAGCATCCAATTCATGGAAGTGAGCAGAGTGGAATCGAGGAACAATCCATATCTCAAAAGGATATGCAGCTGCAAAAGGCACCAGCGAAAAGAAGTTGGTAGAAGAATCAATCAGAAGATCTTCACATAGAATTTCACAAATAAAACATTTCCCTGTCTGATCAAAATGATCTTTCATGCTTGCAAGACGGGTAGAAACACTAGGTGGAACAATTGGCAGGGCCATCATCTGACTGTGAGAATGACTCATTGATGCACCAGCTGAAGCACCATGGTTTTTGAACACCTACAAAGAATAATAAAAACAGGTTTACATGATAAAAATAAGTGCAAGAAGAAGAAAAATAGTAATTTGTTTATGACAGATGTCTAAGACTATCAATTGCAATTATTGATACCATTGTAGAAAATGTTAGAAATGTAGCCTGCAACTACCATTTGATCAATAGTTACAACTTTAATCAAAGCAATCAAAGTGCTTCAACCCCAGATATCCTTCGAAGCAAAATGAACATCTTGGAACACAAGCAGCGGCCAAAACATCATAAAGTAATGCTAAGATCTAAAGCATAAGGACTAATTTGGCAGGCAGACATAATACACATTCAGAGATCAAAGACATTAGGGACTAATTTGACATCAAGGACTAACTATAAAGATTCGTTTAATGACAATGGATCTACACAAATTTATGTTTTTGGATAAATTTCAACAAACTATAGAAACTATATGTCCAAAAGAATGTATAAGGGAATGTACTGCTAGCATTTCTAGTTCATAAGATTATGCAAAATCCAAAGTCTGCAGGGTGGAAACAAATTTCTACAGATAAAATACATATACTTAGACTCTTCAAACATAATTTCCACCATTCTGAAACTACTATGACCTTTGACTCAGAGTAAATAGTCAACTTAGTTCCTCCAAGATATAGTGTGGACAAGTTTATAAAAATGGTCTGCAACTGCTAGTCAGGGATTTTGGACTTTCCACAACTGTATCATAACCACAATTGTGGACCTATCAGCAATTTTCCCTGATAAGAGATGAAATGGCAAGTTGCAAGCATGGCCACGATTCAAAACCTTGAGTGTGGGTGATATATATGCCCAAGGTCTTTAAATACAGATTTCTCTAGTGAAATTAGTCTTCATATCAGCAATATCAAAGTATCAAGGACTAATTTTCCTGATGAAATACACATTTACAAAAAAAAAGTGCATATTTGGATTTCAGTTGATACTGTCTCAAAAGTATTTTTACTCTCAAAATGACAATTTCAGCTATGTGTGGATAAAAGTTGGGAAAAATGCTTTTGATTATTCCAATGGACCAATGCATATTTCCAAATTCCAAGGCACAAACGAAGGCAAGTTTCAGTTACAATTTGAAAAGTACTTTAGGCACGAGACATACTTTTAGAGAGTAAATAAATACATTTTGGTGACATCCTTACTTACTTCCAAAAGTACTTTCGCAATGAAAATTTTGTCTTGAAACTGAATTTTGTAAGAGGAAGTCTTGAGTTTAACTCAAACTTAATTTTCCAAACTCAAACTACAAACTTTAAGTTTAACAAACATAATTCTACAAACTTTTATCCAAACATGCCCAAATCCAAAGAAAGAAAAACTTGTTGCTTCAGAAATAAAAATACTTTTGAACTCTCAAAACTAAAATCCAACCCAACAACCACTTATTTCTTCTTCACTTTGTGCACCAAAATTCATAAAACTACTTTCTCAACTTCTATTCATAAATAGCCTAATTTGACAAGCAAAAGCAATTTCCATGGCTCAAGAACTACAAGAAGCCACATCATTCAAGCACTGATTTCACTATTTAAAGTATGAGAAAATGGACTGCCAATGTAAAATGTTTCACTTTGACATTTGTTAACTTTAGTTCTAAACATCAAATTAGTGAACTTCAATTAATTCTACAATAACTTGAAGTAATTGTTATATTTAAGGTTAAAGTATTGAAAGATAATAAATATAATCAAATAAAAATTGAATTTTTTTTGCTTAAGGAGTAGAAGGGACGAACCTGCACGTATTGTATGGAATCATGGCTTGTGAGCTGTTGAATTCTCTGTATATAAGCGAGAAAAACGTTTCCAATTTCGGGAGGAGACAAATGGAAAAGGTGAACCGGGTGAACCGGGGTTTCAATAACCACGTCATGGAAGCCGAACCCGGAGAGGACCGAACCGGAAGGAGCGTGTTGGGGTTCGGGGAGGGTGCGGGAGAGAGCGGGGTAGAGGTTCTGGATGACCCGGATTTTCCAATCCGGGTCATTGGTGGGGGGGACCCGGAAGATCTCGGGCGCGCACTCATGCTCGTGGCCGATGCAGAAGGGGCATTGCTGGACCGGGTTCGGGTCGGTTGGAGATGTGGATTTGAATTCGTAGGGCCGTTTGGCTCGGCCGGGTGAGAATACAACCCAGCGGTTCCACACCGCGTCTTTTCTCAATTCTGGGTTTGTGTTTTCTGAGGCCATCGTCTTAGGATGTTGTGTCTGATGTCTTCTGCACTCTGCACTCTGCACTCTGCACTCTGCACTCTGCACCATTTTCAATTTGGAGAGTTTCTTTTAGACTTTATACTTTACACTATGTTTGTTTGTTTTTTTTTCTGACAAATTAAATAGAGATACAAATTTTACAAAAACTCACATTTTCTTCCACTAACTAATGGACCTTTGGAGTGGGTTTAGGTTTTGAGTTTTTGGTTTTTCAAATGTATTTTGAAAATAAAGATGTGTTTGATAAAAATGATTTTATTTTAGTTTTTTACATGTTTTTGAAATAGTTTTTATTTAATTTTAAAAGTAATTAAATTTTATTTTTAAATTTGTGATTTTATTTTATTTAAGCTTATTATTTGACTTTAATTTTTTATCTATAAAGAAAAAATAATCTATTTGATTAATATTTAAAAATAATATTTTAAATTTAGAAATCAAAATAATATTATTTTTAAAAATTTGAAACTTAAAATTAAAACTAATTTTTATTTTTATAAATTTCAAAACTAAAAATTAAAAAACACACCAACCGTGCCTGGGTTAGACTATGTAAAATATTTTGGTTAGTCTAATTGAATTGGAATGAACGAGAAAATATAAATTTGATTGTTTCATTGAAGATAATTTACGTGTAAAAGAATGCTATAAAAATTGGTGAATGGGTTGTTGGGACTTGGACCATAGTATCCGTTTTTACACTTTTTTATTTTAAACAAACAACTTAAGTTTATATTATCTTTGAGTTTAATTAATATTTTACTAAAATGTAGAAAAAATTTATATTAACGTTTAATCATGTTTTTAAAGTATTAATAATTTAACAAACTTATTATCACAAATGAAAATGTATGATTTTATACAGTATAAAATTTTTTTTAGACTATCTATAGATATTAATTAAAATCTTATCTTTTACTCTTTTCATTCTTTATATTTTTATTCATTTTCATCATTTCCTGCCAAAAGTATTTATTTTGTAATTATTTTTAAGATTTAGATAATTAAGAATTCAATTATATTTTTTAATTATTAAAAATTTCAATAAGTCCTTCCAAGCTTTAAAAACACTTTAATCGGATATTTAATTGTTAAAAATTTCAATCAACCAGTATCATAATAATTTTAGTCAACAAAAATTGTGTAAATTGACATTTTTATATCAATTATAACAATGGATATAAAAATGTTTATTTACATAGACAAAATGTTTTAAGAATATTGTTACTAAATTAATTGTATTTTTCATTAAAAATCTATGTAAAAATGTCTGGTTTTTATCCACTGGACTTATACAATTGATAAAAAAATATGATTACAATAATTAAAGGATTGATTAAATTTTTTAATAATTGTAGAATAAAATTCAAGTATTTTGAATTGTTAAAAGATTTTATTGAAACAATTATATAATCAAGTCAAATTATTTCTTTGTCAAATTTGTCTTAAGTATTGTTTACTGTTGTTTAATTTTTTAGTTAAGTTTAAAAAACTTTAAAAAATAAGAATAAGTTGTTTCTCAAATTTAATTTTTGTGGCTGACAACTCCAGTAAAAGGTTTTTTTTTTTAGAAGCCAGTTAAAATTTATTAATAAATAATCATTTTTAATATCTGATAAAAAATAAATATTTATATTATAAAATCTGTTCCTTCAAAATTCCCAACTATGGCGTAGCGTCTGATTCTTATTTTAATCCTTTTTCTGTTTTCCATTCTGTTTTTTTCTTTTCCTTCCCCATTGCCAAAACTTCCAAATTCGTCTTTTGGAACGAAACCAAACTAAACATTTATATGTTAGTGTTAATATAACCTTTTTTTACAACATATTTGCAACATGTGATATTTGTTGTTTATTAATAATACGCTTACATAAGTTTTCATCCTAAAGTTTTAGATAAATCACTTTTTATTTTTAAAATTTAAAAATATTTTTTTAATTTTTGAAATTAATTTTTTGTATTAACATTATCTAATTATAAGTTCCGGTGTAAAATTGAAGATTAAAGAAATTAGGATTAAGAACAAAAATAATTCACAAGTACAAAAATATATTTTCTGTTAATATTTTTTAACGGAATTAACTAAAAAAATTACTAAAAGTAAATTAGAAATTAAAAAAATATTTTTGAATTTCAAAGACAAAAATTATTTTTGGTAAAACTTTAGAAAAAAAAAACTTATTTAATTCTTAATAGTATTATTTATATTGATTTATAATTAGGATACACAATTTACATACGTTATAGAAAAGAATATTAACATTGAAATATCATAGTACTTTTATTTTGTATCTTAAATTTACATAATTTATAAATTGTGTAGGTTCCTTAACATAGGAGATGTCATATATTAGTTTTGTTATGTAATGAAAGTAGGAGAGAAAAAGTTATAAACAAATCACCACCTTTTATTTTCTATACATGACATTAGCACTCTTCATTGCCCATCCCTTTTAATAATGGTTGATAATTTATAGTGTTAACTCGTAAACTTATATTTATAAAGACAAAACATATTAAAACTTATATAAACTCATTTTACTCTTAATTTAGAATAAACTCGCTATTATAAAACCTATTTATTTAATAGGTTATAAACTCATAAAATAAATTAGTGAAATGAATTAAATTTAAGTTTTTATTTAAATTATTAATTAATTTGATATGTGATTTATTTATTAGTTGTTTTGATACTATATGGTTATATTTGATTGATGGTAGAAGGATGGGAGGTAAGAATAATTATTATTCTTTTATTTTGAAAGGTTTTTGTAGAATTTCAGGAAATTTTTGAAAAATCTGTTATTGGAAGGGAGTTGTATTTAGCAAATTAAATTTACTAAATACACCCATTATATAAATTCATTTTTCCTCTCTCTTTCTTTAATTCTCAATTCTTCAATGACATTTCTTTTTCTTCCTTTCTGCCTCCATCATTCTTCTTCTTGCATGGTGAGCAATTCAGTGACTGAATCTGGCAAAACTTCTTTTATTGCTTTTGATTCTGAGTGATAATCAATATGAGTAAGTCTGATTGTAATTTTTTGAAACTTTTTCTATTTGTTTTTTATCCTATAGTTTCCATTGAAAAGGCATTTCCTTTGAAAAATCTAATTTCTTAGGTTGTTTTTGAGAAATTTCTTCCATCGATCTTTCCCTTTTCTGTTCAGTAGTTTTTTAGTGGAGAAATAGATAAGGAAAGCTAAATCTCTATTTTTAATTTTAAGAAATTATTATTTAAGGGTGTTAAGATTATTAATTGTGGTTGATTTAGCTTTTGAGTTAAATTTGAGATGTTATGTGAATTTGCTAGTTTGAGGTGATTAATGAATGAGTTTGTTTGGATTGATTCTCTGTGATTGAAATTGGTGATGTTGAAATGATAATGTATTACTTGAAATTGTGATGTAATGCATATTGTTGAAATGCATGATGAGGAAGTATTTATAGTTATTATTGGTTGTGGATTTGGTAACTTAGCGTTGGATGAAATGTTTGGTAAAGTACATTGTTGTTAGAGATACAACTAATGTCAATGTAATCCAAAGTATTAGATATACAAGGGGATATTCATATAATTTACATTGTGGTTTTAATACTAAATAAGCACGGGGGTGCCTATAAGGATATACTCACACAATAGCTCTGTGTCGCAAGATGCCAAGTAGACACTAGACAACAGTTTGTGATTGTCAAATGATTATTGCTTAGACTTAAATTGATGGTTACACAGTGTAGATTGTACACTTGTTGCCAATTGGAAGGGGTTTTAAGTCGCTTTGATGTCAGAACTCAATGTAAATATTCCGGAATGTGTCGGGATTGAACATGTTGTGTGATATATTCAAGGGAATATAAGTGTGATTGACTTTATTGATGTTATTGTGGTTTTTAAGTTATATATATTGTGAGTTTTATGTTTCATTGTGCTTACCCTTGCATACGTATATTTTGTATGACTGTGATGATCGTACTTTGCACAAAACAAATACCAGTGATGATGATGAAGGTCAGAACTAGCTGGCAAAGCAAAGGATATGAGATTGAAGTTGAATTACCTTTTTTTAATAGAAATAGTTTATGTTTAATGTATGCATTAGGGTATGTTTATGTAGATAAAGCTAGACCTTTTTGAGAATGTTGAAAGTGTGGAATGGCCAAAATTAAAAGTTATGTTTTAAGCATGTACATGGATTACTGAGAATGACTAAGTTGTAAAGGTTGAAGTTATGTTATATGTGAGTTTTTGTAAAGGCTGAAGTTATGTTATGTGTGAGTTTTGTAATAGTTATATTTTAACTGAGAAAGAACATGTTATGCATTTGTGTAGATATTATGTTAGAAATTTATTGAGTGAAAAGAAGTATGATTATGAATGATTGGATTGTATCTTATGAATGATTGGATTGTATGAAACATGTTTGAGTAAATAGGCAACAGAGGTTCTGTTATATGCAGGATCTCGTAGGACAACAAGTCTCTTCCAACAACGTGTTTTATTGAGCGAAGTCCCTCTACCGGAACACTATGATATAGGATTCTCACTAGTGAAGTACTCTAGGTCTCACTATACGATAAGGTTCGTTGAGCGAGTCACTGCTGTATATATTATGTTATATTTTATTTTAAATTTAGATTTCATTAAGATGTCTATAATGTTAGATCGATTGTATTGTAATGAAAAAAATTATACTTTGGTGTTTTGGGTTGTAAATTTCAATATAAGTGAATTAAATTATACAAATTACTGAATTAGATAATATTAAGATTTAGGAATGTTACAGGTATAAAACTTAAAAAAATTATTAGTAATTTTGAGATTGAATAATATATTTTATTATACTTATGTTAGATTTATTCTTTGTGGTAATATTTTGTTCAATCTTTATAACGATGTTTATTTTAAAAAATGACAATATTTTGTTACTTTTACGAATATGACAAGTTTTTTATGCAGTTGTACTCTATAAACATAACTAGGCATAAATAGGACAGTAGTGAAAATAACAACATCAAGATCATAATGATATCATAAAATGATAACCATAAAGTGATACAATTGAGGGGGAAAAAAAACAGAAACATGTGAAGTTGAAATGAATTTCATTATTTTTTTTTTTAAAAAAAAACCTAAATATATCTGTAAAAAAATTCTAAGGCATATGCCAGAATTGTGTAACATCTTGCTGAGGCTGAAAATGGAGCTCTTAGTCCAAAATGAGAAGCCATATTGTGATGTCATCAAGCTTCCCATCCCCTAAGGACAGTGGCCCTTGCCACACGGTTAACTGCAAGGGTGAAAGCTCCCATACGAAGGTCACAGTTATGGGTCTTGCACATTTCTTTCACATCTTTGAAACCTTGTGTCATGTATGTCTTTAGTTCATTGTTCACCTTCTCCTCATCCCACATGAATCCTTGTATGTTCTGTGTATTGCATAATAAATCATCACTTTAATTGACCTTATAATGGTCATATGAAATGGATTAACATTACTGTGAATAAATTTGGATTCACTAATGTTATGTCATGAAAGAAAAAGAAATGTAAAGACAATTGATGGACCCTGAAAAAATTATAAGATGGTTCCGGAACACCAAGTTACTTCTTGTCTAAACAATAATTAATTAACATATAACTGATTAATCAATTTATTTTGTGTATATAATAAAGAGTTTAATTGGTATACATTGTTAGTGTAGATGACTTTTACACGACGTTTAATTATAATTTTTTATTTATGTGACTTTTAAAGTTCTAAGTAATAAAGCTAACAATATTGGATATAAGTGTAAAGAATTTTCATTATAATAAAATTATAAATGATGAATTATTATTGGTGGAGATCATGAGTATTGTGGTGGTAGGTGATTGTGTAATAATTTTTCTGTTAGCTAAGTAAGTGACTTTCTTTATTTGGTGAATTTCATTCTCAAATGGGACTCATAAATTTCAACCACCAGAAAAGATAACATTGAAAAGAATATTAAAGTCAGCTGTTAATGTTAGATTGTTAGATCTATGTCTTTTATTTGTTAGTTTTTGCTCATGATATGACAACTTAATATAGAGGATCTATATAAAACTTTCACTACTACATATATTAGAGCAATGCATGTATGTGAAAATGAATAAAAATAGTTACCTGCACCCACTCAAAGTAGCTGACTGTGACTCCTCCTGAATTTGCAAATATATCTGGGAGGATCACAACCCCTTTCTTTTTCAGAATCTGCAAAATAACGTGGTAGTTAAAAACAGTTAATGTTTCTTCTTATTTTGCTTCCATTGGTTTGTTTTTGCTTTTATAAGAAGGAAAGAAGAAAGAATACAAACTAACCTCATCAGCCTCAGGGTCTGTTGGGTGATTGGCTGCTTCAACAACAAATTTGGCCTTAATCTCATTAGCA
This sequence comes from Psophocarpus tetragonolobus, assembly GCA_037954015.1. NCBI lineage: Eukaryota > Viridiplantae > Streptophyta > Magnoliopsida > Fabales > Fabaceae > Psophocarpus > Psophocarpus tetragonolobus. Next base: position 13,000,917 of record CM075696.1, on the reverse strand, counting down.
TTTTCCCTTCAACCATATAAAAAAAAGGTAAAGATAAAAGGTTTAGATTTATGTTCATGATGCTTAAGAAATGCAGGCAATAAATTTATGCAAAAGTCATTTTAGTAGTTTAGTGAACAGAAGAATTATGTGGTTAAGGAAAAGCACCTATTGATGACTCCCCCAAGAGCTGCTGGGACAAGAACATCACAGTCTTCAACCAATATTGACTCAGGGTCAATTGGATCACCACCATGGAATCCTTTGATTCCCCTGTGTTCTCTAGAATGCTTGACTAGGCTTGGTATGTCAAGACCATTGCTATTCTTTATGGCCCCAGTTATGTCACTCACAGCAACAATTTTTCCACCTTTCTCATGGATCAATTGTGCAGCCCATGACCCCACATTTCCAAAACCCTGAAGACACACAACATGATTGATTCATTATTTTGTCTCAAATTCATCAAAATACTTGGAAAACGTCGTGGAATCGACTCTCAAAATTAATAAAATTAACATTATTATCGACACTAATATTTGGCCTAAAAAAAAATTCATAAAAATACTAAGCTCATTAAGGCATGATCTAATGAACTACTTTCCTAGAAGCATTTTTACACTTAAAACCATTATATATCTATTAATCATTGTTCTGAACATTATTTGCACACTACTATGCAGTTTGTTAGAGGCACCAGTCCACACATCAACATATATAATGAATGGTGTTTTAATGGCATAGAGATTAATTTGAGTAATAGAAAACAAGAAGTAGTACCTGTATGACAAACCGTTGTCCAGATACACTTTTCCCATGCTCCTCAAGCAAAGCCTCAGTTGCAAAAAGGACTCCCCTTCCTGTGGCTGCGTCTCTGCCTAGAGATCCACCGAGATCCTTGTTTGAACATCAAAAGTTAGATATTGGAATTGGCTTAAGAGATCTTATCAACACATTTTTCTGAACACACTCTTTATTATCAGTTGAAATTTTTTTATGACAAACTATATAGGGAGTTGGAATTTGTATGAATTTCAACTGATAATCCAATCATAAAAAGTGTTAGAAAGGGTGTGTTATTTATTGCTCATTGGTCTGTTAAGAACAGGCTACTTGTGACACAATTCAAGGCCCAATTAAATGACAAATAAAAACTTATTAATCTACTTACAATAGGTTTCCCAGTCACTACTGCAGGAGAGTAGCCATGAAACTTGGAATACTCATCTAATATCCATGCCATAGTCTGTATTTAAAACCATGTAGTAAAATAGTGAGTGTTTTATATTAAAGTCCAATTTGAAGAATAGAGAGCATAATAGAGTCATTTCTTTAGCATATAGATAAGCATAATCCTAAACAAAATTCACAAAATCTTAATTGTTGTACTGACCTGTGGTCCTGTTCCCATATCAGGTGCAGGCACATCTGTCTGAACTCCAATAAGATCATGAATTTTCTGAGTGAAAACTCTTGTAAGTCTTTCTAACTCTGACACACTTAATTCTGCAGGATCACAACCTATCCCTCCTTTGGCACCACCATATGGTATGTTTGCTACAGCTGTCTTCCATGTCATGAGTTGTGCCAAAGCATTCACCTCATCTGGCTCAACCTACTCAAGCCAATACATCACATAGTGAGAATTTAAAAACCAATAAACAGAAAAATTACAATGCTATACTAACAGCTCTTGGACCAATTCAATTGGATCTATCAAATAAATTCTTTTGTTATATTATGTGGTTGGTTATTCAGTGGCATCATCCATTCATCCCTATATTCATTATATTTCTGACCAAATTGTACAAATACAAGCGAAAGAAAATTAAACACTATTGATAAAAATCTATAGCTAGTTTTTTGTTTTCAATTTAGAGTTGTTGGTCATTAAACTGAGATTTATGAAAGTCCGAATATATAGTCAACCTCAGGATGGTATCTGATCCCTCCTTTCATTGGGCCTCTGGCATTATCATGTTGAACTCTGAATCCAACAAAAGAGGCCAAGGTGCCATCGTCTTTAGGGATGGTACATTCAACCTGCATTTTCATGAAAATAATAACAATATTTAGAACTGGAGTTGTTAAACCATGTTATGCATACAAGGAAAAAACATGGTAAGCACAAAACACAAGTCATCAAAGTGCCATCATCTTTAAGGGTGATTTGACAAACATAATGCTATTTAGTATTTAGGACACGTTGGGGATCTTCTCCAGAAGCACTTCAAAGAAAAAAAATACAAAGAAGCTTTGGTGACTTTTTTCTTTGTATTTTCCATTCTTAGAAGTACTTCTAAAAATGTTTACAATGACTTTTTGTAAAATAAAATTATGCATGATATTTTAACCAATAAACTGATGAGAGGCATAAGTGGATATATGAATGAAGTCAGTTATATCACACATTTACACAGTTAGCAAATCAGAACCATTGGATGAAGATCAGATAACTCATATTTTATCTTGCTGAATCAAACTTATAACAAGGAATCAAGATTTGAGCTGTCAGATCTATGATACCAAGATTCATCCTGAGACTTTGTACATACTATTTCAATCTCATCACCACTAGGCCGACCCTAGTGGTTCCTTGATTCATAGACTCTAAGAATGCATGAAAACATTACTGCAACAAATCTAGAACAATGGACAGAAAAAAAAAAAAAGTAGTCTTTTCAAGAAAACTGTTTTGTACCATTGAGCACTTCCCTTTGTGAAGAACATAAAACAAAGAACATGGTACTAAGACCCCAGTGGTTCCTTGATTCATAGACTCTAAGAATGCATGAAAAATTTACTGCAACAAATCTACAACAATGGACAGAAAAAGAAAAAAAAAAGTAGTCTTTTCTAGAAAATTGTTTTGTTCCATTGAGCACTTCCATTGTGAAAAACATAAAACAAAGAACATGGTACTAAGAACGAATCATTTTGCAGCTTAACTTGCCTTGATTTCTCTGAATGGAATCAACAAACTTTTCTCAAGTTTGGAATCCAATCCAAGGAGCCTAGAGGCCAACCTAAAGTTCCTGTTGGTGGCTGCTAATGCATTCATTGTTCCCTATACGCAACCAAAAAGACTGAAAAGACTAACAAAAAAATTCAATGTTTTTCTAAAGTGATATTCAAGACGCGGAAAAAAGATGTTGCAATGTTGCTTTTCTAATGGGTATATATAGCTATCATGGAGAAGAAAAAAGTGAAGACAAATAATGTATGTATGCCAGAAAGCAGGAAATAAGCACAAGCAACTTCTGTGGTCAATGTCAACAAAAATATTCTAGTAAACGTTTGGTAATAAATGTGCCAAAAAATAAGGATAAATACTATAACGTGAGACACACGTGGATCAAAGTCAGCAAATAGTCTACATATGGTGGCGGAAAAACTAGAATTTAAATCTCTAATTTTAGAATTAAAAGTCATATATGTAAACCGGTATGTAATTAAATGACAGTATTAGAAATAAAGAGATTTTTACACAGATAATGTGTCACTGTTAAACACAAAAATTTAATTCATACCTAAAAAATTTACATATTAAAAATTAGGAAGAAGAGTATTAATCAATAATCACTATGAACTTTACTCCCTACTTTATTCTTTTTGTAAGTACACCGCCTAAACTTTTATTTTATCTTCATTAATCCTTAAATTTTACTTTTTTTTCTTGTAAATACACACCATGTATTTTGAATTTATTATGATTGATCTATAAATTTTATTTTTATTTTTATAAATAGGAACGTTAAATTTTTTTTTACAACTCATTTTTTATATTTAAAATATAATTAAAACATGAATTCGAAACTTATATATAAAAGGGAAAATAATAATTTTTTAGGGTGAAAATAATAAATTTCATATAAATAGTTTTAATTTTATTTATATTTATAAATTTTATTATTTTTATTTTTGCAAAGTAATTTATAAAAATAAAAGTATTAAATATTTGAAATTAAATAAATAATATGTTAAGATTTTTTTTTCAAAAATTGAATTTTGATTAAGTATAAGATATTATTTATTAAAGGATAAAGTTTAATAATTAATTGAGATGAAATTGAAATTCAGTTGACTATATGGAAAAAAAAGTTTAAAGATTGATTTAAACAAAATTAAAGTTTGCGATAGCTATTTGTAAACAAAGATAAAGTTTAAAGATGAATTTGGACAAAATTAAAGTTTAAAATTAAATATCTATTTGTAAAAGAAATAAAACTTTTCTCTTTTTAAAAAATATTAGAAATAATTTTTAATTTTTTAAATTTCTAGAAATTTTATAAGTATTTTTTTAATCTAGGAATACAAGCTTAAACAAGTAGTTTGGGATTCAATTATTAATTATTTAAATTTTCATAAAAGGTAAAAATTTAGATCATAATTATGAAAATTGGATCGAATTGACTGGTTAGACTTAAATCAGATGAGTCACAGATTCAGTTCAATTTGCAAATCAGTCATGTAATAAAATTGGATCAAACTTGGTTAAATCGATCGATTTTGTTAAAAGAATAGAAATCATTGATTTCTTGTTTTTTTTGTTTTAAAATGATGTTTTTTGTTGATTGATAAGAAGTTGGATTCAAAGAAGAAACATTTGATCATAATCTAAATCCAAATAGTTTGGAATAATTAAATTTTAATATTTAAATATTGATGACTTATGAACTTGTTTAAGAAATTATGCCATTGAATTATTGCTTATGAACATTGTTTTTGAACTTTAGTTTAATTGTTATTTTGAATATTGATACTTTATGTTTATAATAATGTATTATTATTAACTTTGAATTTTCAAATATAACATTGTGTTAAGTATATTAACTTTAATTTTTTAATATAAATTAGTCCAACCGGATCAAGTAATGATCATCTGGTCAAACCATTAAACTATCAAATTATTGTGTTGGCCAGTTCTCATAAGTTCTATTTTAATAACATTGCTTTAAATTTTTAAAAATTGTAAAAATGATTTATTGAAACTTGAAATTAATAAGGAAAAGCACTTGTCATTCGTTGGTTATTGGGGGCATCCCGAAAACGTCCGGGTCGAAAGGGAGTGGCGATGCCATACGCAAAAAGGAAGAGACTCATAAAATGGTAGAGGCAAATAGAGCTTTTGCACATTTTCGTTAATCCATGAACAAGATCTATATAGACACATAGACCCATGAATCCATACATCTTGATCGAAAAAGAATCGAAATTTATGAATATATCTCTCGAAACAAACGAAAGCAAAACATAAACCATAGATCAATTAAGCCTTCTCAGGGACTTGCTTAAGAATGAGAAAGAGGAACCTTATGTAAATACCACAGAATAAGGTTTGGTCCTATTCATGGGGATTCTGTAAATATTCCATTCCAAAAAGAGAAAAAATTTGAAACAATTAGGATTTTTTGGAGATTGGATGCAGTTACTAATTCATGATTTGACATGTACAAAATGAAAACAAAATTCTCGATTCTTCAAGAATTCTTATGAAAGCCTTTCATTTACTTCTCTTCGATGGAAGTTTTATTTTCCCAGAATGTATCCTAATTTTTGGCCTAATTCTTCTACTGATGATTGATTCAACCTCTGAAAGATATATCTTGGTTCTATTTTATCTCTTCAACAAGTTTAGTAATATACAAATATTTCATTTCAATTTAATAACTTAAATATTTGTAATAAATTTGTATTTAAAAATTAAAATATGTAATAAATTATTATTTATTAAAATTAAAATATTTAAAAGATGTAATAAATTTAATAGTTGAAATTAACATTATTGTTACTCAAATTTAGTGACATAATATGATATTAATTGCTTAATTGATATAATAGTCTAACGCTTTTAATTTCATGAAAGGACGAAAATTATTGACACTATAAGATCGTGTATCACCAAAACTTTATTTGGTTGGAAGGAAGAAAAAATGTGAGAAAAGAAAAAAGAAAGAAAGAGATATGAAATAAAGTGAAAATTGAAATAATTTGATTGAGCATAAAGTAATGTGAAAATTATGATAAGTTACAAGTTAAAGTATTAAAATTACAAAATTACTCATGTATTTATAACTTCTTTTTTTATAAACAATTATCATTTTGGAAGTGTTATTTTTTTTCACTTTCTTTCTTGTTCATGTGTTTTTTAGTAGAAAGTTAAACATGTGAGACTTATCAAATTGATAACATTTTTCTTACTACTAGGGATGGCAAAATGAACCAATTCTAGGATACCTGTAAAAACACCCTCATGTGAGGAGATAATTACCTCCAAATTAGGTCTGGGTACAAAATGAGTCTAGACTCGCAAAAAAAATAAAATAAAATGCAAGTATAGGTACTATAATATCTAACTTGCCCCCACCATGCACCTATACATATGTAATTTCATTAATATAATTATATTATATAATACTATATAATTATTATTTCGAGTCAAAAAATATTATTTCCATTATAATTTATAATAAGTAATATAATTATAGAATAAAAAGAGACATATAATATATTTTACAAGAAAAATTGAGCTATTTATAAATAACTTTTAGTAAACTTACATTATGTAAAATGTTATGATAAAAATAGCATAGATTTATGTGTAAATTGTAATCATATAAAAATTTAAGAAGTATTTTATAATTTAGTTTTATGTTTTATATTATGTTAGTTTTCTTTTCATAATATGTTATTTATATATAAAAGATACTAATTTATTATATCTACACATAAATACATGTTATAGGTGTGGATATAGGTTTATAGGTTAGGTAGAAGATGAGAGCAAGAGCAAAGTTGCTTCAGTGAGTATTATCCTACCCATTGTAGTATCTTACTAAACTCTATCCATTATTATCCTTAGTTACTACTTTCTTTTTTAAGAAACTAGAGAAATTACATTTTTTCTCTTTCTTATTTTCCAGCAGTTTTACATTATCCACCAAATTGATATAATAGTCAAAGCTTTGGTAACTTTTTTAATTTCCTGCAGTTTTACACTTATAGGAATTGAAAACAGTGTTAAAAAATTTACAACAACTCATACACCTTGTTCAACCAACTAAGTTAGACTGTCTTTGATAATTAAAAACTATGTAATTTTTTTTAAAACTTTTAAAATATTATGGTCAAATTTAATTTGATTGAATTGAATCGAACTTGAAAAAAAAATAGTGATCCAATCCAACTAAGAATGCATTGAATTGAACCTACACATTACAAAGAATTTTTTTAAATCTAGTTTACTTTTTAAAAAACATAACAATTAAAATATTAACAAAATATTAAAACATGTTTTTTTCAAAATAACATAAAAGTAAAATACATATAAAAGTACTCCATAAATGATAAAATATAAATCCTAAAAAACTAAAAAAAATAAAATTTAATAACTTGTAATCTTCATCACTACAATACTTAACACATTTTTTTTAACTTTTCTTCTATATGTAAATGATATATTTAAACTTTAAATTATATTATCAATTTTATATTTATATCTTTTAAATATATATATATATATAATAAAATATTAAATTTTAAATTGAATACGCATCTATGGGTTTTTAAAGTTTAAATCTATAATTTAATTTGTTTATGGTGGGATTTAAACGGATTGAATCAGATTTGATCTGATTACATCTAAATTGATTTATGGATCTAATTGAATTCACGGATTCATGGATCGATCCATGAACGCACCTAAATATTATAAATGTTTTATTCAAATTATGAATGATTGGTATTTTTTTATGAGCAATGATTGATATTAAATAATTAAATTCAAATGTAACAATTTTAATTATTTAAATTTTTATGAAAAGGTGACAGTCGGTCATTGGCGATCGCCAGTTAGAGGTGTTGTTGGTGACTACCGATCGGAGGTCGCTGTCAATAACCGTTGGTCGGAGGTGACAGCCGGTGATCGTTGGTCAAAGGTGGCGGCCGGTGATCGTCAGTCGGAGGCGATGGCCGGTGATCGCCAGTCGACACTGGCGACTGGTGATCGTCAGTTAGCGGTGGTGGCGGCCGATGATTGTTGGTCAAAGGTGGCGACCAGTGATCGTTGGTCAGAGGTGATAGTCAGTGATCACCGATCAGAGATGGCGTCGCCAGTCGGAGGTAGCGGCTGATGACCGTTGATCAGAGGTGGCAGGCGGTGATCATTGGTCGGAGGTGGCGGCTAGTGACCGCCGATCGGAGGTGGCAGTTGGTGACCGACAGTTGGAGGTGGCCGTCGGTGACAACCGGTTGGAGGTGGCGATTGGTGACTGTCAATCGGAGATGACGACCGGTGACTGCTAGTCGGAGGTGAGGGCTGGTGACCGCCAATCGGAGGTGATGACCGTCAGAGTGGCGGTCGGTGACTTTTGGTCAGAAGTGATAGTCAATGATGACAAATGACGTCAAGTAATGAATTTAAATAAAAACAAAAACAGAAATCTAAAAACCAAATTTTATTATTTTTAAAATTGAGTGAAAACTGTTTTGAAAATGAGTAAAAAACCAAAACAGAACCATTTTTGCCGAACAGATTTCTGTTTTCAAAATACATTTCAAAACCAAAAACCAGAAACTCAGAATCACCCCAAACGGGACCTTCTTAAGTTAGGATGGGAGACTTGAACTCATGTATGTAAAGTTAAGATAGGCATGTTATACCATTAAGCTAATTTAGTTTTGTGACATACATTGAGCATATATATATATATATATATATATATATATATATATATATATATATATATATATATATATATTTTATGATCATTAAAATAACTTGTTTTATTAATTTTTATATTATTTTTATAATTTTAATTATTTGTTATGATTTTTAAGTATAAAATTATATAAATTAATATATATTTTTTATTATCAGTCAAATCATACGAGTCAATTCTTGACCCCTTGAGTTGACTCTAACTCCATGATCCCTTAACTCGACCGAGTCGATAGCTAAGCCAAGTTAAATAACATTGACGATCAAGTACGGGGACGTGGATGAGAATGTGTCTTGAGAGTAAGGATGAGGAGAAAAATGTCATACTCATTTCGTCCCATTATTATTCCTACGCTAGATAATATATTATTCATTATTTTATATGTTATCAAGTGAACCAATTCCTTTTATTTATTCATTCTTATAACTGTTACAGTTGCCATCATTACATTAATGAGTTTAAATAAGTTTATTAAATTTAAAAATCCTTATATACCCACTTAATTATAAAAATTAGAATTAAATTATATTTATTAAACTAACTTTAAGAATCAAATTATTTAAAATTTACTTTAAATTACAATTATAATCGTTATATTAATAATCTTAAATATTTTTATGTAAACGTAACAAGCTACAAATAACTACTTTTATTATAATAAAATTATATTTTTATGTAAACGTAACAAGCTACAAATCCACGGGTTGGTGAGTTACACAGGTCAGCCCACCAACTCACAAAAAAATAAAAAAATATTTTTTTTAAAAAAAAGATCTTTTAAGAATTAACTATTTAATCAAGTCTTTATTTAAAATTAAGAAAAAATATTTTCAATTTGATTATGAAATATAATAATTTAAAATTCAAAAAATGATTATATAAAGTACAAATTTGCAATTGAAATAAAACATATTAATAGTGGGTTCAATATGGGCTATCCCAGCCCACTGGGTTGAACTTGGACAATTTCTTTTAGTACTCCTTCATTTTCTATTCACACCCGTCAATGTTTACAATTTTTTGAAAAACTCCAAAACACTCCCACCCTCTTTTATCCTAAGTTTCTGGACAAAGCATCACCTAGCTTTACGATTGCACATGCACCTCTACCCACTTCTTTAAAAGAGCACCCTCATCCTCTTCGAACATACATGGTTGATGAAATTCCAAAAATAAAGGTAAAAAAGTATACATGTTCAAAGAGGGTGAGGATGCGAAATGGAGAAGCCAATGTAATCTTTCAAAGAGGTGAGTAGAGATGCGCATGTAGCCATGAAACTGAGTGATGTTTTTTAAAAAAACTTAGGGTAAAAAAGGATGTGGATGTTTTGAAGGTTTTGAAGAAAATTGTAAACATTGAGGGGTGTAAATAGGAAATGATAGGGTGCTAAAAAATCCTGTCTTGAACCGTATTAGGTCCTGAGTGAGCGGGCCATGTTTTTTGTATTACAATGCATATTTCTTACTTTTTAGCCTCATCTGACCCATATTTATGATGGGTCGAGTTGGTTCACGGGTTTCAACACTATTACTTTGTAACGGCTCAATTGCTAAGTGGGTCAGACCCTAAGTGAGTCAGATTATGTTTTTGCTATTACACAAATATGCCATCAATAGTATTATAAAATACTACTCTATTTAAAATGTCACCACTACTTGATTCTTGAACAATATTTTTATTATTTCTAAATTACAGTTATGATAATTGAATTAATAAGTAAATATTTGTATATAAGTTTCTAAATATATTAAATAACTACTTTAATTATAATAATTATAAGTAAGATTATATTATTTTATTAATATTAAATAATTACAATATTAATTATAATAATTATAAATAACTACCTTATAATAATTGAAAATAAAATATTTATTTATTTTGTTACAAATCATAATATAATTATGATTCTAATAATACATTAATTAACGCATTAACTGATTTATTTATAATAATAATTAATAAATTTAAATTGTTAAACTACCATATTACTCTAAATAGACTATTCCAGAAAATAACATATATTCTTCTAGAAATTATGAATTGTTCACATTGATGGTATATTTGCGTAAAAATAAATCATCAAATTATATTTATAATCAAACTATTAATTTTAAATTTAATTTTAATTTAGCATGCAAAATAAAATAATAAAATGAATAAAAAATATGAACAAATAAGATTTTTACATAAATAATAACATTTTCACTTTTTGCATCATAGTCTCTTTATTATTACTTGTTGTTAAAATTTAAAACATTTAAGAATTTTTCTGTCCATTAAATTCCGTAACTTGTTATTATCACATGATTCTTTTTATTCCCCAGTGTATTGTTTTAAATTATTTTTATCATTTTAATTCATGAAAAAAAGAAAAATATTAAGAAATCAATAATATTTTAGTTAAATATAATTAAATTATATTATATTAAAGTAAAAAGAATATGAGTTTTCATGGATCGAATTTGGAGTAAAATGAAATCTGATTTGATCAAGTTTAATCGGATTCTATCGAATCAGATTTGAAAAATATAAAAAAAATTTGCAATCCAATCTGATTAAAAACGAATCAGATTGGATTACATCCACAAATTACAAAGAAATCTTTTAGAAGTATTTTATTTTGAGTTTAATTATTATGCACGGTTATACAAAGTTTTACACCTTTGATTTATGATAAGTTTGTTTGTTTACTGTTAATACTTTAAAATTTAGTTGTGATTTAATATCCGTGTAAAACTTTTTTACAATGTTAGTGCATACTAATTAAACTCTTTTATTTTTTATAAAAATAGGAAATAAAATAGTAAAAACAAAAATTTGTAAACAAAATATTAAAACATATATTGTTTCTTCAAAATAACCTAAAATTACATATAACAGTAGTTTATAAATGATAAAATGTAAATCCTAAAAAGTTAAAAACAATAAAATTTAATTACTCGTAATCTCCATAACTGTAATACTTAATGCATTCTTTTTTCAACTTTAAATATTCCATCTATAAATAATATTTAAACTTTTAATTGTATTGTCAATTTTTTATTTTCACCCTTTTAAATATATATAATAGAGGGATCCACTTACTAGAGTAAGTTTAAGAGACTTACTGTCAATCCCAATCATTCATTTTAAACTTTGAACTGAATGGATAAGTTCACAATTTACAGATTTTCAATCGTGATCTGATTCGTCAATTGTTGAATTTAATCGAATTCTATCTTATTATATTTAGATCAGTTCACATATCTAATTTGATGTATTTGGATTCACATATCAATCCAGATCCATAAACACTCTTATAAAAGAACCTACTATGTTAAATATATAGTAAAAAAAAATCACACTATAATTACAAATTATTAATTACAATGACTAAGTTAATAAGTTTTGAATAGTTAAATCTGAATTTAATATTTTTTTTCTAGAAATAGAAATATTAAAACATTAATAATTAAAAATTTTATTGTTATTATAATTAAATTTTGAAAATATTTAAATAAGTTATTTATGTTAATATATAATATATTTTATTTATAACAATAATCTAATATAAGTTTCAAGGATAAAAAAAATATTTTTCTTAATAATAATTTTTAGAGCAAATTACAGATGTATTCTCTCAACTTTTATCAAATTATACATAATTCTACTCTTTTTTTCTATACTAACCTCCATTTAGGTTTTAAAATATTATATTAACACTCTTTATATGTTTGAAAATATTACAGTAGCATCCTTTTCAAACCTTACACTAACACAAAAGGGGTGCGAAAATAATGGTTAAAAAAAAAAATGAATTCATGTGTAATTACACTAAACTTCAGCAAGTGTTATTGTAATATATTTTAATTTTTAAATACCCTAAATAGATTATACAAATTATGATTAAATTATTTTTAATATCATTATAATTAATTTATTTTTTAGTGGTTAATAAATTTAAAATAATTTCCCTTAATTTTTTTTCAAATATGCAAATATTTATAGGTATTACTAAAATTATATAAAATAAAAATATTATATCAAAACGCATTAATGTATAAGCTACTGAAACAAATATGAATAAAAAGCAACCTAGGGTAGAAATATATAATAAAAATATGAATATTTTACAAAATTATTAATATTAAATAAAGCTTACGAATATTTAATTTTTATAACAAACGATGGAGATATTAAACATTTTACTTAAATGTATACTAATATGTGATTAGAGTGATGGCTATTGCAAGTTAGTTAAATATGTTTTTATACTACATTTTGTAATGGTTTTATTTATTTTTATTATAACTATTTTGTAAATATAGGTCAAAATTAAAGTATATTGTGAATTGAATAATGATATTATAATATTATTGGTTAAATATTTTTCAATTTTATAATACTTAAATTACCTTTAAAGTATATTTTTTAATAAAATTATGAAATATAGATATTTTTCTTAAATATTTTATATAGATATATACTTTTTAATGCAATTATATACATATTTACTAACAGTTTTTTTTAGTAAACTACATGTTAGTAAACTATATTTACCAACATATAGTTATATAAAATAAAAATTATGATATATTAACCAAATTTGAAACATAAAAATTATATTTGTAATATTAATTTATATGAAAAGCATAAATTATTATAGCTTGAGTGACTTTCGTAGGTATCTTTTGTACCTTAAAATCAAATTGCCATAGTTTATTACTCTTAAAAAAAGTATTTCTGTTTTTAATAACATCTTTTATTTTTCTTAAAGAACACATCACCAAATAACATATGAAAGTAAATCCATGCGTGATAAAAAACAAAAAGTAAACTTACATTGTAATAATTAAAAGTTAAAAAATATAGACATCATTAATATTTTTACATTATGCATTTATTTAAATTTTATATATATATATATATATATATATATCTTAATTCACCGAAAAATATATATCTTAATATTCTCGTACAATGCAGGGGTTATGATACTAATTTGTTAAAATTTACAAAACTAGGAGAAAAAAGAAACATTATATGAGGTGAGGTGTGAAACCACCAAAAATTCTATTTTCCAATATCAATAGTAAAGAATTTGTTCAAAGAGAGGGTTAGAAAATGTATTACTAATATTTTTCTCAATTTATCTCTTCTTAACATAAACAATTGGATAAAATATTATTTTTACTGAAATATTAAAATGTTATTGTAAAATTTAAGGAAAAAATATTTTGGTTTAAAGTTTATTGAAATATTTCTCTCTCAACATTTGTCAACACATAATAAATTCTTATCCATATAATAAATCTAAATCATTTTAAATAAATATAAATAAATATAAGTTAGAGTTGAAACATTTAAAAGTTTGAAACTCTTTTAGATATAAAAACAAATTAAATATAAAAACACATAATTTACATAAATTTATTCTAATTCTATTGAGTTTTCTTCAAGTTTATTATGTATGATTTAACTTGTTGGGAGTTTATAAACTTATTTTGTAAATTTATACGATTTTACAAGTTGCAATTTTGATAAATATGATGATAGTTTTAATCTCCATTTTACAATGTGCCAAAAAGGCTTAGCCATAAATTATTATTTCTCTGGTTCCACAAAGATCTTAGGAGGCATTCTGTAGTTAAGGTAGCAAACAAGAGCTTAGATAGAAGACAAATGTTGACTTTATACAAAATTATTTTTTCTACAAAAAGAAAAAAACTTTAATTTTCTCTCTCCTCATTTTCATTGTTCTACATAAAATATAATTTTATTTTTAAGATCTTGGTTTGAGTAGAGGGATTAAGCAGGGAGATATTTTAAAAATTAATCATTTTTTGTTAAATTTTTAAGGAGAGGAGTAGAGAAAGCGAAATTCCTCTACAACTTATTTTAAAGGAGAAAATTTTAATTAATAAATTTTATATTATATTATTAAATTGTTCTCAATATTTTAAGATTTTTATGATTATACATTGTTTTTTATCTATTAAATTATCTTTATAATTATCATGGATTCAAGTTTAATCAAATTATCCTTATAATTATCATTGATTCAAGTTTAATCAAACAAAAAGTTAAAAATCTATATGTTATTTTTTCGGCATGTCATTACAGCAGTGTGGTGGCTGTGTCGTTAAAAATAAGGGAGATAGCATTAAAAAAGAAAGTAAAAAATGTGATAAACAGGATGGATTTATTTATGGGAGATGTGACAATTGTCTCCAAAAAATTTTATTATTTCTTTATCTAATAGTTATATAATAATTATAAATTATCTAAAAAAATTAAAATATAAAAAATTAATTTATAAAATAAATTTTGTCCTATTAATTTATCTAAATAAATATTACTCCAAACCTAAAATATTCTGATACTAAAACATCATTGAAAAAAGATAACGGAGTTACTTTTCATTCATCTCTTCTTTTGTGTTTTGATCTTAAATAGCAAAAGATATATTATATAAGAAAAATGTTAGTAATACATTATTTGACACACTTTTTTTAACACATTTAATATGATTGATTGAAATTTATTGAAAACAACAATTATGTGGGTCTCACTTGTTGTTAAATGATTTCTCTCCTAATTTTGTTATTTTCAATAAATCTCAATCAATAATGTGTATTATGAGAAGTATATTGTGTTGATAACACTGTTTATATATAACACAACACCTTCACTAATTCAAGTGTCATTTCTAGACTAATTCTAATGGTATAATTAAAATAATATTTAATCATATTCATTTCTTAGTATTCTTAGATAATATATTATTTTTATTGCATTATTAATTTAGTTATAAAAAATTTAAGAATGTTGTTGCAAAAATCCAAAAGCTTTTTTTAGAAGCTACTAGCTTTTTCAAAAAAATTATTCCAAGTAGTTTTTTCAAAAAATCTCATATTTTCAATTACTAACTAGTTTTATTTTTACGTGTTTATCCTTTATTAGTTAATTCATTTCCTCTCACTAATTATCTCTTATCACATTATACATTTCTTCTTCATTTCTCTTTCTTTCATTAATGTAATTATAATAATTTATAATATAAATATATAACTATAGAAAATTATAATTTAAATATGTAATTTAAAATTTATATATTTAATTATAGAAATTATAATTTAAATATTAATTATAGCAATTTATTATTTAAATATTAATTACATAAATTTATAATTTAAATATGTAATTATAATTTAAATATGTTATTATAGAAATTTATAATTTAAATATATAATTATAATAATTTATAATTTAAATATATAGTTAATTTATATTATTAAAATATGATATAATTATTTTAAATACTTCATTGTTAATTTAATGATTAATGATGTCCTTATTTGTTATTTTACAACTTTTAACTGATTGATAAACTACTTTTACCAAACACTTATAATTAGCTTTTAAATTTCAGCTATCTTTTTAATTTTCAGTTAGCTTTTAACTAATTTTGCCAAACACACCCCAAATAAGTTGGTTCCAATAAGGGTTAACCAATACAGGCATCTCGAAAAGATATCCACAAAATAGCCATTACAAGAAATTTGTCTTTTTATTGTGTGCATGTCTTTTTATTTACTTTACTTTGACTTGTTTTAGTTGATTTATTAATTTTTTGTTATTTGTTACCATTAAAAATCTTATTTGATAAATAAAAACTTAATAAATTTTGCTTATAGTAAAATTTTATTTGTGGGTTTTATTTTATGTTATTATTTAATAAAAACTTGATGATTTATAAAGAAAAATATTTTCTGATTTTTTATAAAAAAAAATCTAAGAGTTTAATTAGTATACACTGACCATGAAATAATATCTCTTTGTTTGTATGACTTCTAATAGATTAATTAAAAAAGTCAAACTTAATTATGATTGAATGCTAATATCAAATTTTAACTTAAAATATAATGTTATTTATTAGAATTTAATTAATATACATGTACCGTTTAAAAGAGTTTTACATTTATATTCAATCACACTTCTTTGTTTATATAATTAATAAAGTAAATAAACTAAATAAATAAAAAATTATGATTTAATATTAATCAAATAATAACTATCCATACTAATTAAACTAGAAACATTAAATTTTGTTTTATAAATATATTTTGGTACATGTAACTTTTATTTATATAAGTTTAATTTTCCACGCCACCATAAATACATGTGTTCCCTCACGCTTCCATATGCCACACTGTTGCACACGGATCTCGCAACGAAAATGCCGTCGTTTCGTTTCTAACTGGATCGTTTTTTTTTTTTTAGTTTAAAATTGTATACATGTAGAGAACATTAATTTATAATAATTTAAAATAGTTTTTTAACCAAAATAGTGACATACAAATTTTAATCATCATTTTTTATTTTAATTAATTAATTTAGTAATTATAAATAGTTGAATGTTTTATAAAAAATAATAAGTTATATTAATAATTCTTATAAAATAATATATTTACAAATATTTAGATTATATAATAATTCAAAAATAATAAAGTGATAGTGTAATATCATATATAATTTATTTAAATCCTTATATGTATAAATTAATTTGTAAATTGGTTTTTATTATCATTTGTTGAAATTGTAATAGTATTAGATTTTTTAAATTAAGTTAAATTAAAGTTTTAAATTTTATGCTCGGCGTATTTTTTATTTTTATCATATTTACAAAATGAAAGAAACTCTGGAATTCATTTTTATATAATATTTTAAAAAATGTTTTAAAATAAAAATTTTGAAAAATGTATTCTATGGAATAAATTAAAATGTTTTAATTTATTTTATTTAACGTTCTTCACTAAAGTAATAACACATAATAAAATAGTAAAAATAAAAAAAAATAAATTTTGTATCAAAATAAAATAAATAAATAGTTGAATTTTAACGTAAAAAATAAAATATAATATTTAAATTTGAGTTTCTCTAAAAGAAAACAAAATATATTCTCAACTTCATTTTTATATAATATTTTAAAATAAAAAGTGTTGTTTTCGTAGTCCTAAAAAGTTTTTGGAATTCAATATTTCTTTTTAGTATTATGTTGTATCTATTTAGAATAAAAGTTATTGTAATTATTTTTGTTTTTTATTGTATTCTTTTATAGAGATTCAAATTTAAAGATTATATTTTGTTTTTTATATTAAGATTTAGGTATTTATTTGTCTTATTTTAATATAAAATTTATTATTTTTTAATTTTACTATTTTTATTATGAGTTATTATTGTAACGATGACGTTACATGGAATAAATTTAAATATTTTAATTTATTTCATAGAAAAAATTTTTAAAATTTTTATTTTAAAACTTTTTAAAAATATTATATAAAAATAAAGTCCAGACTTTCTTTCATTTTGTAGACGTGAGAATTAAATAAAAAATACACCGAGCATAAATTTTAAAATTTTAATTTAACTTAATTTAAAAAATCTAACAACATTACTATTTGAACAAATGATAATAAATACCAATTTACAAATAATTTTATATATGTAAGGATTTAAATAAATTATATATGAGATTAAACTATCACTTTATTATTTTTAAATTATTATATAATCTAAATATTTTTAAATATTTATTTTATAAAACATTCAACTATTCATAATTACTAAATCAATTAATTAAAACAAAAAATCATTATTAAAATTTTTATTTCACTATTTTGGTTAAAAATATAAATTAATGTTCTCTACGCATAAATATGTATACAATTTTAATCTCTACTATAAATGCATGTTTTGCAGCTTTTCAAGAAAAGCAAAATCAGTTTATAAAAGTGACATTCATAGGCTTGAACTCAAGTACTGAAAGTTAATAAACATATAATATACTACTAGACTATTTCAGTGTTTTGGCATATGTTGAATATATATTAAAAAATTTTAAAACAATTTAAATCTTTTAATAGATGTATAATAACAAATTAAAATAATTTATTTTATTAATTTTTAGATAGCTATTATAATTTTGATTATTCATTATAATTTTTACGTATAAAATCATATAAATATAAATTATTTTATATTTTTTAATGTCAGCCTAATTAATTCCTGACTCTTGAGTATAAATATAAATTTTTTAATGACCATTTCACTTGGCTTTGTTGATGATTGAGGTAAGTCTGATAATATATTAATTAAATGAGTTAAATTGAATTACATGTTTTAAAAAAGCAATTTTTTTGTTAAAATTTGAAATTTTATATAATTTTTTGTTAGTTTTATAGAATAATTTTTTTGAAGTTAGTTTAATGTATTTTAGTTTTTAAACATTTAGTAATTAATATTTTATACTAATGTATTTTATATTTTCATTACTAATTATTATTGTTATTTATTAATTTAATAATAATAATAATAATAATAGTCAAATTGGATTGAATTTCATGTTTAATATATAGAACTCGTCATCTAATTTATAGAAAATTGAGTTTGATCAAGTTCTTTTAATTATAGAGTCTTTTAATACAAGATAGTAAGTTGATTATGTTCAAATCTTTCTCACAAAAATCCTTAAGTCTTCTTGTGTATATAGCCATGAAGAAGATGATTATTGTGAGCAAAATATTATCTTTTTTGTCACTTTTATTTTTGGAAGAGACTAGTGAGAATCTAAATATAGCATGAGATGTATTTCATCAACTAACAATTGACCTATAAGAATATTATTTATTTGCATTTTTATCAACGCAGTCATTTCGAGGTGCATATATGCTTAGTGAATTATTTTTTTTAAAAAAAATTATTTTGCTTGTCCTTCTAATTATAACGTTTATGTATGCTTATATAGATAAAACAAAACAGTCTTCTTCATTAAGGCTTTATTTTGTGACAAATACATTTTTCTAGTATAAGGGGCAGTTGCCCCACTAACTTCGAATTTTATTTTGTAAAAATATATATTCATAATATAATATGTCCAACTCTCATTTATAAATATTTAATTTTTTTAACAAAACTCTAAATCTTGTCCTGTATATCTAGATCTAATAACTACTTAATTGAGTGTACATACAATTTCGTTTTGTTTTTTCTTGTATTTTCTATTTGATAATATATTATTTTAAAAAGATGAGGTATCTACTTTAATTCAAGAGTAAATTTAATAAGACTTATTCTTATCTAACGATTTATTTTATTGAAGTCTAATGGTTAAAATTAATTAATTATTAAAACATTGTAGTAGTTACAATTTTTTTTTTGTTTTAAAAGCTATAAATATATTTATTTAAAAATAAAAACAGTTGAAAAAAATAAGTTTATGTTTTTTTTTTTAAAAAAAATTAGTTACAAATTTTATTTAAAACTATTAGTCAGATCAGTTAATTTGTTTTTTGTACTTCAATGTTTATAATTTTTACGTAAAAAATACTAAAAGATGATTTAATATATTATTTTTAATGTATATTAGTACATATTTATTTAAAACAATATTAAAAATAATTTAATATTTTACTTTTTTATGTAAATTAGTTAACATTTAGAATTAGCTTCTATGCTAGTCACAACAACATCAATTTAAAGAGTTTTTTCTACTTATAAATGTATAAAAAAATCGTGAAATCGTCTGCGAGATGAATAATTGAACAATTGTTTTTGGTATAGGGTTTATAATATTTTTTATAGTCTTGATAATAAAAAAAATTTATTATTTTCGGAAATAAATAGAGAACAATTGTGATGTATATTTATTCTTTAAAAGTATTATGTTAGATTTTTAATATTAAAAATGTATGTATATAAATATTGTCCTTACTACTTAAAATTTATGAATCCAATATTGGTAACAGGGATCATTGATGTGCTTAGTTTATTGTAATGGCCTTCGACCATTTCACCATGTGTTTTTTTTAGCTTTTATGTGATAATAGTTTGTGATTGTTTCAAAGGTTTGTCTAAAAAATAGAACTTAAAAATTCATATAATTTATTTTCATTAATAAAAAAATTAATGATTTGTCTCTTACCTTTCTTTTAAAGGCAAACAAATTTTGTATTATATATATAAATAAAGGCTGAAATAAAATGTTTCAAATACCTTTTACAACATCACAAAAATGAAGTCACAGCTAATGGTAACCAACCCCTCCAAAAAAATCACCTAGATAATTACTTCATATTTATAAGACATAGACGTGGATTTATGCACCAGTAAAAGAAAACACATATTTTGTTAAAACCAAACTTATACAGTAACCACTTCTAGGATATATCTCTTACCTTAACACAGGGCATTATTCTTTCTGAATAAAACTCAAGTATATAACATTCAACTTCTCATAATCATAACTAGCGAAAACACAGGCGATGTCGTACCTATGTATTCGTATTTTTATTTTAATATATTATAATAATTTTAGAGTTTTAATTTATATGTTTTTGAATAACAAGATAGAATATAAATAATTCACCGTGCCATTTTGTGTACAATAATTTTAGTTTAATAGGTTTTTTTATTTATGTTAACATGATAGAAATATGTCAGATCATCAACAAATATGTAAGATTTGCAATGAATTTGAGAAAATGAAGAAAGAATGGAGTTTAAATAGAATTAACATATTGTTGCAGTTGTGTATTCATATTTCTATTAAAAATATTTATGATAAAAGATATATATATATATATATATATATATATATATTAATGATGTTTATGGAATGTTGATCTGTGGTAAGGTAGAATTTGTGAAAATGTACATTTTTTAATGTGAGAGAAGTCATAAGATGTTTAGAAGAGTAAAATAGTCATAAAATGTGGACACCAAAATATCCTATTCGCATTATATATATATATATATATATATATATTATAGATTATTCATAGTAGAAAAATTATGGATGTTGGATATAAATATTTTAAAGTACTTTTTCTCATAAGGTTATAAGGTTGATTTAGTGGCAAAAATTTACGATTAGGGAGGGAGAGGTTGTGAGTTTGAATCTCTTCTATGACAAAATAGTTTATTTTTTAATTTTCAAATAGGGATAAAGGTACAATATATATTTTGAAAAGTAGATATAAAAAAGGAGAATTTCTTTATTAATAGTATAAATAATATATAATATATAATATAATATTATAGATTAATGATTATACATATAGATTATAGATAGTAAAACAATTAAGTATGTTAGATATAAATGATTTAAAATATTTTTTTCTCTTAAGATTATAAGGTTAATCTAGTGACAAAATTTAGATTTGGTGAGAAGATGTTATGAGTTTGAGTTCTTCCTCTGACCAAAATAATTTATTTTTTAATTTTTAAACAAGTATAAAGGTAAAATAGATATTTTAAAAATGAGAAATAAAAAATTCCTTTTTATTAATAGTATGAATACTATATTAAAAAGAATATATTTTAGCATTAATTTTTTTACAATTACATTTCACTTGTCTGTTTTGCAAAGTAAGACTTCTAACTACAAGATATTCTACGCACGTTCACCTGCCAATAAGAAAACGTGATTATTTTTTGTGTTTTTTTAAGGAAAATAAGACTTTTTTTTCCAATAATTCTCCTCTTTATACTCACAAGTTGCATTTGTTTTTCACTTAATACAACTCAAGTAGCGTGATGTTCTGTCATGTTTTAATTTAAAGTATTTTTTTTATATTAACTAAGATTTTTTTAGCAAATATTTTTTATAAGAATTATTTTCAAGCGAATCTTAATTTTTTTATGTTTTTCTTTCATATTAGTTGGGCGAAAACAAAAATAAGTTTACTAATCCAAAATGACTTCAACAATTATTATTTCTTTCTTTCTCTCATTTTATTTTTTTGGTATGTATAATTAAATTTTTTTGTTAATTCTCATGATAAGAGTTGAATACAGTTTCAGGAGATTTACAGTTTACAATAACTCACGCACCCTGATCAACCAACTAAGCTAAACCCTTTGGATATGTGATGGTTAGTTAGTGCACGACACAAAAGTCTCCAATTCTCAAGCATAAACTATAGAATGATTTTTTAAAGTTTTTTTTCTCCATAACATATATTAGAATATATTATCTGGATTAAAATTTATTAGAATATAGAAAATTATAGATAAAACTTATTAATACAAGATGTAACTCATACACTTATGGTATAGCTCACTTGACAACAATCATTGAGCGAATAAAAAAATTGGATAGTGTATATGTGGTATCTTCAAAGCATGTGGTATCTTCACATAGACACAAACAATATGTATATGTAAAAATTTCTAATCACAATTGATTTGGTTTTTTTTTTTTGGTTTTTAGAAGAGTTTTCAAAGATAGTTTTCAAAAAATGTTTTTGGGAAAAAAAGAGAAAAAAAAACTTGTTTAGTAAGTGTTATTTGAAAATTCTTTTGAAGATGTAAAAATAAAAAAAATTATTCATATTTATTAAAATTTCATTAATGAAAGCAAAAAACAATATATTTTTATTATATTTTGAGTTTTTAAAATAAAAATAAAAAACTAAAAAGCAAAATTAATTTCAACTGTTTCTATTTTTTAGTTTTTAAAAACTAAAAAACTAAAATTATTTTCGAAAACTGTTTTCAGAAAACATTATCCAAACGAGTTTTTTAATTTTTAAAAATTAAAATACTAAAAACAGTTTTATAAAACTGTTGTCAAACAAACACTAAATTGAGTAAAATACACTATTAAGAAAGTTTTAAATGTGATTGATAATAATGTAAAGATATATCATCATTCAATTTTTTTTTTGTAAAAGTGTTAAAAACTACTCATATCTTAAAATAAGTTTCATTTTAAGCTGTTTTATATAAATAAAAAATTAATAAATTATTAGAAAAAATAATAATTTTACAAAACTAACTTTGATATTTATATTATATTAAAACTATAATAATAGTATTAACAATAAAATAATATTATATTAAAAATGTACAAACATTATTTTATGACAAATTCTTTTACCAAATACTAGACTTTGTACGTCGTAACGTTGGAGTATATATTTCTCAGCATGAAATTCTTTTACCAATTTTTGTTTCACAAGCTAACCTATGTAGACCAGCCACGTGTACATTTAATTTGGTACTTAACGTGCCACACATGCATTTCCTTTAATATTATGACACTTGTTGATGATAATTGACAAATTAAAAATTCACATTTAAAATTATTTTCACATAAATTTTGACTTTATTTTGCTTCTGAAAAGATTAAAACTAATTATGAATCCATATTAATTCTGAACTAAAACACTTTAGAGTAAATTTTGCGTTAAAAAAATATTGTACACTAGATTTTATTCTAAAACTTACTTTCAGAATAAAAATATTTAATCATAAATTATTTTATCTTAAAATGAATTTTAATTATAATCAATACTATAAAATGAATGAATTCCATTAAAATCAATTATATATAGCAAGTGGAGACTTAAGATAAAGTGTGGGGTAGAATTCTGAAGCAAAAAGCTTAGTCAAAAGCTACACACGGATTCATTATCATCGAATCAATGTCAATACTCAACTTGGAATGCTATATGTCACAGATAGAAATCGTGACATCCTAATGAGTAAGTTAAAATGTCAAACACACCAATATAAAAAATTTTAAACAATTTGATAGTGATGATTCTTAAAACATGTTAAACAATTTTTTAAAATAACATTGTACTTCCTTTGTAGTCCATAAAGAAGTAAAATTTTGTGAGTTAATGATATAATAAGAAACCTACTAAAAGTTTTTGGATATAGATTAGGAGAGTTCTAATTTATTTTTTTTTATGATTGGTCTGTCTAACACTATAGTAATAGATTAAGCAATAGGTAAGGTAGGAATTTTGTAAGAGCTTTTCTCTTATTTTAGATAATTAGATTAATCTAATGGTTTAAATTTTCTACTTACTATAAAAAAAAAATTAATTATTATAATAATTCAAAATGAATTAAAGTTATTAAAGTAATCAAAAGTCAAAGTCACTAATCAATGCTGGTATCTATCCATGTGAATTGAATATGTTATCCACACATCTTTCAATTATATCTTGTGAGTCAGAAATGTCCTACAACTGTTGAATAAAATAATTTATTTTTTTCAAAAAAATAAAAATAATTTAAAAATAATTTAGATAATGTTTAACATCAAGAATTAATTAATTTATTTTTTTTTTAAAAAATGTAAATATTGTTTCTATAACTTTTAAAAACAAAAATGAGAAATAATAGTTCAAAATAACATTATCATCTTCAAAAAACAATAATAAAATAAAATTAATTTGATTGGATGTGAATTCGATCTCATAAGCAAGATTATTATTCAAGACTTTATACAGAAAAAAAGTGTTTAATAGAGAAAATTCATTAAAGAAGATGAACTAAATTTTGTACTAGAAATTTAAGAATCACCACTTATTTAAAAATTAGTCTTTAAATGAAAAGAAAAAATAATGCTTAATTCTTATATATCTTTATTTTTTTTTATGTGTACACTAATAAGAAGGATATATTTGAGCCTATTACTTTAGACAAAAGTAATTCTTATATATCTTTACTTTTGTTTTTTGAAAAGGAATAATATTTGAAACTATGACTTCGAACAAACTATCCGATGCTACTACTTTGCTCATCCTAGATGATTTCTCTTAAATATTTTTGTTAATTATTAGTTTGTTAATTTGAGTCTTTATATATTCTTGTTATAAATACTAAAAACTAATATATATTTTCATTCTAAGTAAATCAACTTCACCAATAAAACTAAATTATTAGTTTAATCATCTATGAAAACTTTGATTTGATGATTCTTACTCATAATACTATTTCCAATCCAACTAGGTCGAAACTCAAATACACATCAGTTTCACGAATTCACGTTCTTTTTATTATTATCTTGATTTGAAAATGTGAACTCGTTTTTACCAAACGAAAAAGGTAAATTATTATGTAGGTTTTTTAATATTTAATAAATTTTAAATTATTTTTTTAATTAGGTTCTTAAATTTATGTTTTGTTAATTAAACCCTGGAACTATCGGCTGCAGGAAATTAATCATATATTTAATTAGTCCTTGAACTTAATATTGTCATTTCTATGTTTCAGTATGTTAGAGTATTTTTCACCACTCCATTATTATTCACTTTTTTATGGTGCATTTTTATAAGTTTTTTTTTTAAAAAGAAAAACTACTTATTTTAATCAAATAAGAAGCTTATGTGCTTTTATTTGTGTTGGGCTAAATTGTCTTAAACAAACAATTTCTGTTTATTTTAGAAAACAAATTTATCTGTCTATTAAAAAAAATTATTTAAAAAAACACTTATTTCATAATTATTTCTTTAAGTTTACCCAAATTTACCTATTTACACTTTTACAAGTTTTGAGCTTAGTATTTTCACATCTTCAAATTCAAATATTCTTTTACAAGCTTTCATGATTAATTATCTCAAAAAGTTAATTTTTTTAACAATAATTAGAAAGACCCAATTAAAAATAATAATTCAAAGAGCGATTAACAATTGCAAAATATATAATTTCTCTCTAAAAAAGCAATTGTCACATAATATAGGAGCTTAAAAAATAATTTAAAAAAAAGAGAGTCAATAATGTACTCATCATCATGAAGCATATATTGAAATCAATAAAATTTTTAAATATTTGACTAAATTTCAGATAAAAATATGGTTCTAATAGTCTAACTAATAAAAATTAAAGTTTGTGAGAATATTTTAACTTTTAAGATGTCGTTAAAAAGTAAAAAAAAAAAAAACTATTTATGGTAATTAAAAAAATTCAAACTATATTAATACTTTTAATTTAATAATCGTCCAAACTTTGAAAAAAAATTTACTAGTCTAAGAAATTTCTTCAAGGTCTAACGTCACCAACGTTTTGGATTGAAACTGTGAATACTTAATAATTTGTCTTTTCTGTGTGCTAAAGTTAAAATTGAGTTGAACTTCTCATTATTTAATTGTAAAAGCTTCAATACCATGTCAAAGACAATCTCTTTTTTTATTATTATTTTAAATATAAACATATTGTTTTTTTATATAACTAAGAGTTATATTTTCTTTTTTACATAATTAACTCATTCTTATTAGTGAAGCATGGTATATTTCAACATGAAACAATTTTGTGTGAACAAGAAGTGAAAATTAGAGTGTATTTATGTGTAATGTGTTCGTAGGGTACGGAAATATTTCTTCTATTGGTGAAGATAATCTACTGCATTACCTAGTGTGGTTAGAATTCTTGATTTTGAATTTATTGGTCTGATCAACTATAAAAAAAACACAAGAATGCATAGTCTTTTATATGATTTGAAAAATTTAACATAATTGAGTTCGTAAAAATGGTAATAGATTTTGAATTTGTTGTATTGTGTTTAAGAGGTCTTTGTTGGATTTTCTTTATAAACAAAACATTTATATATTGTCGATAAAAATATTTTATATTGATAGTTAATTGTCACTCTTTATATAGGATAAGTTTGTTAATTTTACCAATTAATATATTAAAAATCATATATAAACGAAGTTGTAGTTAATCGTTAGGGTAAAACTATTTTATACGTGTATAGATATTAAACTTATTTTATTTTATTTATTTTCTTTGTACTATAAAAAAGCATACCATATGCTTTTTACTTATGCTATTAATAATTTCTTTTAGCCATTAAAAAAGATTCAATCTCATGGGCTGGTTAAGGAATCCAAGTATCAAATCGCCGGTGTTACCAACTTTTTTGGTACAATTTTTTTAAAAGCGAAAAATCATATTTATTAACGAAAAAATAATATGCACCTTTCAACACAAGAAAATAAAGATATTAGTTATGTAAGATCATTCATATTATGATATTAATCAAGTGAATGGACTAAAGTGATAATTAAGAAATAACAATTCATGTTCCACCATTTGGCAACATGATACTCAGCACAGAAACAGATAAAAGAACAAGAAACTAAAGTAACACATGAAAGTAATTGCAAAAGAAATAAAGTGAGTTTTTGTTTCAACTTTGGTTGGCTACGTAGTACAAATGCTCATCATGTTTCTCACACAAAAACGCTCAACACACATACATAGATTCAATTCACCATCACGATCGTGCTAACTGAATTTGTCACAAAAGAGGAATTAATCCTATTTTAAGATTCAATGCAATGTGTTTTTATTGGAAATGACTTATGCACCGACTGTATAAATTTTTTTACATTAATATTTAATCACAATTTTTATATATGATAATTTTGTTAATTTTATCAATTAATACTTTTAATGTCATATAAATGAAAAATTGTAATTAAATATTAGTGTAAAATTCTTTTACACAACTAGTATACAAGTATTAAATTTTGTTATTAATATTTTCATCACTGAATTAGAAGTTTGGAAATGGGTTGTTCAACATAACTTTCTAAGCCAAACATAGCTCGACCCAAATTTTAGGTAATTTCTCCCTACACCTGATTTTGGAGGTGTATTTTTTACTTTGGATTGAAATTTTTAGATATGTAATGTGAAGGTGCAGAAAGAAACAATGGGGTGCAAACAAAGATTCCACAAATCTTATATAGATTTCTATTTTAATGGTCTAATAAAGTTCCATGACTGTTGGATTTGATCCATTTGACACACTTTCTTATATTTTGTCTAAATTTATATACATTTAAGAGAAAAAATAGAATAATGTCAGTCTAAATATGGAAAGTTTCTCTCTACACCTCCATATTTCTCCTAGCACCTCCATAACTCTATGAAATATCTAAAATAGCTTTAGATAAAAAAAGGTAACACTACTTCTCTCTCCCCTTGCCTCTTTTCACTCATTCGTGCAACTTTTCTTTGAGTTCGGACGTATACCTCTACGCGATGCATACCTCCTTCTTCGTTCATGTCCCAGCTTCGACTAACTTTGTTCTTCGTTCGTCTCCTAGCTTCAACCAGGTCTGACGACGCAACGAACAAATCCCCCTTTGTCTCCCTCCATTTGCATTTTTTTTTTTAAATTCAGATAAACCCATCTGAACTTGTAAAAAAGTTTGCAATTAAAAGTTCGAATTGACCTATCCAGACTTACAAAAAAAATTTGCAGAAATGGGATTCGTTCAAAATACAAAAGGGAAAAGAGATTGTACCAAGTGAGAGATTAAATTGCAGACCAGAAGAAGAGCAAGAAACAATGATGATTCATGATGACCGTCACTCACTCACTGGAACACGTTCAATAGAGAAAACAAGAGAGGGACGAAGAGGGAGATGGAGAGGTGCAGATGCCAAACAAAGAAGATGAGAGAGACGCTAAAGAGGTAACAAATTTTTTAGTTTTTTTACCTAAGGTTGTTTTTGTGATTTCTAAAATATATGAAGGTGCAGAGAGAAATCATGAAGGTGCAGAGAGAAAAACTCTTGAAAATGTCTGGTTCTATATGAGTCTAATTTTCTAAGTTCAACTTGACCTTACAAGCCCCTTGGATCAATCCATTTACATTTTAATTTTTATATGAATCTAAATTGACAATTTTTTTTTGTATTTTCTCATTTTCCATTCACACTTATCAATGTTTGTAATTTTTTATAAAATCTCAAAACACCCTCACTCTCTTTTATCCTAAGTTTTTTAACAAAAAATTACCCCGTTTCATAGCTACATGTACAACTTTACCTACCTTTTTGAATATTAACGTATATGTTTTTATTTAGACATTTACGTAAATGTTTTTATTTGGACATTGATTTGGCATTGACATATATGTCTTTATTTGGGCTTGATGGCTTCTGGTCAATTTTCTAAGTTTAATTTGGACATTGACGTATATGTTTTTATTTGGGCTTAATTGTATTTCCCCCCTATTTTACTGTATCTCTAAATTTCATCCCCTATTTTAAGATTAAGATATTTTATTTTTTTGCTTTAAAAAATTAGTAATTATATTCTTTTTTGTTAAATTGAAAGTGTTTGACCATTAATAAAAGCAACATTGACTTTTTTCTATTTTTTTCACTATTGTCAAACACTCCTATAAATATTTGTTTTAAACTTTTTTTTTATAATACATTGTACACATGATTATTTATTTATGTATGTTGGTTTTCTTGTTTTAGAGATGTTTTATGGTGTCGCATTTATAGGTTTCGTCCCAGCAAGGAAACAAGTATGTTGGTTTACAATGAATTTTTTCATGGTTGCGAATTTCATATTTCAAAAATAATTTTTTTTATATTGCAAATCATGAAATCTTCTCCGACACATTGGTTTTTTCTGCAACGCCACTCATGAAATTTACAATCGTGGGTAACATAATCACTTAATCCTCAACATTGTTTTAATAATACATTATAGATTATTTGATCTATAATGTATTATTATATAATTATAGATCACCTAATCTATAATACAAAACTTTTATATTGTAAATTATAAAATTCGTAATACAGTTAAAAAAATACGCATAGATTATAAAATCTATAATATAATTAAAGAGTAACTTTATAGAGTACAAAACCTTTATATAAGTAAAATTAAATTATAAATTATAAAATTCGCAATACACTTAAAAAAAATATATTGCAGATTAAGAAATCTTAAATATTGGAAGTTTTGGGAATTTCCAACATTTCAAGGGGTGCTAAAAGGAAAAGCAGGAAGAAAAGGCCCTACGAAGCTGTTGCACATTCAATTAATTATATTAGCAACTTGCAAAAATAAAATATTTATAAAAAAAACATGTAAAGATAAAATAAATATATTACGGTGAGGATGCGGATTTTATTGCCCACTCATTATTTTCCTCTATAATAATTTATTTGGTTCAACATTGTTGGACCTTATATATTCTCATTAATACAGTCGTTAGTTAAATATGAATTTAACACAGAATAATATTTCACAAACATAATTAGAAGATATTTCTATGGATAGTACAACCAATAGAAATCAAACAACAGAGAGGTTTTCAGGAACTTCTCAAAGATTAAGAGAACATAATACTATGAGACAAGATCTCATACAACATCCAAGAATCTAAGACAGACTTCTAAACAGAAGAAGAACTACTAATGTCAGAAGGCTAGAAGACTTAGTAGATATACACCAAACACACATAAATAGGAACAAATTCAAGGATTGATTCTTTGAATCCTAGACAATTATACAATATAGGATGACTAAGCTCTGAAAGGATAAGCCTTTACAGATACAGGAGGATAGAAGATTTCCACTTCCCTGACAACACATATGAGATAATTCCTTTAATATCTCAACAAACAGCTACACAACTTATAAATCAACATGGAAGATATGTCCACATGAGATTGATTACTATAGGAGTCTGATCCCTAGCTAGACATATGATTGGTGCGAGAGCTTTGATAGTTCTCCATGATACAAGATTTCAAAACAATGATTCTCAAAATATCATTGGAATCTTAGAGGTTGACTTAAATCAGCCCATATCATTAATATATCTTACTCCAAACTTTACACTCACCCTTCCAGACTTCGTTAATCACATTAGTCTAGAAGTACAAACTATAGGTTTTGGAACAAATTGGATAGGAAATAACCTACACCTAGATATTACTTTCATAGGAAGAATAAGTAATTATATTTCTTCCATGTATAGAATTAACACTGGACCATTAGAGGAAGCAATAAGCTCTATTGGTACACAATTTTTGCCAGTTCAGGCATTCACAAGAAGAAATAAGGGCCATCTATGGCAAACTCATCTACAAAGGGAAGAACAAAATTCCATCACAAATCCAAGTTCTGCTATTATACACAATAGACCTATAGGCCTTAGTTTAAGCTTCACAGACTATAGAAATACCTTCCTTGTGGATTTAGAACAAAACAGAAGGGATAATATATCTACTACTCCCAATGATGATCATATTGGTATGATGAACATCATAGAAAGTGATGATGAAGAAGATGATGACATAACTGATGAAGAATGGAATCATCATCAAGCAAACATAGCCATGCTTAGGCAAAGAACTTTAGACAACATTCTAGACAACCCTTATTGGGAACCTTGGGATACTTTTCCCCCTGAGACAAATGAGATTATAAAACCTCAAGAAAATAAAGAGTGATAAAATTGATGATATAGTCAACACATTTTTAAACAAATTACAAATTGAAGAACAAATTGAAGAAAGAGAATTTTCTTATCAATTTACAAATAATTTAGAAGATGAAGATGTTTTTTCCACAACATCAGAAAATACAAAGGTAGGTCTCATAAGTGAACATGAATGATCTACATCTACAAATGATCGGCTAGATTCTGCTAGTACACAAAATTATTCTCAAGGATTTCTTCCTCGGGAAACTGTACAAAATATTGTACTTAGTGACAACAAATACGTGTCTCATGGTAAAAGATTACCAGTGGAACCAAACTTTCAAATCCCAAATTTACTTTTAAACATAGGAGGAATAGATCCTCAACTCCTCCCAACATATATTGAACAATGGACTACTGCTGTAATCCGTGATTATGGTATACATTATGAGAAAGATGTACAGTCTTCTCAAGAAATGATCGCAAAAGGAGAAACATATCTCGGTGATATTGCTAGATCTGGCTGGGAATCTTTTAAGAAAAATTTCCGTAATGATCTAAACACACTGGTCATTGAACCAGATCCAAATATTTATAATTTCTGTTCCCTTATACAGAGATTGTTTACCCCACAATCAGCCAATGATGACAACACAATTAGACAACAAATTTATTTAGGTCATATCGAAAGATTATCTGTTGAATATTTTGGGAAAATAAAATAATACTGTCAAGATTATCTCTTATACGCATCAATAACTAGTTGCTTTCATGATATAAATATAGGAGATAAAATGTTTCTCAAACTTCCAGGAAAACTGGGACAAAAAACAGAGAAACTTGGAAAAATGATGAGGTTACGCCCATGCTGAATAACCTCTCAATAAGAATACAATACATTATGAAAATAATGGAAGACACTTGCTCTCATATTGCTATACAAAAACAACTTAAGCATTCTGATGCTGGGATATGTAAACAAATATACACTCCCCAATAGTATGCACAAAATAGGTTTGAAAATAGGAAAAATATACCTAGAAACAAACCTAGATACAATAATGCCCAAAAATTTCTTGGTCCGAGAAAAACTTATACAATAAGAGTTTCTAATGCTAGAAAGCCTACTTTAAATCCCAATAGACATGTTAGGAAATTTAGGGATAACAAAACTTACAAACAAACATTAAAATGTTTTGCTTGTAGTCAACCAAGACATTTCTCAAGAGATTGTCCAAACATCGCCAATCTTTACACAAAAGAGGCGGCTTTAATAAAGTCATGTCATATGAATCTTCTTCCCATTGATGAAGAAGTTTCTAATGACTCTGAAATCTTATCTGTTATCAACATTACAGAGTATACAGAAGAAATAAATCAAGATAAGGTTCATAAAAATTATGACCTTATAAATGCATTTACAAACAATGAATATATTCATTTATACCCAGATAATAATGATTTCCCTATGAGAGATGAATACAATGAAATGGGAAAAAAATTAGACGACTTAGGATACAATCTAATGAAAACCATAGAAACAAATCTCTGTCCTCACAAAATACAATTTTATTCTGTACAGAATCCATTCCTTGTAAATACTGTGAAAGGTATTTTCACATATCACAAAGGGCTCATTGCCCATTATGTTACAAAAATTTCTGTATTAATTGTGTGAAAGAACATATGAATATACAAGAAATACCTTTTTTCAAAAAGAAAGATAACCCAAATAAGTTGTATAATAAAGATTTAACAGATACTAGAGTTTTTGTATTAGAGACTCATATAAATCATTTAGAAGAAAATGTTCTTCTTTTAGAAAAAAACTATAAAAGGGAAAACTAAAATAAATTTCCCAGAGTCTAGTCACTAATCTATACAAAATAATATGATGGGAACTATGAAATTATCCCATTAGTTTGCAACAAACAACAACTAATTACTTTAAAAGTATTAGTTAAATTAACATTTCCAAAAATAAATAATACCCCATCAACAAAAAAAATCATACAAGCATTACTGGACACAGGATGCTCTGAAACAGTTATATGTAAAACTGTAGTTCCACTACAAAACATAACAAAGAGTAAACATATACAAAAAACCAGAACCATGTCTGGAGAAATTATGATAAATGATGAAGAAGTTAACAATGTTACTCTTCAATTCAGTACAAATTGTGACATTTTTTGTCATAAAATTTTTATAAAAACAATGAGGGTAGAAAACTTAGTTCCCTCAAAACAAAACATGATAATTGGTTTAGATTTTATTCTAGGTCAGAACAGATCTGTCACAATAAACAAAGATTATATTATGATTAGTGACAAAACTTAAATGACACCAATAGTTAGTGGTGATTCGTTAAAACAAGATACTCCTTTTAGCAAGTGTCCTTGTGAAAACTCAAATTCTCCTGGTACATGCAATTGTACTATAAAATTATCACATTTATTAAATGAAATAATAGAGGATTATTTCTCTTTATCACACATATTAGACAATACATCTGAAGCTTTTTCCTAAATAAAAATCTCAAAATCCATAAAATTCGAAAACATACAACAAATCTTAGATAGATTAAATAAAACAAATATAATAGGAGAAGATCCTACAAAATTCTGGGATAGAGATCCCGTTATTTGTAAACTGGAAATAATTAATCCAGATTTAATCATTAAAATAAAAGACATTCAATTTAATAATTGGGAACAAGAAGAATGTCAAAATGACATACAAAATCTATTAAAACTAAAAGTGATAGCACCTAGTGTTAGTCCACATAGAAGTCTGGCTTTTATAGTCAATAAATATTCGGAATAAAAAAGAGGTAAATCTAGAATGGTTTACAACTATAAAAGACTAAATGATAACACAGTAGAAGATGGATATTCAATTCCGTCTAAAGATGTTTTAATAAACAGAATTCAAGATGTCAAGTGGTTTTCTAAATTCAACCTTAAAAGTGGATTCCATCAAGTAAAAATGGATCCGGAATCAATAAAATGGACAACATTTTCTTGTTCTGAAGGCCTATTTGAATGAAATGTTATGCCATTTGGTCTTAAAAATGCTCCTGCTTTTTTTCAGCGAAAAATGGATAATATCTTTAAAGATGTTAAATCCTTTACATGTGTCTATATTGACGACATACTAGTATTTTCTAAAACAAAAGATGATAATTTTCATCATCTAAAACAAGTTTTATATAAATTGGAACATTATGGACTAATAGTTTCAAAATCTAAAATGGAAATTTGTAAAAATTTCATTGAATTTCTAGGAACAGAAATCGATAATGGGACCATAAAACTCTAGCCACATATTTCCAAGAAAATACAAGATTTTCCAGATAAAATGGAAGATATCAAAACACCTAGATCCTTTTTAGGACATTTAAACTATGCAAGAAGTTTTATTCCTAATTTAGGAAAATATACATCTCCTTTATACAATAAAACCGCTTTAAAAGGAGAAAGAAAATTTAATTCTGAAGATATAAAATTGATTCAGAAAATAAAACAAATGGTAACATAATTGCCAATTTTACAATTGCCATTAGATTCAGATTATTTGATAATCGAATGTGATGGATGTGAACTCGGATGGGGAACAATCCTCAAACGAAAGAAAAATAAAGGAGTAGCGTTAACTTCTCCTGCCTCTCCTTCTGGGAAAGGTTTCACACATTTTGCCCTTATAACAGGCAAGAGCAAAGGTGTCTATACATCATTTAAAGACCTTAGTGAGGCAAAACAAGACCAGTTCTGGTGCACATACAAAGACTTCTATTCAAAAGAAGAAGCAAAAATGGCAGTTCGGTTGGAAATAATCGATGAAGAAAAAATAAAGACCGCCTCACAATTTGAGCCTCATGCTTAAACACAAACATATGCTACTGCTGCTTGCAGTATCCCACAACAAATGAATCCAAATATCCTTATGGGTAAATTTGGGTTAATACAGGACTTTCTGTTTGAGGTTCATGTTGAAACAACAAATTACGATGGATTATTTGTAAAAATACAAACTTATTTCAATAACAGAAATCTGTGTGTCAGATCTTCTGATTATTGTAAAACTGTTGACAAAGACTGCATTTTCCAATTAAAATTCATATTCAGACGAGCTCAAATTGATTTGGGTTCTTTCAAATCTCACTTATACCAGGATGTTCTGATAACTCCCATAATGCTACTAGAATCGGGTTGCCTTCACTCCTTGGTGATACCCCCCACAGATAGATTTTCTGCCCTCACTCCAGGATTAAACTCATTCATAAATGATATTCATGCTGAACACATGCAACAAGTGGCTTTACAAATTACCACTTCTCCAAGAAGTGCATATAATCCTGATAGTTTAGCCACACATGTAATAAATTATTTACTGAGACAAATCCAGAGATTCATAGTCTTACATTATTTAAGCATGATCCACTTAAAACATTATCTCTAAATAAAGACAAATTATACCAGTACAACCTCTGGAAGGCATACATTGAAGGGTCCAATTGGAACTTCTCCAAAAGGGATTCTGAGATTTTTACGCTGTTAAAGGAAACCCAGAACACAAAATTATACTGGAAAAAGATAATGGGTAATAAATTCCACCCATTTCCAATTGAGGCAAACCTTTCTCTCGTGAAACATTTTGAAAAAAAAGGTTACACAAAGAAATATACGAAGAAACTGGTTTTTATGGCCAGAACACATCGGGACTATCGTCCTTTCCATCCGATTGTGATGACACAGAAGATCCATGTCCTCGTGAACAGATGGATGAAGAAACAATTGAATTAGAGACACTAGCTCGAGTTCGAAAAGGAAATTGAAATTTTACCTGCGACACAGTAATTTTATCTCTTACCGAGATAATAGACTGAAGGGTAAAATTTACCTACAAAACAGGTCGCCAGTCACAAAGTAACCTTCTCAGCAGGTTACCAGTCACAGGGTTACCTACAGAACCGGTTTCAGGTTATACAATTTTTCTATAAAACGACCATAAGCCTCTTATGCTGAGCAGGTCCTGAATACACACTCCTCCTTCTCCCTACACTTCTCTCTCTCTAAACCCCTCTCTAAATACTTGTAAAATTTCTCCATCAATAAAATAAGAAGTTTTCTGTAACCCCTTCCCTCTCCTCCCTTTTTGTAAGTATTTCGTTAATAACTTGAGTATATTTCCTTTCAAAGTATGGAGTAGTTTTCTTATAAGGTATCTTCGGATGCCTTAAGCAATAAATATTTAAAGATGCGATGATCATTTAAAGACTTATCATATGTTAATTAAATTTACTTTCTATCAAGTTTATAAGCAAATGTCTAACCGGCTCTGCCAGATTCAGTAGCTTATAAACTTGTCCTGTTATGTTGTTAGTTAGATTTAATTTTCTATCAAGATTATATGAAGATTATATACGAATAAAAAGAGAGAGAGAGAGAAGGAAAGAAAAAGGGAAAAATAGAAAAAGAGAGAGAAGAAAAAAAGAGAGAGAGAGAAAGAAAGAAAGAGGGAAAAGAAAACAAGAACATACAAATCAAAATTATATGATACTGAATCTGGCAGAGCCGATTAGACATCTTCGTATAATCTTGAAATATAAATAAAAATATACATGGATCAAGTTTATAAGATGCTGAATCTGGCAAAGCCGGTTAGACATCTTCTTATAAACTTGAAAGAAAAAACTATACATAAGATAAGCCTTTAAATGATCATCACATCTTTAATAATTATTACTTAAGGCATCCGAAGATACCTTATAAGAAAACTACTCCATATATTAAATAAAATTTGCGCAGAATTTGAAAGAAATACTTACAAAAGGGGAGGAAAAGAGGGGAGGGGTGCAGAGAAACTTTTGAATTTATTGATAAGAAGAAATTTTACAAGACAGAGAGATAAGTTTAGTGAGAAAAGGAGGAGAGTATCTAGAGAGAGGAGTGTGTAAAGGGCCTTGAGAGGAGAGTGTAAGGGACCTGCTCAGCATAAGAGACTTATGGTCCTATTTATAGAAAAATTGTGTAACCGGAAACCGGTTCAAAAGGTAACCTTGTGACTGGTAACCTACTGAAAAGGTTACTTTGTGACTGGCGGCCTGTTTTGTTGGTAATTTTACCCTTCAGTCTATTACTCCGTTGAGGGAGTAAAATTACTTTGTCACAGGTAAAATTTTAATTTGTTCTTCTGACTGAATTATTGCAGACAAATCTTGTATTTCTTCTTCCATCCAAGGTTATTAAAATCGAGAGTTTACGTAAACTCGTGAGAGTGTAGTAAACTCGACTCGTAAAATCGTAAGAGTTTACTTCATTAAAAATATGACTATAAATCACATAATAATTGAAAGTTTTCAATACATAATAAGTTCAAATCCACATAATAAATTTAAATTACTCCAAATAAGTAGAAATTAAAGTAGAAATACTTAAAATTTCAAAACTTTTTTTAGACATAAGAACAAATTATATTCAAAACACTTAAAATTAGAGTCAACATAGAAAAATATCACCTAATAAGTTTGTTCACAAGTTTACTCCGATTTTACGAGTTTACTCCGATTTTACCGAGTTTACTCTGAGTTTACTACTTTTTCGATTTTAGTGCAATTTAACTCGTCTAAAACTTGTAAACTCGTAAACTCGTACGATTTTACGAGTTAACTCGCGATTTTGATAAACATGCTTCCATATGTTCTGGAAGACTCTGGTCTTCATTGTCGTCACAGTCGGAAGGGAAAAAGGTTTGTCTGGGAGTATTTTGGCTATAGAAGCCAGTCTCTGCATAAATTTCTTTGTACAACCTTTCTTTTTCAAAATGCTTTACAAGAGAAATGTTTGACTCTATTGGAAATGGGTGAAATTTTGTACCATTGTTTTTTTCCAATATAATTTAGTATTTGGTGTTTCTTTTAGAACAATAAAATTTTCAGAATCACTTTTTGAGAAATTTCAGTTTGACCCTTCTATGGATGCTTTCCAAAGGTTGTATTGGTACATTTTGTTTTTGTTAAGAGACAGTCCTTTTAAGGGATCATGCTCAAATGAAGTGTGATACTCTGGATTGGTTTCTGTATAAAGCTTTATGACATGTGTGGCTACACTGTCAGGATTTGTGGGGCTTCTGGGAGAAGTGGTAATTTGTAGTGCCACATTTGACATTTGTTCGGCTTGGATGTCATTAATTACTGAATTTAGAATGGGGGACAGAGCAGAAAATCTATCTGTGGGAGGTATAGTAATTGAATGAAGACATCCAACTTCTAAAAGAATCATGGGAGTTATTAATACATCCTTGTATAATTGTGATTTAAAGGAACTCAAATAAATTTGAACCCTTCTGATAATGAATTTTATCTGGCTTGTACATTCTTTGTCTACTTTCTTACAATACTCAGATGACTCTAAACAAGAGTTTCTGGTATTGAAGTAAGTTTGGGTTTTAACAAATAACCCACTATAATTTGTATTTTCGGAGTGGACCTCAAACATAAAGTCCTGTATTAATTCGAATTTTCCCAAAAGGATATTCCGATTTATTTGTTGAGGGATACTGCAAGCAGCAGTAACATATGTTTGGTGTTAAGCATGAGGCTCAAATTGTAAGACAATTTTTATCTTTTCCTCATCGGTTGTTTCCAACCGAACTGCCATTTCAACTTCTTCTTTTGAATAGAAGACTTTGTATGTGGACCAAAACTGGTCTTGTTTAGCCTCACTGAGGTCTTTAAACAATGTATAAACACCTTTGTTCTTGCCTGTTATCAAGGCAAAATGTGTAAAACCTTTCCCAGAAGGAGAGGCAGGAGATGCTAAAGCTACTCCTTTATTGTCTTGGCAACAAAAGCTGTATAATGCGCTTATGATGCTTTGTTTCACCCTTGTCACTTGGTGCTCATTTTGT
This sequence comes from Psophocarpus tetragonolobus, assembly GCA_037954015.1. NCBI lineage: Eukaryota > Viridiplantae > Streptophyta > Magnoliopsida > Fabales > Fabaceae > Psophocarpus > Psophocarpus tetragonolobus. Next base: position 12,961,276 of record CM075696.1, on the reverse strand, counting down.
GTTGTGTATTTTGGAATATTTCAAATGTTGTCAATTAAAACATTTAATTTGAAATCTGTTTGATCTCTTCCAGGATATTGGAAGATATTTGTAAGGATCGGCAATTCTTATTTGCCGAACTTTGTGTATTGGTCCGCCATAAATGAAGACTTTACTTGTTTGGGGCCAACGACACCCTTCTTTGTATTCTCAAGCATAGTGACCTAAAGGTATTTGTAAGGGTGAGATCTTCACCTGATATACCTGGACAAAATGTCAGCATAAGTATTTTAAGAACCTTTGATGTGTTCAAAGTGTATGATTTTTCCAGAAAAATTTATATAATTTTTAAAAAGTAGCCATTTTTTATGAGGCTTTTTGTCGTTATTAATTTGATTTTTTCCATAAGAAACTATTGCTTCACAATCTGTCCTGATTGTTATTTCTTGTTTATTTATCAAAAATAATTTAAATGCGTCTAATGCATGTATAATAGCATTAACTTCATAGTCAGTGCTGGTTTTGTAAATTTTAGGCTTCGTTGTATATTTACCAGAGGCGTATTTGCATATCTGTTCTTCTACCTTTGGTATGTGTTTATTTTTCTTTCGTTTAAGGATTGCTCCCCATCCGAGTTCACATCCATTGCATTCAATTATTAGATAATCTGAATCCAATGGTAATTGTAAAACTGGTAATTTTGTTACCATTTGTTTTATTTTCTGAACCAATTTTATATCTTTAGAATTAAATTTTATTTCTCCTTTTAAAGCGGTTTTATTGTATAAAGGAGATGTGTATTTTCTTAAATCTGGAATAAAACTTCTTGCATAGTTCAAATGTCCTAAAAAGGATCTAAATGTTTTGATATCTTCCATTTTATCTGGAAAATCTTGTATTTTGTTGGAAATATACGGTTGGAGTTTTATGGTCCCATTACCAATTTCTGTTCCCAGAAATTCAATAAAATTTTTACAAATTTTCATTTTAGATTTTGAAACTATTAGTCCATAATGTTCCAATTTGTATAAAACTTGTTTTAGATGATGAAAATGATCATCTTTTGTTTTAGAAAATACTAATATGTCGTCGATATAGACACAGGTAAAGGATTTATCATCTTTAAAGATATTATCGATTTTCGCTGAAAAAAAGCAAAAGCATTTTAAAGACCAAATGACATAACATTCCATTCAAATAGGCCTTCAGAACAGGAAAATAATGTCCATTTTATTGATTCTGGATCCATTTTTACTTGATGGAATCCACTTTTAAGATCGAATTTAGAAAACCATTTGGCATCTTGAATTCTGTTTATTAAAACATCTTTAGATGGAATTGAATATCCATTTTCTACTGTGTTATCATTTAGTCTTTGATAGTTGTAAATCATTCTAGATTTACCTCTTTTTTGTTCCGAAGATTTATTGACTATAAAAGCCGGACTTCTGTGTGGACTAAGACTAGGTTCTATCACTTTTAGTTTTACCAAATTTTGTATGTAATTTTGACATTCCTCTTGTTCCCAATTATTAAATTGAATGTCTTTTGTTTTAATGATTAAATCTGGATTAATTATTTCCAGTTTATAAGTAACGGGATCTCTATCCCAGAATTTTGTAGGATCTTCTCCTATTATATTTGTTTTATTTAATTTATCTAAGATTTGTTGTATGTTTTCAAATTTTATGGATTTTGAGATTTTTATTGAGGAAAAAGCCTCAACTGTATTGTCTAATGTGTGTGATAAAGAGAAATAATCTTCTATTGTTTCATCTAATAAGTGTGATAATACTATAGTACAATTGCATGTACCAGGAGAACTTGAGTTTTCATAAGGACACTCGCTAAAAGAATTATCTTGTTTTAATGAATCACCACTAACTATTGGTGTCATTTGGGTTTTGTCACTAATCATAACATAATCTTTGTTTATTGTGACAGATCTGTTTTGATCTAGAATAAAATCTAAACCAATTATCATGTTTTGTTTTGAGGGAACTAAGTTTTCTACCCTCATTGTTTTTATAAAAATTTTATGACAAAAATGGTCACAATTTGTACTAAATTGAAGAGTAAAATTGTTAACTTCTTCATCATTTATCATGATTTCTCCAGACATAGTTCTGGTTTTTTGTACGTTTTTACTTTTTATTATATTGTGTGTTGGAGTTATTCTTTTACATATAACTATTTCAGAGCATCCTGTATCTAATAATGCTTGTATTATTTTCTCTGTTGATGAGATATTGCTTATTTTTGGGAACGTTAATTTAACTAAAACTTTTAAAGTTATTAGTTGTTGTTTATTGCAAACTAATGTGATACATTCCATTGTTCCCATCATATTATTTTGTATAGAAGATTGACTTGTTTCTGGGAAATCTATTTTAGTTTTCCCTTTTATAGTTTTTTCTAAAAGAATAATTTTTTCTTCTAGATGGTTTATACGAGTTTCTAATACAGAAACTCTAGTATATGTTAGGTCTTTGTTGTATAATTTATTTGTGTTTTCTTTCTTTTTGAAAGAAGGTATTTCCTGTATATTCATGTGTTCTTTGACACATTTAATAAAGAAATTTTTGTAACAAAGTGGGCAATGAGCCCTTTGAGATATGTGAAAATACCTTTTGCAGTATTTACATGGAATTGATTCTGTACCAGAATAAAATTGTATTTTGTGAGAGCAAAGATTTATTTCTATGGTTTTCATTAGACTATATCCTAAATTGTCTAATTCTTCTCCTATTTCATTGTATTCATCTCCCATAGGGAAATCATTATGGTCTGGGTATAAATAAATATATTCATTGTTTGTAAATGTATTTATGAACCTTATCTTGGTTTATTTCTTCTGTGTACTCTGTTATGCTGATAACAGATAAGATTTCAGAATCAGTAGAGACTTCTTCATCAATGGGAAGAAGATTCATGTGACATAACTTTATTAAAACCGCCTCTTTTGTGTAAAGGTTGGCGATGTTTGGACAATCTCTTGAGAAATGTCCTGGTTGACTACAAGCAAAGCATTTCAACATTTGCTTGTAAGTTTTGTTATCTCTAAATTTCCTGACATGTCTGTTAGGATTTAGAGTAGGCTTTCTAGCATTAGAAGCCCTTATTGTATATGTTTTTCTAGGACCAAGAAATTTTTGGGTGTTGTTGTATCTAGGTTTATTTCTAGGTATATTTTTTCTGTTTTTAAACCTATTTTGTGCACCTAGGTATATTTTTTGTTTTCAAAACCTATTTTCTAAGTATAAGTTTTGGGTGTTATTGTATCTAGGTTTATTTCTAGGTATATTTTTTCTGTTATTGTATTTGGCTTGTCAACATTGTTTACATGCACCTATAACTGAAAAAAAAGTTATATTAGATGGAGAGACAATAACAAACGCATCATCTGCTGATTCAGAGCGATCCAATTTGGTTTTTTAACAATACAGTGTTGATGAACGAAAAAACAACAAAAATAGAGTAATTTTGTAAATTTTTTTTTGAAATGGTGTAGTTTGCACCAAAACTGCCACATTAATTGGCGGTTTGGATTAAATTATTACAAAACCGACAAATGAGTTACTGTTTGTCAAAAAGACAAAAAAGAAAACATGGAAACTGACAGTTACAATGACGGGTTGAAGTAGCTGACCCTACTACAACCATTTTAAATAAGAAGAAGAAGCATAACAAGTAAAAATTAACTATGAAGAAAAAAGAAGAAAAATCAAAAGTTAATGATAAATTAATAATATCAATAATTTAAAAAAAAGTAGTATTGTGATAGAAGAAGGGGCAAACAAAGTAATTAAGGCCGTTAATGGGGCATGGACCATCCCATAAACATTCACCCTATTGTCATGTAACATAATGCCTCAATGCAACACATAGTCCACACACACAAATTAATTCATTCTCACTCTTACCATTCGTAGTGTTTAAAATCAGATATGACTCTTTTTAATTCCTAAATTCATCAAGGAAACTGAAAATTAAACTGATCCACCTATATACAAAACATCCAGAGTTGTTTGTTACTTTGATATCTTCACACTCATTTCAGTATGAAAGAAAATACTATTATAAAGTATGGAGCTGTAAGTGCAAATTATGCAAAATACTAATATTTTCATATTTTTTGACATATCATGTTATGTATATCCTTTTGCATATTAACCTTGTATTGAAAATGACTATTTAATACATAAAAGAATTTCAATACTTGACAATTATGCATGTATCTCCATCAAGAGCTAGGGAAGTGGTTGAATGGTTAAGTACTAAGTATTAATTAAGAATGTAAATGGAAAAAGCAAAGTTTTGATGATTAATAAAGAGAAGAGAAGAGATTAGAACCAAAGTTTGTTGGATTTAACATATCATACAACCAACAGTCATACATTAGACATGGACTTATTATTATGACTAAGGATTAAAGATGAGATGGGTGAGAAGATTGGACTATAGTTATATATAAATATAAATGGGGGATTTATTTGGCTCTGTCTTGAATAACATCGAATCCCATCTCAGTTGGATCAGTGGCTTGAACTTCATAGCTGATTCCATCAAGGGCTCTTCTGATTCCATCTTTGGAAGTTGCGTAAAGCATCTTTGCTCTTATCCTTGATGCTGTTGGAGACCTGAAATGAAATAAGATTAAAATGTGATTGTGAACGAACAAGTTGAATATAGTGAGGTGATTTGATTAGGGGGGTTCATTGTGGTGTTTGATTTGATTTTAGCATAAAATTAGTGTGAACCAAACTAAAAAAAAAGTGTGTTATACTTTGGTTCAGTTTGGATTTATTACAAAATCCAAACCAAACATAATCAATCTTTAGTAGTTCGTTTAGTTCGATTTTCCAGTTTAAAATTTCTATTATTAAGTATTAAAAAATACATTAAAAAAATTTATTTTCAAAATTATGTAAAAGTTTAAGAGTTTAATTGATATACTCTGTCAGTATAAAAATTTTTACCCTGATAGTCAATCATGACCTTTCATTGAAGGTAAATTTGTTGATTTTACTAATTAATATTTTAAAAGTCACATAAATGAAAAGTCATTATTGAGTGTTAGTGTAAAAATATTTTATACTGACAGTGTATACCAATTAAACTCAAAGTTTAATCGTTTTCCAACAAAATTATAGAGTTTAACTAGTATGTATTTACACTACATTCAATCACAATTTTTCATTTATATTTATATGACATGTAAAGTATTAATTGGGTAAAATTAAAAAAGTTACTATAAGTAAAAAATTATAATTGAATGACAATGTAAATTTTTTTTACACTGTATACTACTTCTTCTCAATTATATAAAAGTAGTAGCTAAGTTAAAATATAACTCATCAATTCTCTTAAATATTACATTTTACTAGTTGTTTGAAATGGTATCTTGTGAAATGAAATAAAATAAGTTGAATAAAATATTTATTCATCATCTATTATATATTAATTAAAAATCCTAATTAAGGATTAAGTAAAAAATATAAAAATAATGAAGAATTATATATGTCTTTTTGCATATATACCAACATAACTAAAGATAAACAATTTGGTTTGGTTAGTATGGTTCAACATCTCAGACTAAAAACCAAATCAAACCTCATAGTTTGAAAATTGCAAAAACTAAATTACCCTAAATTAATCCAGTGTTTTGGGGTTTTCAATTTTTACAATATGATTTTTTATTTTCAATTTGATAATTGGTTAGTTTTGAACAATCCTAGATATGAGTACATAGCATAACATACCATGCAATGAAGAAGATCTTGCTCTTGCGACAGTTATCAACAGTGACAAAATCAAAGTCGAAGACAGCATATCTACAATCATCATCGGGCAAGGAGGCAGCAAGATCACCGTAGCTTTCGCCAGAGCCACCAACCTTATCAACAGTCACAAGCCTTGACTTTTCATCGATCTTGAACACTATGTATCTATGCACCTTCTTCCACTTCATTTCCATGAATGAGTTCTTGCACTCATCCGTCACCCACATCCCAGTAGTAGCCTATCACAATTCACAATTCAAATTTCATCATCAAAATCCAATCCATACAAAAACATATCAACTGCATCACTACCATTTTGAAAGCCATAGCCATTCTTGTCACCTTCCAACAATCAACAATCTTCAATCTTCTCTTTTCCTTTCCTAAGGTTTACTACATTTTCAGCCAATACTAGGACTTGGTTCTATATATAACCACCGCCTCCTTAACATTGCCACTCATATTTCATCTTATTTACAATTTTACCCCTTATATTTAATAAACAACAAATCAAATTCATTGTATTCATTCATTGTTATTATTTCCAATTAATAATTCAAGAACCCTAATTCTTTGACACAAATAAATTATCATCACTTTTGTTTTTTTTAATAAACTCTTATCAATAAGTACATCTTGCCAATCAGTATTAAGTTCCCTTGCCAACTTGAACTTGGTATCATCCGTTTGGTTTTATTTACCTGGTGCTTCGAGATTTCACACCCCAAGGCTGAAGTTTTCCCATGCATTTGTCTAAGAAAATGAAGCCAATAGAGTTAATACCGCAACCAAATGTGATGGTTAGTTGATATTGAGACAGCCATAGAAATTCTGACATATGCAGTGACTCAGATTGGTTTAATTTAGAATTATTTTTAATCCAATAATGTGACAGTCACATATTCAGTTCTGTGTCACCACTCACCACATGCATTGCTCTAAGCCTAGCTAGCTGGATAAACGGAAATTACAAACACTAAAATCCAGTGACAATATTGCACGCACCCTGTAATAGGTTTCACAATACCGTGAGTGTTGAGCAAAAAAAAACATATCTGACGTTGCACACATCTCTGATAGGTTTCACAATATTATAGGAAACGCACCGAACACAAAAGAACTTTCCTGAAATTACACACACAAACTCTTGTGAAAGGTTTCACAATGTTGTGGGAAACGGGTTTAGAATAAAAACATTGGCTCAAGTTTCCCACACTGTTGTGGTCATGCCCACAGAACCGTGGAAATATATTGTCTGAAAAAACCCAGTTTCACACTAATTCTAAACCAGTTTAAAATTGGGTTTTTAGAAGCAATTCTATTTCGAATTAGTTTTTTAAAACAGTTCATTTTTTTTTGTTAAAAAGCAGAATTGTTTTAAGGTTCAGATTTTTTTTAAGGCTAGTTTTTGTCCTCCCTATTGACAAACCAGATAAACATTAATGAGAATAAGGTCCAACAAGATGAAGTTAGCCTACAATATTTGCTGTTTGTTTGTCAAATTGAGAATTATTAATTATGCACCACGAGGGTGAGTTCTTCCATGCAGAAGAACGTTGATTCTAGCTAGTGGCCTACCTCAAATGCATGAACTAAGAACAATTTAATTATGAGCAAAAAATATGTTGGTAGGAACAAGAGAATGATGCCACATACCTGTGGGCCTAATAAGAGTTTATGAAGTCAAGGAGAGGGCCCTTAGTTCGATAAACATGCTTCCCTATTCACCTCCATAACTTATCTTGCTTCCTATTTCACTGGATTTTAGTGTTTGTAATCTCCGTTTATCCAGCTAGAGCAATGCATGTGGTGAGTGGTGACACAAAGAACTAAATATGTGACTATCACATTATTGGATTTCTAAATTAAACCAAATCTGAGTCATTGCATATGTCACAATCACTGTCTCAATATCAACTAATCATCACATTGGTTGCGGTATTAACTCTATTGGCTTCATTTTCTTAGACAAATGCATGGGAAAATTAAACTTTAGCTTTGGGGTGTGAAATCTAGAAGCTGACAGGTATATAAAACCAAACGGATGATACCAAGTTCAAGTTGGCAAGATGTACTTACATAGACACTTGTATGATAACAAAATATTTTTATTCTACTTTTTGACATTCTTCTATGCTTTGCTTTCACACAATTAAAGACTATTTTCAGAAACATATGTGTGGGTGTGATCCGAGATATACAGGACCACGGTTACACCATACACTGCAAACAAAATTAATTAAATATCTGTGCATGTGCTAAAATATATGCATTGGATTGCTGCTTGCATTTGTTTATGGACAACACTATATTTGATCTATATCCACCTTAATTAGAGAAAAGGGCCTTCATCCATAATCATATAATATCCTCTACTCATAACATTTTTTATAGTAAAAAGGGCATTTATAGGACCATGTTTTACTTTCTTTTCTATTTCATTTTTATAACATTTTTTTTATTTAACTGTTCATCTATAAATTTATATTATATTATATTATATTACTAGGGTCTTTTTAATTTGTAGGTTTTTTATTTGTGTTAACCTCTGAGATTTAATCCTCGGTAGTAAGGCTTAAGGATGATGAACACTATTAGATAGATATTAGTTACAAGGGACCATCTTTACAAGACACATTTTGTGCTTTCAAAATTTTCTTGTAACTATGTTTGAGTTATGACGTATTTCTATATGGAACCCCATCTATTTGATTTTTAAGTAATTGTTGAGTGTTGTCCCTTGTTAGATTATGAATGAGTTTGCTTAGATTTTAAAATAAGTGATTTATTTATAATTGATTTTTATAAAAGTAGAAACTTTTTATGCTTGAGTGCAATTATAAATATTATTTCAATGTATTAACTTTTTGTTTCTCATCAAACAACTTTGAATCAGCTTATTTGGAGAAGAAGTTGCTCCAAGTAGCTTCTCAAAACAAGTTGTTTTTATTTTTATTTTAGCATATTTTTTATTTTAAAAAAACATCTAAAAAAATAGAATAAGTGTGTATTTTTTTAAATAAGTGATTTTTTATCATAATATTTTTAACAAACTCACTATATATAATTTTTACTATTTTAATAGTATATTAGATGTATCATCAAACGTCTCACGTGTAAGTTTGTTAAAATCAATTAAGAATGATGTCCCTCAAATTGGTTAATAGGAATATTGTAAAATGATAAAGTTAAGATTCATTATATCATCAAATAACGTTTTTTAGCTTTAGTGTGAGTGTATGACTAAATTCATAACCTTCTCATTCTTTGCCTAACTAGAATATTAGATTTCTACATGATTAGATCTCTGTTGAGAAGGTTAATTAGTCCTACTTAACATGGAGAATGAATTAGTTATTTTAAAAGGAGAAGTTAATAGTCTATTAATTAATTGAAACTAAGTGACTAAATAGGGAAACCATGAATTCAACCTTCCAATTATGAGATTACATTCCAACTACTTTCTTTTCTTTACCTTTACTTTCTATTTTTTTGCAAAATTCAAACTAGTGGTGGACACATATTAGTTTGTTTTTGCAAAATTCAAACTAGTGGTGGGCACATATTAGTTTGGATTGAATTTGTATTATTTTTTATCTAATTTTATTAAATTTAATTGTATTAATTTGGATTGAATTTCTCTTATTTTTGCTTTTAATATAAACCAAACCTACTCGAGTACAGGTTGATTTGGATTGGTAAATTGAATTTATCATTTAAAAAATAAAATTTAAAATTAAAAAGCAACATCATTTTAAAATTAACAAAATTAAACCAAATCCTTACCGTTAAGTCCTAATATTTTAAACAAACAACGTACTCACTAACAAAAAGTTTAAAATCCTAGTTCTCTCTCTGGTTTGTAAGAGAAACTCTCAACCAGAAAGACATGAAAAAAAATATAGGTGTGTAGATGGAGTGTTGACTCTGTGGACTGCTGTTCTAATATTAAGAAAGGAAACACAAAATTGACTAAAAGTTGGGTGGGACTTTTAGTCCAAACATAATGTTATAATTAATTTTTTTATTGATAAATCTAAAATCTTTATAAAAATAATAAGTTATTGGTTGGACGGATTAGAATGAATTTTCAACCAAAATCTTTAATTTGATTCCAACTTCTTATATTTGCTTTTTTCAATTAAACATGAACCAGTGGTCCAAGTAGAGGTGTCAAAACAGGTCAGCCCAATTTACAAGGGCTGTTCCACAACAGGTTGTTAGTTAGATGGGGAGGGTTGACCCCATCCACCAAGCCTAAATATAACTAGTTATACAACCCAACCTGGCTCACCACGGGTTGGTGGGTTAGGTGGGCTGGCCCACCAGATTTGAAAAAAAAAATAGTTTCTAATTTTTTTAAGTAAGACTTTTTTATAAAAAATATAAATTATAAATATGCAATTAAGGGCAAATATGCAAATTATAAACACATAAATAAGTTTAAAATTTAAAAAGAATACCTAACATATATATAATATTAAACAACATACAAATTATAAATAATATAAATCAACAACATTCAAATAATTTTTGCATATAATCTAATTAAAAGATTCATTCCAAACATAGACTAAATGAATCAATGTCATCATTCATCAACAATTCAACTTCAACATACAAAAATAAAAATTTAAAGAAGGTGTGTTACTAAAATTGACAATTTTAAATAAACATGATGGCTTGTGGGTCAGCCCGGCCCGAACCCACCAAACTCGCAGGTTGGGTAACAAAAGATAACCTATTTCTTGAAACCATAATTTTTTCAACCCAGCCCGGCCCGAACCCATGGTGGGCCGGACCTGTTTTGACACTACTAGATCCAAGCCAATCCAAACCAAATGCGGTTTGAATTGTCTATTCATCTATTATTTTGATCTATTCAAATCCGTGTACACCTTTAATTCAAATATTATTTAGTTTACTTCCTAGAATAACGTAAGAATTTATCCTAGTCCCTTAGATTATGATATCCAAACTTAAGTTAAAGTCTTTTGTTACTACTATATAAGGTACTTTGTATGAGTGTATTTTGCACTCATCATAGAGTTTTCTTTTAAAGGTGTATAGATTATTGATGTAAATTTTGTCTCTCCCAATAGTTTTTTCTCCATTCATATGATCAATAATCAAAATCCTAACAATAAATTTAAGAAATCAAACTACTGTAAACTATGTTGAATTTTGAATAACAACACAAATCAATTCATTCTAATGCAATTCATAAAGTTCTCCTTTCAAATTTTAGAAATTAAATTAGAATTTAATTTTGATATATTGTTAGTATAATTACATCAAAATTACTTTAAATATGATTTTTTAGGTAATTATTAAAAATAATTAGTTTTACCATATATGATAATACATGATTTGTTTTTAGAATAAGAGGTTTAGTTTATTTCATTTCATTCATAATGTATGAGAAAAACATAATTGGATATATGTTAAAAGAAAAATAAATGGATATATATGCTCAAAGAGTTGGATGCTAGTAAACAGATGTTTTCATTATACAATAGATAACTTGATTTGCTTAAAACTCATCTAGAATTAAAGGAATATTTGAGAATAAGTGTTCTATATACTTGATAAAATCAATTGAAATTTATAAATGACAATATATTATTAAATAATAGAAAGAATACTCATATTTTTTAAGGATAATATATCATATATGTAAGAATAGTTATTACTGGTTTGCTACCACCACTCTATCTCCTATAGTAGTTTCGAGACGTGGATCATTAATCACAAATCATTATCACCGATTGTGAATGTTCGACCACTATCACAATCTTCAACCATCACTGTTTGCTGTTGTTTTTAGTAACCAGCATTTAGTCTCCACTGCTAGACAGTTGTTGTTGTGGATGAGGTATTCATGAGGTTGACATTGAAATTTTTACAATTCTCCTTTTCATTCCTTATAATTATTTCCATTTAGAAGTTAGCTAGATTATAGACACAACACATCACACCTTTACTAGGGAATCAATTAATAGCGTGACCAATTTGGGTTATGTCCATCTATAATTTATTTATTTTGCTTTTGTTGTCACTTTGTATCACAACTCTTGTGCTCATCGTTGTCACCAGACCTTCCAATGGGGTTACTATGAAATAAATGTCATATCCTATGTACGTTAATAGTCACCCACAATAGGCCCAAATTCTTTATTTTTCTCACGTGTTTTTCTTTAATGTAACATTAAGTTATTCCTATTTCCTACACATTAATTAATAGATAAGGGATGTCAGTTATTGAACAAAATCTATCTCTTCCTTTAGGTAATTTTCAGTTTTTAGTTTTTGGTTTGAAATGTATTTTAAAAACAGAAATGCGTTAGGAAAAGATGGTTCTGTTCTGGTTTTTTACTCATTTTCGAAACAGTCTTCACTTAATTTCAAAAACAATAAAATTTGGTTTTTAGATATTTGTTTCTGTTTTTATTTAAGTTCATTACTTGATGTCACTTTTCACTATTGATCATCACCTTTGACTGACGGTTACCGGCCGCCACTTCTGAACAGAAGTCACCGGCCGCCACTTCTGAACAGAAGTCACCAGCCACCACCTCTGACTAGTAGTCACCCACCGCCACCTCCGTTCAACAGTCACTGGCCACCACTTTTGACTAGCAATCACCAACCCCCACCTTTGACCAGCAGTCAGTAATTGTCACCTTCGATCGACGATCACTGGTCACCACCTTCGACCGGTCGACACCTCCGACTGGCGGTCACTAAGCACTACCTCCGACCGGCGATCACTAGTTGCCACCTCTGACAGGCGATCATCAGCTGTCACCTTCAACCAGCGGTTACTGGCCGCCACCTTTGACTAACAATCACTGACTGCCACCTCTTATCACTGGTCACCAATTGCTATCTCTGACCACCAGTCACCAACCATCACTTCTGATCGCCGATCACTGATCACCGACCATCACCTTCGATCGTGTCACCTTCAACAATTATTTTGAGTGCTACCTCCAACTAGTATTTTGACTAAGATTTGGAGACAATGTTTTTAAAATTTTGAAAACTCAAATATAAATCTCAAAACTAGAAACCAAAAACTAACTAGAACGGAAGTTATTACAATTTTTTTAACACTATTTTTAATTTCAGGACAAAAAAGTACTAAATATAAGCAACTCATTTTAGCAGAAATTCAAATTTTAACTTATCTTAGGAGAAATTGGCTTTTTTTACTAGTTCCATAGCCCAAAAAAAATTCAACTAATTACATTTTCTACTTTCTATTCTTAATTTTTTTTTATATAAGCAACACTCTTTTCTTATTTTTAAATTATGACACTATTCCTTCAATTTTTAAAATTGCTAAATTTCTGCTAAAAAATAAATTCACATTAACATTGTGAAAAATAATGAATAATCATATGATAATAATTTAACAATGTGATATTAACGGGATAACAAGAAGATAATTATAATTAATTAAATCATTTTTAAATTACAATAATTAAACTCAAATTCAACAATTTTAAAAACTGATAGCATAATATTATGATTTTAAAAAAAATGAGAAGATAGTGTAATTAAACTAAAATAATTTACTCAAATTTCATATTTGATGAAGTTTTTCTTTTAAAAAAAGAAAAATTTTATTCAGCATTTTAGTTCACTCTTTTATTATATTAGAATATATTAAATGAGATAGAAAATCATATTTAGCCTAAAATCTAATAATTGTATTCACCAAGATACAAGAGCATTAGTATTCCTATTCTTTGTTCTTTCAACGCAATACCCAAATTGCACTTGTCACTTGTGCAAAGCAAAACAAAGTTTTTTGTTTTTTTGTAATAATCTATGATCTGGTACTATGATTTTTGCATGGTCTCAAACTAAGTTTTGATACACAAAATTGTATTCCGTTAAAAACTAAATTATCCTTTGTCAACTAGATGGATAACATCACACCCAGCCATATACTGCATAATTATGTTTCTTGAGGCTTGTACATATTACATATCTATATCTTCTTTTTGAGTAATTACAAAATGTCCTAACTTTTGTAATTGACATATGCATCTCTACTCTATTGTAAATGTTAAAGTTGTTAGTGCAACTGTTAGGAACACTTCTTGTCTTTTCACATATTACACGAGTATTCCTTTTATTTTTTCATATAAATAAAGTGTATTGGGTGTAAATTTTTGAAAAATATAAGGGTTACTCATGTAATATGTGAAAAATACATGGACTATTATGAGGTTTGCACTAACGACTTTAATGTCTTATATGGTGTAAGAGTGTAGTAGTCTTTTATGGTATAAGAGTGTACTTTGATTACAAAAATTAAGAGGTTTTGTAATCACTAAAAAAAATTACATGTGTAATTAGTGCAAACACTAGGGTTATTGATAATAAATAGGATACACTCCAACATCTTCTCTTCTGTGCAGCCAAAAGTTACTAATGTAATAAACACATTTTTATGTGATTTTATTTTTTTTATAAGGAATGAAAAGTAATTAAAAAGAAAATTTTCAGGATAAGAAACTTTTAAATGAGTTTTATTTTTTTACATCACAAGTTTTAATTTTTCACATTTAATGCGTGGCTTTAAAAAAGGTTAAAATATAAAAAGATATTAAAATTAAAAGGATAATAGATTTTATTAAATAATACAAAACTCATATGTTTTTATTTATTATTTTTAAATATAGAAGTAAGAAAAATGCTATTTTAAATCATTCATGCACAAATAAGGGTGTTTTTTAATTATTAATGATATTTAATGACAAATATGTCTATAATTACATTCTGATTTAATGATAACTTTTTTAGAGAAATGTTTATCATATTAATTAATTGAATTTCAAGTTCAAAATGTTGGTGTTGGTTAATAGGTCTATCGAGTATTAGTGCTTATTTGCACAAAATTGTTTTTAGTTGGAGAAAAGTTTTTTAGTTTTATTTTTTAATTTTCTAAGAATTTTTTTAGATTTTTTATTTTTTGGAAAATTACAACAAACTAAGGGTTTGATATTTTAGTTTTTGAAAAAAAATTTCAAAAACTGTTTACGAAAAGAAGAGAAAAAAAACTTATTTAGTTGATCTTCCTTGTAAGAGTTGAAAATAATGTAAGGAGGTTTACAATAATTCACACATCCTACTCAATCAACTGGCCTAGCTCCTTTGTTTAGTAAGTGTTATTTGAAAAATTATTTTGAAGATGTGAAAATGTAAAAAAAATTGCTATAAAACTGTTTCAATATTTAAAAACTCAAAAACTCGTTTAGTTAGTATTTTCTTAAATAAGTTTTCGGAAATAGTTCGATTTTTTTTAGTTTTTAAAAACTAAAGAAGAGGAATAATTGTAAGTAGTTTTGCTTTTCAATTTTTTATTTTTGTTTTGAAAACTCAAAATACAATGAGAATATGTTATTTTTTACTTTTCATTGATGACATTTTCATAAATATGAATAAGTTTTTTCAGTTTTACATCTTGAAAACAATTTTCAAATAACATTTACTAAACAAGTTTAAAATTTTTTTCTCTTCTTCCAAAAAACAATTCTTGAAACTATTTTGAAAACTCTTTTAAAAAACTAAAAGATAAAATAAAAACAATCAAATTTGAATAGTTTTTTGGAAAACCAGTTTTCCATTTTCCAACCGTTTTATTTAGAAATTGGATCTTTGAACATATTTGGACTTCGCCTTGTATTCTTGGATTAATTTTCTCAATTTAATTATTTAAAAACTAAAAAAATTGTTTGATTAGTGTTTTCTTAAAGTAGTTTTGAAAACAATTTTTTTTTAGTTTTTAAAAACTTAAAAAAAAGGAAACAATGGTAAATAGTTTTTGCTTTTCAATTTTTTATTTTTGTTTTAAAAATTCAAAATACAATTAGAATAAGTTATTTTTTACTTTTAATTAATAGCATTTTGTTAATATGAACAATTTTTTTCTTTTTCATACCTCCAAAACAGTTTTCAAACAACATTATTAAACAAACTTTTTTTTTCTTCTTTTGAAAAACTATTTTTCAAAACTCTTTTCAAAAACTAAAACAAAACTAAATCAATCAAACCCTAATAATAATTTTTATGATAATATTAGTTAATAAATTAATAAATATTTTGTTAAAATTTATATTGAGTTATATTTTTTTTACATTTTAAAATAAGCATTTCAAAAAACATTATATCAAATAAATATCATATTATTATCTGTTGAATGCAATATTAATTGCTTATTTCATTATATATTACATCTTTAATAAGTATTCCTCTAAATCTAAATATAAGCAACAAAAAACATTGGATTCAACTATAAGCAAATATTAACCTTCATCTCATTTATTGATACTATTCTAAAAATACAATTGAGATTCTATTTCCAATAATATATTTTTATTCATTATATCAAATTTAATTACAAGTATTAATTTTTCATTGAATTTAGTAAAATTAATCGATGTTATTAATTTTCTTAATCCATATAAAAGTTAGTTAAGATTACTTATATATAGATCCGGAGGAATAATTTGATAAAATTACTATTATTTATTTATTTATTTATTAGTTTTCTTGACATATGTAAAATAATCTAAAATATATTTATTTTTACACGGATGAAATATTAAAATAGTGATAATAATGTTGCATTAAATATTTTATTTAAAGGAAAATATTTATTGTAAAAATTAATTTTATTTAATTTGGGTAAGATTATTTGGGAAATGATATTTTCTAGGTGTCTTCTATTTCTATATATAAAAAACAATCCCATATGAAATACATGTAATTTCATAAATTAAACACAAGATCTTATATAAACATGACATATCCACCATGTGGACAATTTCTTTACACAAGTAGGATTAGCAGTTATTTCTTTAAGTATTTAATTATTTCATGCTCAAATCTAAATTTAAAATCATTAGTTAAGTTAAAATAATGTTCAAAAAATCAATTATAACATTTGTTAGAGAAATATATTTATTTAAATTCTCTTAATCCGTATATTTATTGCAGATGTCTCTTACTCATATCTTATGATTGAATTTTTGTAAGTTTTAAATAAAATTTCTTTTCTTTTTCTAAAAAAAAAAAAATCTGTATATTTAATACTTGTCAATTAATGTAACAGTCGATGTCATTCATATTACACATGAAGAACAATATTTGAGACAATTTTTAGCAGTTGAAAATAATAAAATTAAAGTTAACAAAACTACTGAACCCCTTTTCTATTCTCCACCACAACCAACTCAGACTCAAAAATCAATCTTCTTGATTTGCATTTGCTTTGTTACTTCATTAACATTGTCTCTTCTTTGGGTTGTATTTTGGCTATCTCAACTCTTTATTTGCTCATATTTCATTAACAATCTAACCATGTCCCTCATCTCGACCACCATCTTTGTGGGCATCTAGTCCCAAATAATTGATCTTGAAACCCTAAAATCTCAATCCCAAACATCAACCCTAAAATTCGAGCTGATGACTGCAAGCGCCCAAGGGAAGAAGAAAAACTGGTGGTGGAATTAGTCATGTGAGTCTCATCTCTTTTTGTGTTGATGTCGTCACTGCACACTGATGAACAGCGAATCTCCATCATCGGCAGCCTCAACGTCGAATCCCTCTTTTGCTCCAACCTCGTTGCCAAAATTTTGAAGACCAAGGGTTGTGTTGAGCGTGCCTTCTACGGTATGAAAGGAAAATGGTGGAAAGTTGAGCTAAGCGTCGTCGACTAAGTTGCAGCAATAAAAGTTGCAGGATTTGGCAAAGGACATAGGGGAGGGTTGCGGTGGCCGAAGGAGTGAAGGGTTGCAAGATGGAAAATTGATGTATATAGACCTGAGAAGGTATGATATTAGACTCTCCACAAAACATGGATATTTCATTGTACCATTCCATTCTGTTTAGAACTCGACGACTAAGCACCAAGCAATGGTGGAAATAGGAATCCTTGGACGAGTGATCTACAATGTTGTTTCTAGATTCGAGAAACTTGAAGACTCACTCTTTTTATGATTTTATACTGTTGTTGCCGATAAGATACATTTGTTGAATACTTTGTAGTTTGCAATGCTTATTTTTGCTTTTGATAATAAGATTTCATTGGAACTTACATTTCTTTAACATTTTTATGTAAATCAAATGTGAAATGTTTTCTATTTTTGTGTTGTTGATAAAGATATACCAGCTTATCATGTTCGAACTTCACTTTGTGAATAGGGAATGTTAACAACATTAGAGTTAGAAGTGGAACCAACATACAGGACAACTATCTGGTCCATGTTGCAAAGTGAGATTTAGGTGGGAATAGTCATATAATTTTTAATGAGGTTTATTAATAAGTTGATGAAATAACAATGCAAATGCAAATAAAGAAAATTGATTTTTGAGTCTGGGTTGCTTGTGGTGGAGAATGGGAAAGGGGTTCAGTGGTTTTGTTGATTTTAATTTTATTATTTTCAACGGTTAAAAGTTGTCACAAATATTGTTCTTCTTACATGTGTAATATGAATGACATGGACTGTCGCGTAATGTGAGAGAAACTTGCCACGTAAGCCCGTAATAATTGACTATGCATTAACTATAAATGGCGTCATGGACAGAAGGATCTGGATGCATGCGTTTTTAAACATTAGGGACCTAGATCCTAAAAAAAAAACTTTCAAGGACCCAGTTGCAAGCGTCCCAAACTTTCAAGGATCCAGTTGCACGATTTTGCGACATCACTATTGCCACGTGTTCATGTGGAGGTGATTTGGAGGGTCAACTAAAGTATAGGGACCTGCAAACATTGCATTTGAAGGTTGACTGTGCTAACCTTTGACGACGTCATGGACGAAAGGACTACGATGCAGACATTTTCAAATATCAAGAACCCAGATGTACAAAAAAATCTTTCAAGAACCCAATTAATAGTGCTCCAAACATTCAAAGACTCATTCAGTACTTCACTCTATAGTCATCACATGAAAATATTTCAAGTTAGAATCTCATGTTTTGGCAATAATTATACACATATAAATTGGACTAAAACATATGCTTTCAATGCTTGGACCAGGTTCTGTTTAGAGAAAATTATAATCCACATTAATCAAATATGGCTACGTTTATTGTTTTTCCTCTTATTTTTTACAAAAAAATTATGTTCATTATTTTTCTTAGTAATATGAATATTGACCTGTTAGAAATACTAGACAAAACTTTTAAAGAAAAATGCAAGCAATACTCTTATAGAAATAGCTAAATTAGTTATTTAATGGTCTTACAAAGTGTAATAGAAGAGAAAAGCTAATAATGTTGCTAACATTGGAACCTAACCTAACCACGATGCCAAAATTTGATTTATTTTGTTTAAGAAATTTGAGACTAAAATTAAATATTGTATTTGTTTTATTAAACCTAAGACAAAAAAATTAAAGTTATTCTAATTATTAAATATTTTCTTCTTATAAAATAATATTATTGTTAGTAAAATACTAATATTTTAACGTCAAAATATTTAACTAATTTGTGTATTTTTTATTCCATGTTGTGATACAAAAGTTACACTTCTTCTAAGGATTTGGATTTATTGAGACGTGGGTTGTTAATTAGTTTTTAATGTTTTGAGCTTTTAAATCAATTATATATCTTGTAGTTATTATTTTATTAAGCATGAAGAAAATGACCTAAATGACTTTGTTGGAAACACGACCCTAATTGAGTTACTATAGTTGAGACATATGAATAATTAATTATAATCTCTTATGCTTTGAGCTTTTAATGTTTTGAGTTTTTAAATCAATTATATATCTTAAAATTATCATTTTAGTAAGCATGAGACCTAAGACAAATATCCTAAATGATTATGTTGTAAACAAGACACTGATTGAATTACTATAGAACTTATCTCCATTAAAATTTTGATGCATAAAACTTCAATTTCATTGAAGACCTTACATTGAAATGAAACAATTTTGAGGAAATTACATTTTGTACCTTCATAATTTCATTCAGCACTTCATACCAAAACACAAATCATTTTAATGTGGAATGCAAATTGTGTTTAATAATGGGGTGCAGAAAGAATATATAGAGGTGCAAACATCTATATCCCCTTTGATTGGTTTTGACCTTTGAAGTTGGATATTGGGCCCAGACAAAACATTTTATTGTTTTGAGTATAACTCATTCTAAATCCAAATTAAGCAAATTAAATATCTAATTAAAGTTAAGAGCAACAGCGTGATTTCTGAGACAGGACGACTTTATATTTCAAGATTAGTTGTTTATTTATTGGTTAATTATTTTTTGGTCTCCAATATTTTTGTTTGGATTTCAGTCTACGTTGAAATGTTTGTTTTTTTATTTTTAATCTCTTTTATAATTTTATTTTTTGAAAAAAATCAATAGCCTTTGTGGTTAGCAAAAAACTGTTAAAGGTAACATGATTAATGGATTATCATGTCATCAGGTTTGTTGAGACAAATGAATCTTAACTTATAATTAATGTTCAATAAATATCATGTGTAATTTTATTTATAGTTGATTTTAAATAAACAAAAGTTTTAAAATATTTTTGTTTTCATCACTTTCGTCTTCTTTCTTTTCTCGTCGACAACCTCCAAACTCATTTCCAAAACAGGGTCTCACACCTGTTAGTCATGTTATGGAGACTTTTTATTTATGAAAGAGACTATTTTCAAAAATCAAAATGAAAAGATTAAAAACCAAAACACATTTTAACACAGACAAAAAACCACAAAAGTCAATTAAGCCTTTACTTATTTTGATGAAAACAAAACTAGCAAGTGCATTTTCCTCGGTTAGCTTTTTCCCTTGTTTCCTCTAGGTTATCTCTTTCTTTCTTTCTATACTTCATAATTTTTCTCATGATATTATAAAAGGTTATTTTTATTATGTAGGTGAAGTTTGTTTTGAATGTTTTTTATTTTTATTTTTATTTTTAGAGAAAACAAATAACACTAGTAAAAATTACTTCTTAATAATATAATATACTGTTTTTTATCCATATCATTTATCATATATAAAAAAATAAAAATTTAAGTTTTTAATATATTTTTTTTTATTTTTAGAGAAAACAAATAACAGTAGTAAAAATTACTTCTTCATAATATAATATACTGTTTTTCATCCATATCATTTATCATATATAAAAAAATAAAAATTTAAGTTTTTTAATATTTTTTACTACAAAACAAATTTATAGATGAATTTTTTTAAGTCAAATAACATTATAGTAAATTAGTAACTACAAAAAGTATTGCATAAATAAAAAATAATTTTAAAAACTTTAAAAAATTTCCATTAAAAATGTTCTACTTCCAATTCGACTCATGTTACAATAGTTTATTATTATTAAATCATGGATTTACGGTTAACGCAATCTAAAATATATATAAAAAAATTTAATTGGTATAAATTGTCAATGTAAAGATTTTTATACGACATTCAATCACAACCTTTCATTCATGGTAAATTAGTTAATTTTATTCATTACTACTTTAAAAATTACATAAATTAATGCTAATGAGATATTAGTTGCATTATTCTTGACACTTGTTCGACTCTTATGGATATGCATATGTTCGTTTAATCAACTAGTATATAAATATAGAAATATATTTATAATACTATAATATAAAAAATGTTTTACACTTACGTTCAATTATAATGTTTTATATGTGATAAATTTGTTGATTTTATCAATTAATACATTTAAAGACGTATAAATGAAGGGTTGCAATTGAATGTTAATGTATAAGTGTTAAACTCGTATAAGCATGAGATAGTTCAAAATATTCCTCTAAATCTAGTATTTGTTGATTTTATCAATTAATACTTTTTGTTTTCCCATTTATCTAGTATTTGTTCTATGTACAATTTCTCTCAAATAAAAGTTGTGGTTTATTTTAAAGTAATTACCTAAATCTACACATGAAAATAGTATATATAGCTACGTAAAATACATTATCTATTATCATTGTTTAAAATATAATAAGATAAATATATTATCTAATAAAAATAACTTAAATAAATAAAGATAAATACATTATCTATTATCATTCATTAAAATATAATAAGATAAATATAATATCTAATACAAATAACTTAAATCAATAAAGATAAATATATTAGTTATTATCATTAATTTAAATAAAATATTATTTAACATAATTGATTTGAATATAAAAACATAATTTTATATGGCGAAGATTAATACATTCTCCAATATAGTTAATTAAAAATATAACATATGAAATATATAACAAATTATTAAATTTATCATATTATTTAATTTTTTTAGGATAATTTAGGCTATTTACCAATGTATAAATTCTAAATTATTATCATTATTTCTCCAAATCACTTCACAAAAAATTCTCCAAATCTTATTATTCCTTCTTACAAATTTTTGGATGTTACGTTACTTCTACAAGTTATTACACATAAAACGAGTTCCATCAAAAGTACAATTTATGGTATGACATTTGGATATATAGAGAGGTTGTTAACTACTTGTAATTTGCTTAGAAAAAGAATAATCCAATGTGGCAAGGAGTTATGTAGAGTTTGTCATGATGCAGTGGAAATAAGGCTTGCACCTTTTTTTGAATTGCAATGTCTCGTTTCGTGTATGACAAACACTTTGTTGCTGGTGTGGGATCTATATGACATATATACAGTTGATGTGAAAATCATTTGTTACCAGTTCATGATACTAGTTGACAGATCAAAGGAGCTTATGAAATCTAGGTCCTTGTATGGTTCACGGGAATTTGATAATTACGGAAGATAAGAAATTACTCTCTTCAAAGCACAATGGTTGATGCTTAAGAAATTGTGCAAGCTATATATACAACTGAATTCCTAGGAATGGTGTCGCACATCTAAATTTACATCACATCCTCATGCAGAAGTGAGGCGGGGGTAGGTAGGTACCAACATACTCGCCCTTCAATTTTTGAAATAGAAAAAACCCAACTCGAACCCAACCTAATCAAAGAGAGCTTTTTCTATCAAAGTTAGGACAGGAGCACATGTGTACCATGAGGATGTGTGTGATTGTCATATCTAATCTAATATGACATTATTAAAATTCATTAATAGTAATTGTAATCAATAAAGGGACCAAATTTGGACAATTATAATGCTTAAAATTCCAATTTGGATAATTGAAACTTAGAGGAACAAAATCCCATATGCAAAACGTTTATAGTAACTTACACACTGTTCCCGTTGATGTTTTTTTTTTAATTTGATCCTCCTAATAGGAGTTGAATACATTGTTAAGAGGGTTTACAACAACACACATATTTATTCAACCAACTAAACTATTTTCATTGATTAACAGTGACATTGTTTGAGAAACAAAATCATAATTAAAACTTACTATTTAATAAATAAATATTTAATTTTTGTATTTTTCCCATACAAAAAATATTACTCTCTAACAAATGACATCATAATTTTAAGTTTGCTAAATTAAAACATCATAAAAGTTTGCTAAAAATTAAAACTTACTATTTAATAAATAAATATTTAATTTTTATATTTTTCACATACAAAAAATATTACTTTCTAACAAATGACATTATAATTTTAAGTTAAAATTAATACCACATTCATGCTAACTACAATAGATTTTAAAATCGGATTGGACCGGTTGATGAGATTAGAACTATTGGAAACGGATTAAAAACACGTAAAGCCACGACAACAAATCGGTTAAAAATTGGTTTTGAAAACTGGTTGAACTCTTGTTAAAAAAAATTTTAAAATTTCATTTTTTTTATTTTTCATAATTTTATATAAAAAATTAAAAATAAATATAAATACGTATTTGTAATTATATATTATTTTATCAATTTTTATAAAATATAAAATATACCATATATATTAATTAAGTTTCCATATCTTATTTTCTTATAAATTTATATTATAATAATTTCTTATTTTTATTTTAAATTTAAATATTTTATTTTTAATGATATTGTTATATTTTATTAATTATTAAAATTTAAACTTAACGATTATGATATCTTTTAATTAAAATTTTATGTGTATTTTGAAAAAATAATATATTACTTTAATTTTAACTGTTATAAAATTGTAATTTCATATTTACTTAATACCATTTCATCTTTCATTCATTATTATTGTTATTAACTACAGATACAGTTTTTAAAACTTTGCTGATTAAACTTTGCAATCTTTATTTTCGACTTTTGAAACTTTGCTGATTACACTTTGCAATCTTCATT
The DNA here is from genome assembly GCA_037954015.1 of Psophocarpus tetragonolobus. NCBI lineage: Eukaryota > Viridiplantae > Streptophyta > Magnoliopsida > Fabales > Fabaceae > Psophocarpus > Psophocarpus tetragonolobus. The sequence goes on along the minus strand of CM075696.1, from coordinate 12,937,251 downwards.
TCTTAAAAACTCTAACTAAATCTAAAAGAATCTCTCGTTCCTTAATGTAATTTTCCAAAGACAAGACAATGTAAATGGATTAGGAGAAACCCAATTCAAAAAGAAAAAAAGTTTCTTTGGCTATTTACCACTAATAGAATATATGTATTATTTACTTAACCATATCCAAGTTTATAAATTAGTTACCATAGATATAACACAGGATATCTATTACTTTTGAAAAGCAGTTTCATATTATAAGTATTTTTCTTGATTTAGCTTATTATATTTCTTTGGTTTTAGTTTATTATCTTTCCTTAATTTTAGTCTATTATCTTTTCTTAATTTTAGCCTATTTTCTTTCTTTGATTTTAGTCTATTATCTTTTCTTGATTTTAGCCTATTATCTTTCATGTAATGTGGTATATCACCACAAAATTGTTAATGAAATACTCACGAAATTATCTTTCTTTACAGTATCAAAACTAAGGAATTGAAATCTTTTCCTACTTCTGTTAATTTCTTAGGCTTTCCTTTGCCTTTTTTTTTCTTCTTGCCTCCCCTGTTTATTTCTTGTGTCAGCCACCATGATTGACTCCAACAAATTCCACCCAGCTCTTACTGTATCAAACATCAAGAACCATATCTCCATCACCTTAGAGATTGAAAACGTCAAATATGTGACATGTGCAAAACTGTTCAACATTCACACATGTTTCCACAGGGTGTTTCACCACATCATTCCATCAGAGTTAGGCAAGGAGACGGTGTCGGACACTAATGCTGAAAAAAAGTTATTGTAAACCTTTGATACTACAGTTCTTCAATGGATTTATGCAACAATCTCTCATGACTTGTTGCATACGATTCTTTAAGTAGATGCAATGACAATTAAGGCATCAAATATATTGCATGATATATTCCAAGGCAATAAGAATGCTCGGGTTGCCACTCTTGAGCAAGAATTCTCCCATACAAACATAAAGAATTTTCAAAATGTCTTTGTGTATTTTCAATGACTCAAGGAGTTGTCGGATCAACTCAAGAATGTCAGCATACTGATTTCAAATAACCGTCTTGTTCTTCAAATGGTGGCTGGCCTTACTGAGGTTTACTATGGAGTTGCGATGCTCATTTTCCAAAGCAATCCTCTCCTACCATTCTATCAAGCTTGCTTTATGCTTACTTTAGAAAAATTTGATCTCACAAAGAAGGTTGCAATTGGCGTGGGTTTTGCTATAGTGGCTCACGATATTAATGACTCTCACTCTCCCATCAAGACTCACCAAATTTACAAAAACCATGATAATAAGAAGGGTCAAAATCGTAACAACAGTGACAGAAACAACAACAGTAATTGGGGTGAAGGTAGGAGCGGCGACAGTGGCCGTTGTGATGGCTAGCAGAGGTAATCTAGCTCGCAACAACAAACGCACCAGTACCAATGGCTACAGGACAATGGCAGTGGCCATGGATGCCTTAGGCTATTCCACCTTGCCCATACCCCTCATCACCCTCCTCACCTTGGGTCAGACTCGAGTTTCAACAAAACCAACATCACCAACCAGGCATCCTTGGGTTAAAACCGCCACAAGCATAGGTAGCAACTTCACAAACTCCAACCAATATCGCAGTCGCAATGCACATTCTTGAACTTAATTCTTCATATGAAAATTGGTACATGGATACTGGTGTCATTTCCCACATGATATCCAGACAAGGTACTCTTGTGCCTTATTTTAATTTGAGTAGTAATCATGGTATACTTGTTGGTAATGGTCATTCAATTCTAATTCAGGGTTATGGTCACATTAGTTTGCCTTCCCAAATCCTCCTTTAGCCTTGAAAAATGTACTTCATGCACCTAAAATTGTTAAAAACTTAGTATCTGTTGAAAGTTTACAACTGATAACTTGGTGTCTATTGAATTTGATCCAGTTGGTTTTTCTGTAACGAATCTCAAGACAAGTATGCATCTAATAAGATGTGAGAATCAGGGGGACCTTTATCCAATCACAATCACTACCACCACTTAAGTCGTCCCATCATCTGTTTTTACTGTTTCAGCTCCATCACTATGACATGCTCGTTTAGGTCACCTAGGACCATTTGTTTTAGACTCTCTTAGACAGAATATATTTATTGAGTGTTATAAAAATTACAGTTCTCACATTTGTCACTTTTGTTCTCTTGGAAAACATGTTAAGATACCATTTGTTTCTTCTAAGTCTTACATTGTTATGCCTTTTGATATTATACATACTGATATTTGGACATCTCCTATTTTGAGTTATTCTGGATATTGTTATTATTGTTTGTTGTTGGATAACTACTCTAATTTTTTGTGGACATTTCTGTTGTCTAAAAAGTCTCAAGTTTTTTCCACTTTTCTATTCTTTAGAGCATTCATCCACACTCAATTTGAATGCAATGTAAAGAACATACAATGTGATAATGGTAAGGAATTTGACAATGAACCATTTTAGGAGTTTGGTAAAAAAAAAGGGTTAGTCTTTTGATTTTATTGTCCACATACATCATCGCAAAATAGGAAATCCGAAAGAAAAATTTGTACAATTAATAACATTGTTCGTACTTACTTGTACATGCCTTTTTACCACCTTCATTTTGGCATCATGTTTTGCAAATGACAACTTATCTTCATAACAGTTTTCCAAATAAACAATTAGCATATCAATCACCACTCAATATTCTTTATAAAAAAAAACCCTTCATACTCTCTTCTTAAGATGTTTGATTGTCTATGTTATCCATTATTTCCCTCTACTACCATAAATAAACTTCAGGCTCGGTTCACTCCGTGTGTTTTTCAAGGATACCCATTTCATCATCGTGGTTACAAGTGCTATGATTTGTCCTCTCGTAAAATCATACACAATCTTTATGTGATTTTTTATGAGACCCAATTCCCATTTGCTAAATTACACAATCCACAACCTCACACTTACAATTTCATGGATGATAGTCTCTCTCCTTACGTGATCAACCACTTAACCTTTCAAACTACTTATCTCACTGCCCCATCCACTCCTCACGTACCATCACCCAACCCAACCCCTACTCTTTCACCCATTTCAGTTTCACGACTTATGACAAGTAGTCAATATGGGATTTCCAAACCCAAACAACAATTAAAAATTCACATTATTGTCACTAAATCTCAATTGCCATGTAACCTTATGTTTGCCATTGTTGACCCGAATTAGAAATTGGCCATGGATGATGAATTTAATGCTCATATTAAAAATAAATGTGGGTGCTAGTACCCTGTCCACCTTATGTTAATGTAATCGATCTATGTGGATTTTTAGTCATAAAGAAAATTGTAATGGTGTGTTTGAGAGGCATAAGGCCCGACTTATAGGTGATGGAAAAACTCAACAAGTTGGCGTGGATTGTGGAGATGCTTTTAGTTCGGTAGTCAAACCAACAACTATTCACACTGTTTTCAGTTTAGCCATATCTAATGCATGACCCATTCACCAACTTGACGTAAAGAATGCGTTTCTGCATGAAGAACTCAAAGATACTGTCTACATGCATCAACCTATTAGTTACAAGGATCCAAATCATCCTCATCATGTATGGTTATTGAAGAAATCTCTATATGGGCTCAAACAGGCCCCTCGAGTTTAGTACCAACGATTTGTTGATTATGTTTCTACTATTGAGTTTTCTCATAGTAATTCTGATCATTCTTTTTTCATTTATCATAATGATACAACTACAACTTACATTCTTGTGCATGTGGATGATATTATATTGATAGTCCTTTTTGTTGCTACCTGCACATTGATCATATCATTTCTTAGCTCCGAATTTGATATAAAGGATTTGGGGTCATTAAGCTATTTTTTGGGTATAGTTGTCACCCATCATGCAGGTGGTCTTTTTCTATACCAGTGGAAGTATGCAACTGATATCATTGAACTAACTGGCATGAGATCTTGTAAATTGTCTCCTACTTTGGTTGATAGTAAACCAAAGCTTGGTGGTAATGCTAGCACATCATATGTCAATCCTTCTCAGTATCAAAGCCTTGCAGGGGCACTTCAATATCTCACTTTCACAAGACTCGATATTGCTTGTGTTGTGCAACAATTGTGTTTATTATACATGCATGATCCAAATGAGGCACACATGCACGCTCTTAAGCACATTGTGCTATACATACAAGGTACTCTTGATCATGACTTGCATCTCTATCCATCATTCACATTCACTCTTGATCATGACTTGCCTAAACATCAGACGCTCCATATCTGGTTATTGTGTGTTTCTTAGTGATAATTGATTTCTTGTTTCGCTAAATGACAAGCTACTCTGTCACGATCTAGTGCGGAGCGAATATAGAGGTATTGCTAATGTGGTCTCTAAGTCTTGTTGGCTACGAAACCTTCTTCTAGAGTTTCATTGTCCAATTCGGATAGCTATGTTTGTATATTGTAATAATGTTAGTGTGATATATCTCTCTGAAAATCCAATTCAACATCAATGCACCAAACATATCAAGATGGATATTCATTTTGTCCGCGAAAAGGTTGCTCAAGGGGAAGTTCAAGTCTTACATGTGTTGTCACGTTATCAAATTGTTGATATTTTTACAAAAGGGTCTTCCATTGATTTTGTTTGAAGATTTTCGGAACAGTTTCAGTGTACACCAACCTCTCGCTTCGACTGTGGGGAAAGAAAGAATATATGATATTATGTACTTAGGCATAATATAATATTCAGGTTCATCAATTAGTTACCATAGATAAAGTCTAAGATATTTATTATTTTTTAAAAGTAGTTTCATATTATAGGTACTTTTCTTGATTTTAACCTATTATTTTTCCTTGATTTTAGTGAATTATCTTTTCTTGATTTTATTCTATTATCTATAATTACAAAATTATTAATGGAATAGTTACAAAATTATCTTCCTTCGTGATAAAATGTATAATATTATATACTTAGTTATAATATAGTATTCAAGTTAAAAATAATAGATATTTTAAACTATATCTATAGTAATTAATTTATAAACCTGACTACTGTATTATTACTAATTACATAATATTATAAATTTTATCAATCACTAAACCAAGTTAGTATGTTTCCTGACCCCCAAATTATTATTTAAAGTAAATTGTATTATTATATCAATGGTGTTAGCTGGCCCCACTAGTTGTGACCTATCTTCTAGATGCATCCGACCTCCAAAGTTGACTCAAAATTAAAAATAAATAACAGCATGGATAACTTAAACTAAATAAATTAACAATTATTCAATTCACATGCAAACGAGTTAATAAAAATAATTACTTAATTGTAATAACTAACTTTAAAGATAATTACTTAATAGATAATAATTACAATTCATTTTTATCTATTATTCGTAATGATACACGCGCAAAGTTGACTAAAAATAATGAACAACATGGACAATTACTTAATAAATAACATAATATGGTGTCACAATTCACAATCAAAACTCACTATTTTACAATGTTTTGAAGTTAATTATTAAAAAAATTAACAAATATTCAAAATATATAGCTGTAGTAGATAATTGTGTAATTATTTTTAGTAAATTCTTTATAAAATAATCTAATTTTTTTATTTTTGTCTCATATTATCTTCATCACGGAGTACATAGCCCAAAAAGCTGACCTTATATGCAAATGAGAGCAGTTGGAGAAGCTACCTTTTGACATTGTAAACAAATTTTCATTCTGAAGCAAACAAACAACCCTTAAAAAGTCACAAGTGGTGGTTGAGAAGAATTTTCTTTTTCAAAAGAAGCGTTTTTGGTTTTTAAAATTGACACCCTTTTACTTTTTTTCCCTTCCCCTCTACAAAAAACTCAACCCCAACATTCTCGTACGCTTGATCCTTCGTGGGTTGTCTTCAATTTTCCATCTTTTTGGGTTTGGTTCCTGAAAAATCATATCTTAAATTGAAGGTTCCCTGTTTTTTTTTTTCGCGTGGAAAATGTGCCCTTTAAGGTTTATTTTGGTGTTCTTCTCCGCCGTGCTGGCGGGTTATTTTGCGTGGAAAACAGTGCGTTCTGACACGAAGATGGATGTGTTTTCTGAGGATTCTGCTGAAGAAGATAAATCTTTGAAGAAGGAAGATTTTGATTTCAAAAAGGTACCCTCAAAATCCTGTTTTTACAATGTTCCTCGTTAGAAGATGAAAGATGCAAATTCACTTTTTAAATTTAGAGGTGGACAAGTTGATTTCCTCGGATGAACAATTGGGGTTGTTAAGGTTGTTGTACAATTTTCCAAGAGATAAAAAGATAAAGTTCCAAATTCATGTTGAGATCTTTGAAATTTTTTAAAATAGTTGATATTGTGATTCTTAAGGGTTTGTGAATTTGTGTCTTTTTGAGACTAATGTGTTTAATGCAGATGTTTTTGTTGGAACAAATTTAGAGATTCTTTTTGTTTGGGAGGGGAATAAACTATAAACTCTCAAATTCATGTTTTGAGAATTTTGTCAACGGGTATGTTAGTTTTTTGTAACACTACAAAATATCTATAGTTGATATATGTGGTTCTTAAGGATTATGTGAATTTGTGTATTTCTTAGACTAATGTGTTTATACTCTCTGTTTTTGTTAGAACAAATATAGAGATTTTTTTTTTTTATTGGGGGTTTAGTTTTGGTTTGAAATCTGACCAGAATATTGTTGATTGGTTTTTCAGATGATTGAGAATGGATTTTGGGGTTTTGTTGACATGGCTAGTGGGAGGTATCTGTGGAGGAATTTGAGGCCAAACAACAAAGATGGTGAATTGAAGAGCTCTTAACAGGGGACCTCTTCTTCAATTATGGATCTTTGTTCAGTGATTTCACTGATTTATCTTGTGGAATTCTACGTGTAAATCCTTGTTTGGGGGTTCAAGAATGTTAATAGGGCTAAAGAAACCTTGAGGAATTCTCATTATTCTGCATAATATTATATTGTGTAATGTTTGGCAAAGCCTTTTGGTATTATCTCTCATCACTCTTTTACATCTTTCTTCTTACATTTCAATGTCAAAAACTGCAATCTATATAAATGGCGCATAATTTGGTGCAAACAAAAACAATGATTAAGTACGTGTAAAAAAATTATTTTGAGCATTTTGGTTTTGTCTTGAAAAACAAATATTAAATCTAAAATTGATTATAAGTTGAAGTATCTTATTTTTATAATAAAAACATTTAAATATAAATTATGATATTTATTTTTTTACAATTAAATCATGATATTTTAAAGTTAATTTTAATCAAAATCAATTTTACAAAGTATTCAAATCGATTTTAACACTACTCCAACATATATGTAGATAATAAAATTTACAAAGAGTGGCCATATAAGGTGATCATAGAGAGTTTTGTCACAGCAGAAAATTTTCACTTTCATTGGACACGGTTTGTATTTCGTGCCATAAACAATGGTGACTGAAAACCTAATTCGAAGCAAAGAACAATGTTTAGAATATGGAGACAACAGGGCTTAATTGTTTTATTTTTTAATTTTTAAAATAAGTTTTGAAAAATAATTTTTAAGAATTATTTTTTGAAAAAAGAGAAAAAAATTATAGTAAATATTGTTTAAAAACTGTTTTAGAGATGTAAAATAAAAAAAAATATTCATATTTATAAAAGTATCATTAATAAAAAACAAAAAAAAATTATTTTTCTTATATTTTAAGTTTTCAAAATAAAAATACAAAATTAAAAAACAAAATTACTTGCCTAAATGTTACTTCAACTCGAAATATAAAAAAAATCACAGTCAAAACATTGAACCAAAGATGATAAATGCGAGTCATTTATTTTGTCTTGTTCTAGTCACGTTAGCAAAAATAATACCTAAGTCTTAGTTGATTTAGCTTTTCATATTATAATAAAAAATTCATGACTAAATATTATCAACTAATTTTATGTTTTGACTTTATGAAATTATAAATTTTGATATGCATAAATTTAGTGTAACAATGATAGTACTAACCTTGTAATGTGCATAAATTAATTTAATTTTTAAATTTTAGACTTCGCAAAATTCTGAAACTGCTCTATTCTATAATTATATAGGACTAATGTTAAAAGACAAAAATGGCTAAAGGCTTGCAGTAAAAAATAAAAATAATGACGCTAGACTTTCTTATTGGTTAATTAAATAGATTTTGGATTAAAAATTTTAATAGGATTAATTTAAAATTGACGTAATAAAAACTACTTGTGGAACTCACATAAACTCCTGAAAGTTCATTTATCTCGACGAAGTCAACTATAGGACAGTCTTATCTATTGCTCACAATTGTATTTTCTCTCCTATTAACTGCTTAAACTTGTAAAAGTTTATTAATATTTTACTAATGATTCTATCAAGTTTGTTTGATTGTACGTGTGATATAACTGGTCGTAAACTTATACAATGTTATAACTTAATTTGTGATTTTTATAACTATAATTAGAATACTACATAAACAAATATTTTGTTAAAAATATCCTTTAAAAAATGTTTTATATAATTTGATAATATAAATGTCGCTAGAAAGCCTAGAATACTAGTTAAGAACTTAAAGATTTTTATAAAAAATCATAATGAACGAGTTCATTAGTTGGATCTTCTTCTTTTCTTTTCTTTTCTTTTTTTTTTTAAGTTTTTTAGCAGAGAGGAATAGAGGATCTGGTAAGAGAAAACCAAGTCAATAATTTGATGCCGTGTTTTACGTTAGTTATGCCAACTTTTAATGCTATTTAGCCAGTTCTGCATTATATTCAGAATGAATGGAAGATATGGTAAAAGTTATCACTATCTAACTTACCTAATTGCCATTCCACAAAATCCAATTTGTTTCTGATCCTCAGCTTTAGCACATACATGAATCAAAATTTTGGATAAAAATCGGATAGTTAATGCTTAGATTTATAGACATAAAATATGAATTATTTTATCTTCATAAAATAATACAAATGTGAAAAGTCTCTTGCCTAATAATTGGAGACTGACTTTATTTCTTTAAAACAAGCTTTTGTATAGCCGAACAAAATACATAAAAATTAGTTCACGTATAACTTACATCACCATATTAAAACAAACTATTCCTATAAAACAGGATCATCCTTATATACTAGGGTTTATTTAAGCAAGATCAAACATTCCCATCTTCTTTGTGAGCTTCTGAAAAGCTTCAAATTTCAAGACTTTAGTTATTAAATCTGCAACTTGTTCCTGAGTTCCACAATGCATCAACTTAATTTCTCTATCTTTCAGAAGATCCCTTAAAAAATGAAATCACACTCTGATATGTTTACTTCTTCCATGCATAACTAAATTTTTTGAAAGTTTAATAGTTGAACTATTATCACACATGATAAGGGTGTTGTCTTGAGAATGAGGTAAAAATCTCAAAACTCTTCTCATCCATATTGCTTGACTGGCACTAGCAGCTGCAACTACAAACTTTGCCTCTGTACTTGAAAGAGTAACAATTTGTTGTTTCTTGGACATCCATGACACTGCTCCTGAACCAAATAAGAACACATAACCAGATGTGCTCTTAGAGTCATCCTCATCTCCTGCATAATCAGAATATGTAAATGCAAGCAGATTTTTCTCCCCTCCTTTACTGTAAAATATTCCATAACGGGTAGTTCCCTTTAGACACCGTAGGATTCTTTTAGCAGCTTGCAGGTGTAACTCAGTTGGTTTGGACATGTATCTACTAATTAAACTCACACTGAACATGATGTCTGGTCTTGTAGCCGTCAGATACATTAAGCTTCCCACAATCTGTTTGAACTAAATGTCATCCACAATTACACCATTAACATCTTTATTAAGCTTACTGCCTGGAATAATTGGACTCTTCACAGGTTTGCTCTTAGACATTGCAAACCTTTTCAGAACATCATGGGCATATTTTTGTTGACACAAAAATATTCCTCCTTGTAAGACCTCAATGCCAAGAAATAATCTCATCTTCCCTAAATCACTCATATCAAAAGCCTGCGTTATACACTTCTTGAAATTAATCATCATACTCACATCATTGCCAATATAAATTAGATCATCAACATGGATGCTGACAATTAATATGTTCTTTTCATCACCCTTTTTGATGAATAAGGTTTGTGTACTTGGACATTTTTTAAAACCATCCTGCATGAAATGTTCTTCTATACGGCTAAACCAAGCTCTTGGTGCTTGTCTTAGACCATACAAAGCTTTATGTAGCATGTAGATCTTGTGCTCTTTCCCCCTTTTCACATATCACTTCAGTTGCTCCACGTACACATCTTCATTCAACTCTCCATGCAAGAATGCGAATTTCACATCTAGTTGAAAAATGTCTCACCTTTTGCATGCTGCAATACCCACAATCAGTCGCATTGTGTGCATGCGTGCAACAGGTGCAAATACTTCAGAAAAATCAATTCTATGTTGTTATGAATATCCTTTAGCTACTAATCTTGCTTTATACTTATCAACTTCTCCAAGCTCATTCAATTTTGTCTTGTAAACCCATTTGACTCCGTTTTTTTTTTTTTGCTCCACCTTGTAGATCCTTTAGTTCCCAAGTTTGATTCTTTTCAATTGATTGCATTTCACTGTCTATAGCTTTTCTCCATTTTTCATATTGAACAGCTTCAAAAAAATCGGGTCATCACCGGTGACATTTTGAACCATGTAAGCTATTGCCTCTACTTCTTCTTCTTCACTCAAACCTTTATCACTGACAAAATCTCCCATCCAAGTCGTTTTCCTCCTTTCTCTCCTTTGAACTTCATTGGCTTCACTATCACTCTTGAGCACCATGTCTTCCTCAAACCGATTTTCAGTATTCTCAACATTGTGCTCCCACTCACTTTCATCATTATGAAGTTCATCATCACCCACATCAATTCCGTTTCGATTTGCTCTTTATAATTTGTACCCCAATGCCAATTCTTTTCTTCTTTAAACAAGGTGTCTTTACTAATCACAATTCTCTTGGTTTTAGGATCAAATCAGCGATAACCTTTGAATTCATCACTAACACCTAGCATAATACAAGGAAAGTTTTTATCATCAAGTTTACCTCGTGTGGCATCTGGTATGTGCACGTGAGCTAAGCATCCCCAAACTTGAAGGTGTTCGATAGAAGGTTTGATTCCACTCCAAGCTTCTTGTGGTGTGACATTTTTTACAGCATGTGTGGGACAATGATTCAACAAATAAAATGCCCAATTTACTGCTTTAGGCCAAAAAGATTTGGAAACACTTTTTGCTGAGAGCATACACCTTACCATATTCATAACAGTCCTGTTTTTGCGTTAAGCAATTTCATTTTGATGTGGCATGTAGGCTATGATAAGTTGGCGTTTTATACTGTTTTCAGCATAGAACTAAACTCTCCTCCTCTATTTGTTCGAAGACATTTGATGAATACTCCACTACGACTTCCTTTTTCACCATGTTCTTGTATGACTTGAAACACTCTAAAGCTTCAAATTTTTCAGAAATTAAATACACCTAGCCTTTATGGCTATAATCATTAATAAGGCTTAAGAAATATTGTTTTTCACTATTGGAGATGGGTTTTATGGATCCACAAATGTCTGCATGTATGAGCTCCAAGAAAGTGCTGGCATGCCATTTGCCTGTCTTAGGAATTGAAGACCGATGTTGTTTGCCAGTGAAGCAGTCTGGACATACAATACCCGAGGAGTTAAGTGTGGGTAGACCATGTACCATGTTTCGTGTTTTTAGAGTCTTCAGGCCTTTGTAGTGTAGGTGATCAAACCTCTGATGCTAGAGATAAGTGAGATCAGTGGAGGTATATAGACATTCTTCAGTAGGAGGAGGAGTGATGGAGCTTTCATTAAATAGAATGAACATACGATTTGTGCTCATGTTTGTGTGAGCAATCAAACATTTAGATGGATGATAGATATTGCATTTTCCATTTTGTGTTAGACAAGACTAAGGTTTCAGAACAACGAAAACTATTTCTTTTAACAGAAACAAGTGTTCAAGAATATATTTACTCTTAGAATCAAGTAAACTAAATTTATAAAAAGTTGTAAGCACTTTAGTGTTGGAATAAAGTTAATCTAATATATTTTTCTCCAACATTCTCAAGTTAATAAAAGATATTTGTTGTAAAATCAAATCTCCAAAAAGGATAAATGAAACTAACCACCATATATTAAAATTGTTTCACTATAAATATAAGAGAATACATAACTACAATATAAGACTCAATCAAATTAAAAATAGTTTCCAATTTATTTAACATAAAATAATAAAATAAAAACCGAAAAGTAAGACTCGATTAAAAAGCATGTACAAGATAATTCAATTGAATAAAGTAATTTTAAAACTAAGAAAACATTTAATGAAAAACAAATAATACTCATGAAATATATATTTCATTCAATATATAATCCAACAATTCCCCACGTATTTCAAAAGTATTATAACACATTTGAATAAAATTTTTAAAAAAATAAAAATATTCCTAGATTAACTTATCATGAGTGTAAGTGCATGAGCCTAGTATCTTTTGGACTATGAAGTAGACCTAGAATGATAAAACATAATATACAAGTGAGTTGGTGAAGTAAACTTCTATAAACCAAGACACTTTGATATATATTAGCGGTCAATCAATCACACTACACCCCCACAATTCTTGTTGTTGGTGTTGTTTTAAGCTAACAAGCCATACACATGCTTGGTAATTCATGAGTACTTTAAAGATTATGCTAAAATCTCATACAAGTCATTCCACTTGATACTCATATAGATGACTTCACCAAGTGCATGCTACAATTCATGCACCACTCATAAAGTATATGAAATTTATTAAAAGTTTTAAACTTACCTTCTCAATAATTTAGTATAACACATATGAGATCACAGGAAGAGACAATAAATTGTGGTTACCATTACTATTAATTTCAAATTGGCTTAAGTCTTATTTCTCTCAATGTTTTATAAATAAAACTTCTCTTTTTCTTCCTACGGCCTTAAGTCAAAAGGATCGGCCGAATTCATTCATATTTACTTCACCAAAATTATATCTTTTAAACAATTGCTCTACCACATGTTATTTCTCAAATTATAAATGTATATATTCCAAAGAAATATTTGTACAAGTGATTTATTTTTAACCACTAAGCCTCTCAATCAATCATCTCTAAAGTAAAATACTCAAATTTAATTAGTATTTGTATGGTTGATTTCTAAGTAGTTATATCACAATCTATAATAGCACAACTATTAATGGACTGAAATTCAATACATATCATTGTATCCACTAATAAAATGGAAAATCCATTATGATCCATAACTATTATTTATAGTATCTCTCAAGTAATTTATGATACTCAAATTTGTAATATGTAGAACATTACACTTGACATATAGCCACAAAAAAAACTCAAACTATTTTCTTTTTAATACATCACATAGTTCTCATAACTGATTTCACAAATGACAATTGCTGTAAAAGCAAATATGAAGATTCATATATAAAAGTACATTAAGAAAATAGTTTAATTGATATACATTGTCAGTGTAAAATTTAATAATTTATGTGACTTTTAAAGTAGTAATGAGTAAAGTCAACAAATTTACCATGAATCAAGGGTTGTGATTGAATGTCAATGCAAAAATCTTTATTGACAGTGTATACCAATTAAACTCTTAAGAAAATCCATAGACATATTGATCTCATAATATATATATATATATATATATATATATATATATATATATATATATATATATAACACTATTTTTTAAGGCTTAATCCACACCTCTACGATGGCAACATAGTGACGTGGTCACTGTGTGAGAATCCTAATGCATTTTATCCTTCAATGTGTCTATTAAATATCACATTTAAATCTCCATTATTATAAGTCAAAATAAAAACTAGCATTACCCCACATTGATTAAACATAAATTAATAAAACACATACCTTCGAGAATTCATTGTTATCGCATGAATAAAACGATATCAAAAGTAGTTCTACCTCTCCATCATGTTAGTGATAATCATTACCATAGACACTCAATCACAATAATAACAAGAGAAAATCTCATACTTGAAAGAGACAAGTCATGTGCACCCATCAAAAGAAACTAAGTGTAAACTTTTATAAAGCGACTCTAAGGGATCTCACAGCTAGCATAAGAAAACCAAATGTATGCATCTCTATGATTAACTTAATTTTAAAGGGAAATTTTCACAATTGGTAGTGCTATTTTCAAATGCGTGGGTCTTTGATTTTATATATTGCTAACACATTTAGATATGTGATAATAAAGGCTTTAAAAATGAAATATTTGCAAGATTCTGGATAGTCGATTTTCGACTTTCAAAACCCCTCCAAAGGAGGAGAAGAACAAGAGTTTGGCACAAACAAATACTCCATAATCTCAAAAGCAAATCCTGGTAGAGACATAGCTTGAATAAAATAGATATGGCATGATTGTTCAACATGCATTCATTAGTTAATTTTTCAGGTAGTAGTAAGGTAGCATGGTGCAAGCAAAATCAGAAAACAGTAGTTGATCAAACATGGGTTCCAAAAAAAAAAAAAGGATTATCAAATAAATAAACATGAATAGTCATACACAATATCAAATAAAATTGATGAAAATTTAGAAGGAACAGAATAAATCCTTAAGATTATTGGAAATGTTTGAGCAACTAACACAAAGATAAACAATAAGTCTAAGACATGTACTAGACACATTGTCCTTAAAGATTTATTTGTGTGACACAAAATGTTCCAGGATTTAATAGACTCTTCTTAAACAAGACTAAAGTTTCAAAACAACGAGAACTATTTCCTTTAACAAAAATAACAAGTGCCCATAAATATCTCTACTCTTAGAGTCAAGTAAAACCAAATTTATAAAAAATTATAAACACGTTATCGGTGAAATAAAACTAATCTAATATATTTTTCTCCAAAATTCTCAAGTCAGTAAAAGATATTTGTTGTAAAATTAAATCTTCAAAAAGAATAAATGAAATATTAAAACTGTTTCATAATAAATATGAGAGAGTACATAACTACAATATAAGAGTCGGTCAAATTAAAAAATAGTTTTCAATTAATTTAACATAAAATAATAAAATAAAAATACCGAAGAATAAGACTCGGTCTAAAGGCACGTACAAAATACCTCAATTGAATAAAGTATTTTTAAAACTTAATAAAACAGTTCATGAAAAACAAATAATACTTGTGAAATATATATTTTATTCAATATATAATCCAACAATATGTACTGGTTTTACACTGACGTTTCATCACAACTCTTCTTTTACATGATTTTTAAAGTATTAATTGATAAAGTCAATAAAGTTATTATAAATGAAGAATTGTAATAGAATATCATTGTAGAAAATCTTAAATTAATTTCATATATACACTCAATACTCTCTGTGTATTGCCTCTTTTACAATAATTACTTTACACAAAAAACAGTTGCAGATGTAAGCAGTTAGGTAAGAAAATGTGTTGCAGATGTTTGTTGCAAATGTATTTACAGCTGCTGTCAATCTCTTAGAAGTAGCCGTGGCAACAAATATTGCTTGCTTATCGTATACTAGTCCTACTCACATTTGAAAATGGCTTAGCTCTAGCTTTTGGTACAGCTTTAGCTGCTGCTCCTGGAGCTCCAAACACATTCCAAAATCTCAATGTTTCATCTGGTGACGCTGATGCCACTGTGCACCCATCAGGACTCTGCAGAAAGGTGGTATTACACTGATCAGAAAATCCCCTCAAAAAAGACAATCTAATAAGGTTTGTGCTAAAAACAAGTCCGAAAATGAATTTACCTGGGCCATGAAAAGAACTCTCGAAGTATGACCCGTGAGTTCTGCCATCTTGACCATTGAGGGATATTTCCAAAGTGTTATCTGATTCTCAGTAAAGCCATGAGAGCTGAGCAACTCCCTCTCCTTCTTGCTCCACAGAAGGGAACATACCTGAGACCCAGTGTCAATTGAGTTCAAGCATGCACCTGTGTGAGTATTCCAGAACTTAATGCAATGATCGTCACTGCCTCCACCAGAAGCTAACATATTCCCTTGGAAGGGACACCAAGCAAGGGCCTTTACAGCAGATGTGTGATCCTCAAGTCTGTGAAGCCACTGTCTTGATGAACTAGAAGAGGCCAAAGCTCTATCCCAAATATAAAGTAAACTGTCATTCCCTCCGCTGGCTAATTGAGAGCCAGAAGGTGACCATTTCAGGCCACAAACTTCTTGCTGATGCCCTTTGTAGATTTCTACAATATGTGATCTAATTCTTACATCATTGTTTATAATCCCACCATCCAGCCCTCCAGTTGTGAGTATGTAGTTGTTCCATGCCAAAGACCCAACTCGCTGCCTGTGACCACCTCTAAGAGTTCTCAACTGCAAAGCAAACAAGAATAGCATTAGTAATTAGTAAAGTAGAAACAAATAGGCAGCAATTCATTAGAGTATTTTCTGTTTTTTTTTTTTTAAATAAAGATGAACCTGTCTATCGGAAATTATATCCCATAGTTGCACTTCAGAGTTGTTCAAACCAATAGCAATATGACGTCCATCTGGTGCCCAGCTAACTGATGAGATAGGGCCATCTTCATCATCAACTGTAACAAGTTCTGAAGTAGAACTGTTTGTTGCATCCCACAAGTACACTGTGCTTCCTAGTGCAATTGCAAGAACATTGCTGCTTCCCCAATCCAGTAAATTGAGATAATAGTCATTCACAAGATCCGGAGCATCCAAAGTTTTCTCAGAAGTCTGATGATAACCCACAAATAAAACAGCAGAGACTTGTAAAATAACGGTTTATGGTTTATATACCACAGGAAGTCAGAATTGGAAAATAATTATTACAAGTCAGACCCATTTCAATTGAAAAAATCTCATTTAAAAGTGAGTTTGGCTAAATGAGAATTGACTAGAGTCAAACTTGATTTCGTTAAAATACCAATATTTGGTTATTGTTAGATAAAGTTGATTTTGTGTCAAAATCTGATTTAACTAAAAGAGATAAAAAAAAAAATAGCTTTTGGTTTGGAAAATTTGCACTGTTTTATAGTGTACTTGCTTTCAAGTTAAAAGCATTCAAACATAAATTTACTTCACTTGAAAATCAATTTTAACCAAAATCAATTTAGCAAACTCTAGTCCAAATACACACACTTATCCTACTAGAAAATCAGAACTTTGTATATAAACTGAGGAATAAAATTGATGAAATGTTAATCAGATCTTAGTAGTTCACCTGAGGAATAACTCGTGGGGGTTTGGCTGGTTTACTGTCCCGGATAAGAGTGGAGAAGTGATGGGGATTTAAGTTAACTGGCTCGGGTGCCTTGTTCTTGAAAGCAAGAATGCGGGTCCTGTTCACATTTAAGGCTTCTGCAAGCATCTTCCTGTAAGCCTCTCTAGATGGGGAGATCAAAGCTGGGTTTTCCTTACCTTTACCTTTGTTACCCTCTGTGAGCATGTAGTGAGCATAATCAAAGTCCATTGCCGATCGATTTGGTATAAATCTGTCCAACTGATGGTGTTTACAGTGACAAAAGATCAAACACCAGAGAATCAAATACTTGTTCTCATAAACAAATTCCAAAGGAAAATAAGGATTCATCATGTTTAGAATTATTTAACCGTCAAATTATAAATATGGATTAGAGACCAAATGGTTATATTTAAAAATCTCAATTTACTGTGATAAAAACTAAAGTCAAGAATCAAACACTTGTTAAACAAATTCAAAAAGGAGAAATGAATATTTATCATGTGCACATTTATTTAACCATCCAGTTATATATCTGTCCAACTGATGGTGTTTACAGCGACAAAAGATCAAACACCACAGAATCAAATACTTGTTCTCATAAACAAATTCCAAAGGAAAATAAGGATTCATCATGTTTAGAATTATTTAAACCGTCAAATTATAATATGGATTAAAGACCAAATGGTTATATTTAAAAATCTCAATTTACTGTGATAAAAACTAAAGTCAAGAATCAAACACTTGTTAAACAAATTCACAAACGAGAAATGAATATTTATCATGTGCACATTTATTCAACCATCCAGTTATATAAATTAAACATCAATTTATTATTATCATTAAAAACATCAACTTAAAGCAATTAAAAAACAAGCAGTTGTTTTATTCAAAATAAGAAATAAAGATTTATCATGTCTGCATTCATTTAAGCATCGAATAAAACCTCAATCTAGCATAATTGGAACCTAAGTTATTTAACCATCTAATTATAAGAATTAAACACCAAACGATCATGATTAAAAACCTCAATTTACATTTTAGATCCTGATCCAAAATCTTTGCAGAGTAAACATGAAAATCATACACACAAGGTACACAATCAGGGAGAAAATAAAGATTGCAATGATTTACTTACATTTTCTTTGTTACTATTTCTGCGAATAAATTGCGGCTGAAGAGGGTAGTGTGATCCTGTTTTGATGATTGGATAAGAAGAATTTGAAGTTCTTGCATCCATTGTTAGAATAACAACAATAACAACAAAAAACAATATAGAAAATAGCACCAAAAAAAAAAAAACAAAAAACAAAATAAAGAAAAGAACTTTTGCCTGCAAAAACAAATTATTAGACAATATAAAATCAAATTGAATTGATTAAAAATAAAATTGAGAGAGATCAGAGAATTCTTATGATGAATGCTTCAAAGAGAAATTAGAGAATTGCTATCAGAGAGAGACTTGAACGATGGAAGGTATTTGATTGAATAGAAATTTTATATAATTAATTTATATATCATTGAAATTGTAAATTGGGATTTTGCAAAACTATTTTTCCTTGCTTATGGAAATAGCCGTTGTAATATTTATTTACGGAATTGTCCTTTTACTCGCGTGACCACTCTTAATGGCTCTTTCACAGGCGCGGGGTTAGAATTGACAAATCATAATATAATGCATGTAACTTGTTAATACTTAATACTGACAATGACAATTTCTATACGTTTATTTCAGTTAAAGAAAATGTCAAAACAAAATAAATATATTCAAAATAAATATTGTTTAGAAATAAATATTATCTTATCTTTTAAGATTTTGTTTAAATTTTAAAGATATTATTTGTAAATTAGATATTTGTTTACATGTGACTTGTGGATGTAGGCCTAAGATGCAAATTATGCAACCTCCTCAAATTTTTAAAATAAAAATATCTCATGAAATAAATTAATGAATAATGATTATCTAAATGTATAATAATTTAGGTAAATAATAATATTGTTGTTATTTGATTTAAATAATAAATTATTAAAATAAATATTCATTTGAATTTAAAAGAAAAGAAAGAATTAGTATGGATGTTAAAAAAAATATAACAGAATTTATATTCAAATTAAAAGAGTAGGAGTTTATTATTACGAGATGATTATTATAGTTTGCTAAATAAAAGAAAAAAAATAATGAGATGAGAATCAATAAAATAATTAAAAATTAAACTGTTAAATTTTTTAAATAAAAAATATCTTAAATTATGATAATGTTACTTTTAAAATAATAGTAAGATAAGATAAAAAAAGATTTTATTCTATTTTAAATTTGAATAAAAAAACTAATCTTTTATAGAGAGGAAAAACAATTTTAAACTATTATATAAGGTTAAGTAATTCATTAAAAGATATACACTAGTTGATTATTCAAGAGTTGAGAAAGAGAAAGAAAAGAGAACAAATTAAAGTTGAAAAATTTTGCTTCAACAAGTGATTAAAACATATTTTAAAACCTTCAATGGTATAAATTTTAATGAAGTTAATACAGTTTTAAAGAGAAACAAATTTGAGAAATTATATTAACATTTTTAATTATATTGTTTAATGATATGAATTAGTTATGTTGATAATTTTTATTCTTTCATTGATCAATATCTATCTAATAATTGTTTAAGATATCTTCATCTAAGATGAGATCAAATATGAGATAATGGAAAGAAGTTTTAAATACATCCATTTTGGGATGGGGAGAGATTAGAAATACCTCTATAATATTGTGGGGAAGGCCACCAGACCACATTGTATATAATATGATCTCATAAACCTTTTACGAATCTATTCAAAATCTTTGATTTTGAGAAATGTAGAATGGGAAGGAGTGATAATGAATATTCATATTGTTATGTGAATTGTGTGTATGCATGAGAGTGTTAAACTAAAGTATTTTCTTATCATGTGAATTATTATTATTATTATTATTAGAGATTATTTGAATTAAATTATATTTATGTATATAAACATCTCTTTTATTGCAAGTATCATGGTTGGATTTTTTTGGATTCCGCACCCACGGAAGAACAACGTTATTTGCGAACCTTTTTGGAATTTTTTTTATTCACTAGGATTTCATGTGATTAAAAGAAGTTTTTGGAATCGAAGGAGACTTGAAGATTTGATTTCTTATTAATTAAAATTTCTTTTTTAGTATTGGTTTGTAGCTATTTTAGAATAAACTTTAGAGTTTAACTATAGTGTAAAAGTTTTTACAATGACATTCAATCATGACTTTTTGTTTATGTGACTCTTTTAAAATAGTAATAAGTAAAGTCAACAAATCTAATGAAGGGTTGTGATTTACTGTCAGTGTAAAAATCTTTACACTGACATATACCAATTAAACTCTAAATTTTATTGTAATCATTTTCGTTTTTTATTGTATATTGTAGAGACACCCAAATTTGAGGATTACATTTTGTTTCTTATTTAAGGATTCATGTATTTATTTACCTTATTTTAATACAAAATTTATTTTTTATAATTTTTTACTATTTTTATCATGGGTTATTACTATAGTGAAAGACGTTACATAACCACAAAAACAAAATAATGTTGTTATATCTTTTTCTTATTAGCATAAATAAAGAAAAGTCATATGATCGCCCTAATTAGTCTTCTAACTTAAGATCATGTTGTATCCATGTGATGATGTCTTAGTAAGGATATTTGTCTTATATTTTAGTAAATATACAGGGAAACCTTCTAATAGTTGTTTGAAAAAAAAAACTAAACATAGTTCACTTAGAGTGAACCTTTATAAATATATCACATGTTTAGATAAATATTGGCAAAATTAATTTTAAATATAATTATTTTTAAAATTGATTTTGAAATTATATTATTTATATTTAAATTTTGTATATTTTAAGGATCAAAACTCAGTATAATTTTTTTATTCAAAGCAGAAACTACACATATTTGTTTCTAGACCCAAACTGAACTTTAGATTCTCCTCAAACATAAATCCAAACATATTTAAATTTATCTAAAATTAATTATTGATTCATATTCAATTTTTAATGTGAAATCAAACATTAATAAATAAGTTATTATTAGAGAAAATTGATTTTGTTTCAAACTTTCAAAATTGATTTTTTTTTTGTATATTAGTATAATATGAATAAATTACTACTTGTTTTTAGGAGTTATAAAGTTGTTTTAGTAGCAAAGTTCATACATGAAAAAATAAAGAGAAATCATAAGTTCAAAACTCCCCACTAATAAAACTAGTACACTAATAACTGCCATTTGCTTAAAAAAAAGAATACTACTTGTTCTTGAGAGGTTTTTTTCCTTTTATTTATCTTTGGAGCTACATTATTCTTATACAAATTATCTTTTTTAATTTTATCTAATGACATTCTCATATTCAAAAGTTTAACTCATTGATTGAGTACAGTATGTGAATTGGTATAAACTCCTAACATATGTTGAATTCCTATTGAGAGAATAAAAAATAGTATTCTCATAAACAATTACGTTTGAACTCAAACAAGAAATTTAGTAATGTGTTAATTATGTTTCACATTTTTTACAATTGTTAAAGAAACAAATACACTTTTTGTTTTTTATAAAAAAAGGATAGAAGGCAGTAAAACTCATACATGCTTTTATTATATATGTAAAATTTAAAAAACACCTTTATTGAAAAATATTATTTTGTATGTAAAAAGATGCTTCATCCTATAATTAGACAATGGGGCCTTAAGTAGCTTCAGCCGCTCTGGATTAATGGAGCCCATCAACCATGAAAGAGTTCTCCATGTCAAAGGGAATTGAAATTTTGCCAAACTTTTGCCATTTCATACCAATCAACACAGAATGTGAGGCAATCATGTCGCACCAAATTAGAGGTGCAAAATGCTACAATCATTTCCCATGTGATTCTAAAACTATGTTTCAATTTATTTTTAATGAAAGTTTTGCCACGAAAATGTATTTTTATTTTCAACTGTTCAATCATCACGAACCACATGGCCAACAGGGGAGAATAAGTTAATGAGATTAGTTAGTCCACATCAAAGTTATCAATGTTCATATTATATAACATAATAATATCATATACACACAAATTGGAAGGACCATTAAATCCAGGTAAGAAAAGTCTCTAAACCAGCTCAACAAGCATGTCCTCACATTTTGTTAAATAATCCACTCATTGAAAATACCTAAATAACAAGTAAACTACAAAATAACAAATAATTAAATTTATAAGGATGATTTAGTAACAAAGTGCTAACAACCAACATTTTACCTACAAAATAAATTATCACTAAATATCTAAACTATTTAGGGAAAGAGCAATAAAAGGAGATGTCATGAATTTAAATTTTTCTACTAACAAAATTAATAACCAATTTTACCTAAAAAAATTCATTATATATATGAGAAAAAAATAGTGTAGTACTGACATCATAAAATATTTTTACGTTGTCTTTTAATTATTAATTATCGGATATATAAGTTTGTTAAATTTTATATTAATTACCATAATATATAATCTTAAAATATAAAATGTTTTACACTTTAAGTGTACCATTGTTAAAATTTTAATATACGATCTATTAATATAGTATCACATTACATGTAATGATAAATAAGGTTCCCCCAACAAACTATTTTTTCACATTGTTAATTCATAAATGATTATTGCCTTCTTAAATTTGGAGCTAAGCAAATTGTATTTTATTGGTGTACATAAAAAATGTTTTTTCTATAAGAATATATACATATATTAATTATTTTATAAAAAATTTAAAAGTCATACCCTAATACGTATAAAATAATTTTATATTATTAATTAACTACAACTCAATATTTATATAAATTTAATATATGAATTTAATTGGTATATACTGTCAGTGTAAAAATTTTTACATTGACAGTCATGACTTTTTATTTATGTGACTTTTTAAAATACTAATTAGTAAAGTTAAAAAACTTACCGTTAATAAAGAGTTATGATTGAATGTCAGTGTAAAAATCATCAAACTTATTATAATTTATAATTTATAGATAGTAATTGAGCATATTTACACTCAAGCTTGCACTTTTAATTTTGTTTTGCATGAAGTAAATATGTTAGTTGATGATTTTGGTAAGATAGAATTGCACACTTATCAGAATATGTCTTTATTTTTTAGTGTTCTAGATTTGTTATTTGTGGTGTACGGGTGTGACTTGGATTGTATGATTTTTATTACTTTAATCTAATCATGTGGGTTGTGCTTATCCTCATTTTGTTTTTTTAAAAAAGTAATTACAGGGTAAAATATCTTACCTTCATTAATCACCAGTTTACTCTTCTATAAATTGAAAAAATAGCGTTTATTTAGCCTTAAAATATGAAAAAGATTAATTTGGAAACCAAGTATGACAAACAAAACCAGGCATGGAGGAAGTATATTCAAAGTTCAAAGTGAGTTATTTTACTTTAAAGAAAGGGTATAAAAAATAGTTTTAAGAAAAAAAAGGAAAAGTGACTTTAAAAAAATGAAAGAAGAGGAGTGGGCCTCGAAACTGTTGGCGACAGCTGTATGGCACCGAGAAGCCCAATAAGACACTCTGTCCAACAACCAAACGGGCAGGTGCAGCTGACCGGAAATCTGATAAAGGATTAGCCAATAATTTTTCTTAAGCTTTTATATTATAAAATATTTCTTTAGAATATACTCATAGTATAATTTTTTATACAATCATGTTAACTAATCACAAATTGTAAAATGAGATTATATTATTCAATTTTTTAATAATTACGTTACTTAAGGAAAATATGTTTTTGATTTTTCTATTTCCAACGAATGTTTTGATTTTTGAAATTAATGAACTTAGTCTTATAATTTTAGAATTTTTATGATTTCAATCCTTCTTAAAATTTTCTGAGCTAAAAAGTTTATATTAAATTTTAAGTTTAAAAATGAGGAGAGACTAAAAGTTTAATGACTAAATATTTATCAATTTAAAAATATAAAGATTAACCAACTAGATTTATAGTTGTGTTCCTTAAAAATGTTAAGGATTTGATTCTTAACCATAATGAAAAAGTCTTTTTTGAGATAGAAAAAATCTTCTTCAATTATTTATATGTCTTCAAAGAAATTAATTAATATTTAACTAATGGCATATTTTTTATTTAAAAAATAAGACAAAAACCAAGTATGACAAAAAATATAGGGGTCAAAAATATTTTTTACTTAAAAATAATATTATACCTTTTTAATTGTGTATTTAAATGATAATTAAATAAACTAGTCTAATAATTTGAATATTTAAAAAATGAAGAGAAACTTAACCTTAATTCAATCAAATAGTTTTTCACAAAAAAATTAAGCATGTTTTTGCTAAATAAGATTGTACTAGTACTTAGGTCTATAAAATAAAAGAACACACAAATTTCAACTTGACTTGTTCCTCTTGTCCTCACCTAAATGTCCCATACATACATACATGTTGTAACATAGTAAATTAAGTACATATACCAACAATGACATCAGTAATAACGGTTGCATATCTTAATCAAGTTATTTAAAATTCAAATATTGGTTATACCACTTTGAATATAATAACATACTTTGGTTATGTAAGCTCAAAGTTTTGGTTGATATTAACTATTACTATGAAATTGACTAATATGTAACAATGTCATAATAAAAAAAATGACCATATGTTAAAATAAAAGCTGTCTGAACCCTCTCTTTTCTTTGTGGGAGGCCACAAGGTAGCCTTGAAATCCTCAAAAATAATTTAAGAAAAAACAAACATTAGGGGCAGCCTGCCCGTTACAAAAAATAATAATCCCACATTCGTTGTGTACTTGTTGCATCAACTATATAAAAACACCCAATAGCATCACTTTGTTTTCACCCACTACTCTTCCTGTACCTTTGCCTCATCTTCCTCAAGTTCCTTTTCTCAGAGAACATATTTTCACAAATGGAGGCATTGAAGATGAAGCTTTTCTTTGTGGTTGTGACCATGTTGATTATGGCAGCCTCAGCTGCAGATTCACCTGCTCCAAGTCCCACATCGGATACTACCATGTTGTTTGTTCCAACTGTGGTTGCTTCACTTGTTGCCCTTGCTTTTGGGCTTCTCTTTTGAGTTTGGGGAACTATGAAGATGAACTAATTGCATGTGCAGAGAGGTTATATAATTTCTCATTGTGATTTCATCATTGTTGTTATTATGATTCATATTATTTTGTGACACATTCATTCCTCACTGTACTTTTTATGCTATGTTTATATGGGATTTTATGATGTAATATTATTGTGATTTGTTTGGTCTCATGAATCATGATACACCCTTTTTTGGTTACATTGTTTGAGTATCTTCTTCTTATTGTTATTGAAGTTTAAGATGTAGAAGAAACAATATGATCCTTCTTTATTTCAAAATCAAAAGGTATATCAATAAGAGAAAGGGAAAGAATTTTTAATTCTTTCCTCAACTCATATATAGAAATTGGAATTACAAAATAAATATGCCAAATAGACCATTTTAGTTTTTCTCTGCAGTTTTGTGACTCATGCACTAATTTTACCTTCTAAAAAAAATTAACGTAAGAGTCTCGAGGTAATTTTTAGTTTTAATCTCATAATTATTATTTTCATACTTTTTTATTTTCAATTGTTAGTACCTAGTTTCAAATTCAAATCATGAATCACAGATTCACAAAGATAATAATGACAACAATAAACAATAGAAAAAAAAAAAAGAGGAACTGAATAATAGATTTAAAGTATTTAAAATTGTGATTTAATTAAAACTCATATTTTATATGATTTTTCAAGCATTTATCATAAAAGTAAACAAACCTTGCTGTGGGTTGTAATTGGATAATATATAAAGTGTGTTTTACACTTTCAGTACATTATCTATTTTCTCTTGAATAATTTTAATGTAAAATCTAGAACTACGTGTTTTATTTTAAAATCTTGAAGTTGAAGTTGAGAAAACAATTAGTTTAATTATTTATTAAACATATTTTATTTTTAAATTTAGATTTGACAACCCAAAATTAAAAACTTATACTCCACACACGGATTAAAGTTAATTATGTTACTAACTTTCAATTTGAATGCATAAAATATTTTCAGGAAAATACAATACTCAATATGTACTTCAAGAAACCATTCTAAAGTAATGTCTCATAAATGATTAAGTTCATCACTTGATTTTATAGCATCTATAATATAATATATATAATATATTATATATATATATATATATATATATATATATATATACTTATTATAGATGTTGTATATAAACAAGGTATATTTGATATAATTGTGAAAAATAAATTGTTTTATTAATAGATTAAATACATAATTTGATTATAATTAAAAATAATTTTTATCTAATTATTTATTTTTTTAAAATTTAATTATTAATATTAGTTACTTATTACAAGTGTGTATTAAGAGAATGAACGGTGATAATTAAGAGTTATTTTCTTAAAGTAGATCTGTCCTATTGAAAAAAAAAAATAAAAACTTTAACATAATCAATTTTGTTTAAATGTAACAAAAAAAAATTACACCACAAAAGATTATGAAAATATTTGAAAAAGTACAATGCTTATATTATAAATAATAGTTTAATTAAAATAAATTTTTTCTACATTTCTAAACTTTTATTGGGAAAATAATTTAAATCTCAAGATTTCAGCTATACCAAACCAGCTTTGAGTATAAAAAATTTTAACTTCAACATATTTGGTTCGTGTAGTTTAACTATGAGACATCAACTCATTAATTAATCTCGTGATCCAGTGCTACCAGCAAGTAGATAACCAAATAACCGACCCAATTTAGTAACCCTAATTCCATAGATTACTGCAAGTTTGTTTATTTGTTTTAAGCAACCACTATTTTGAATCATAATATATATTTAGAATTTTATATATTTTTATCACATAACTTTATGTATTTTTAATTTTGTATGACATACGTCATATTTTATTCCTACTCTGTGTCAGTTCATGAGATGTAAACTCTTCAAACTTAGATGCTAGGCCAATGATACATAAGACCCAAACAAGTTCAACTCACAAAAAGAAAACTTTATTTTTTCTTCAGCATCCAAGAAAAACTAATTGTAAGATTTTTTTTTTAATATAAAAGAAATGATTGAGACTTACCATATCAATATATGAAGTCTTGCTTTTTTTAAAAAAAAAATATTTATATGTAATTAAATAATAATTATACATACAAAAAAACATTTGAAAAAGAAATAATAATAATAATAATAATAATAATAATAATAATAATAATAATAAAAATAAAAAACATTGCTATAAACTATTTGAAGTAACTTATAAAAATATATCATAAACTACTAAAATAAATCCATGTATCAAAGTGAGTCGTTTTTATCAATTTAACTTATAAAGTATAAACTAGTCCAAATGTCTTATGAGTTTTTCCAAAATATTGCCATACACAACATATACGTTATGAGTAGTTTATACTGAAAATAGGTTTTAGGTTTTTAAAATATTTTCAGTACAAAGTATAAAGTTTTCCAATTATTTTTAAATACTTTGTAATTTATTTTCAGTATAAAATTTTTAAATAAAGATTTTAAAACCTAAAATTAGCTCATCTCATATAAGTATATAAAGAATAATAAAAATATCAAAAAAAGAAACATAAAAAATAAACTTAAAAAATATAAACTAAAAAATAAATTACAAAACATTTAAAAAAATTAAAACAATAAAAAAATACACAACATAAAAATAAAATACATAATAAAATAAAATAAACTATAAATTAACTAAAAAAATTTAAATTTTAAAATTTACAACTTAAAACAATAAATATAAATAAAAAATAATTTTAAAAAATTCAAAACATTGACTAAAAATATAAACTTAAAAAAATCCCATAATATAAAAGAGATTCCGTTCATCCGTTTTTTTAATGTAAATAATAAAAAATATTATTTAACTAAATAATATGTAAGAAAGATATTATTTAAATAAATAATGCGAGAGAAGGATGTGATAAATTTTTGTTTTTGGTATATATAAAATAAAAGCCAAAGTGAATTGGTGAGAAAGGAAGAAACCCTAAAAACCCAAACTTGAGCTCAGAGCTCCAATTTCATGTTCCTGCGCCGCATAGCCCATTATTCCCAAACGCCATTTCACTCTTAATTTTCATTATAAATCGCATTCTCCTTCTCTTCTCTTCACATCACACACATTCCACAGAGCAAAACCCTTCCCCAACGCGAATTTCCCCGACGCAAAAGCCCCCTCCCCAAACGCGTCACTATTTTCGCGCGCCTCTTTGAGTATCCGTATGAAAACCCCCAATTTCATACTAGGGTTAGTTAGGAGGCGCACATCAATCGGAACCAAACGCGCGTTTGGCTCCGTTTCGAGAAAGGCCTTTTGAAGAGACTCTGCGTTCTCACATCAATTGTCCCTCAAGCAGCCTTTCACATTTTCCGATCCTTCAATTTTCTCTCCCCGCCTTCAGAATGATCAAACGACGTAACCTATCGCCGTTTGGTCCAGACAGAGGCGCAAATCAAGTGTTCCACACTCGAATAGGTTTGAGGGTACGGAACTCTTTCTCGCATGTTCTTTACCTAGATATATTCGGATATTCTTCTTTCTTCTTCTTTTTTTTTATTATTACTTTTAACTTATTTAATCTCACTTTTTTTCATTTATATAATATTTTTATTAATTTTTTTTATTTTGGAATGAAGTTATGAAATATTGATATAGGTGGAAATAAAATTTGTGAAAGCCTCACCAGAAAGCTGATAGAACCCAATAACATTGGTTCTTTCGGTTCGCATCGAGGCTAAGAGCTAGGGTTTAACCCGTTGAATCTTTGAAGGAAAGGAACAAATTTTTTTGTTATTGTTCTTTTCTCATCTAGATTTGGACATTTACGAGCTCTTGCAAAAACAAATTGTTAAAAGGAATTTTGTGTCTTTAAAATCAAATTAAACTAAAAGAACCTTCTCCTAACTTTAATTTTTGTAAAAAATTTATGAATTTATACTACCTCAGTGTGGATCAAGCATTTTTTAGGTTTGACTTTATGGTTTATTTAACAGTTTAAGGAATTCTATAAATGATGAAAACAATCATGTATACTTATGATGAATTGGGATGCAAAAGAATTTACTTTTTTTTTTTTTAAGTTCTGGGCAAGCCTGCCATATCAATATTATTGGGCTTTTTTGTTTTGCCTAACCTAACACTTCCATAATTGTTATTTGAACCTCCAAAACAAAAACACTTAAAATGTGTTAATTCAAATTCAAAATGAAAATTTTTAAGTTAAACCTATTTCAAATTTTTTAAACTTTTTGAAGAGGTATTTAGGAAAGGTTTAAGGAGAGACGAGTAGAAATAGGATTTTCATAAGTGTGGTAGGTGTGAATTGAAATAGAGAGAAGTGTCTGTCATTTAGTTCCTCTTATTTGTCCGGTCTACCTCATTTTTTCTATCTATTTCTCTCCTCTCTCCTTAAAGGCCTATTTTATTATTAACTTTAATTTAAAAATAAATAAAAGTGTTATCCTACCACTAAACTAAATATCCTCTTTAGTTTAAATCTAATTAAATCTTACCCATTGTTATTTTTTATTTAATTTTTAGTTTTAGTTTTTATTTTAATTGTTAAATTTTAAATACTATCTTTATTATTAATTTTAATTTTATTTTTTAGTTTTTAGTTTTATTTTTTTATTTAATTCTAATTTATATTTTTAATTCTTAATTTATATTTTTTAATTAGCTTTATTTTTAATTTATAATCCCTAGAATTGATTGAAAATTAAATTTAAAATTATTAATAATTATATAAATTAAATTTATAATTTATAATCCCTAGTGGAAAATTTAATTTATATAAATTATAAATTTAATTTGTATTATTAATAATTTTAATTTAATTTTTAGTAAATTGTTAGGGATGAAATTAAAAAATAAAAATTAAGAATTAAAAATATATTTTAAAATTAAAGGGAAAACTAAAACTAAAAACTAAAACTAAATATAAGAGATTTAAAATTTAAAATAAAATTTGAAAATTATAAATTAAAGTAAAAACTAAAACTAAGGATTATATAAAAAATAATATTATGTTATTTATGTTTTGATATTTTTGAAACTAAGATTAATTAAAGTTTAATTAGATTTAAGTTGTAACAAATTAACACTAATTACAATTTAATTAAACTTGAGTTGTAAGATCTTTGGTTTTGCTACGTGTCTGTGTTGAGTTCGAGTTATCCTTTGTTCTTATTTTTACATTTGTTTAAATTAATATTAATTAACGTTTAATTTAGATTTGAGTTACAAAACAAAATTGGTTGTTGCACAATAGTAAAATGTTTGGCTTGTTAAATGAGAGTCTTGAATTTTAAGACTCATCTTTTATATATTTTTCAAAACATCACATATAATTTAATTAACTTTTAATTTCAAAGAAAATTTTGAATTTTTTTAATTCTTTAACAAGCTTTTGGTAGAGAGTTAAAAAAATTTACATTTTTCTAATATGAGAGATAAAATAAATGATATATAAGTCTTAAAATTATGAATAATGTTAATTCAAATTTTGTGTAGATTTAATTTACTGTGTATATAATTTATTACTAACATAATGATGAAATATTTAAAAATTAAAAATATTATGGTAAAGGTAAAGTATTCAAAAATAAAAAATATTATGATCAAATAAATAAAAACTTTGATTTATAAAATTTGAATTGTATAATAATGATACAAAATAAAAATTGAAACATAAATATGTAACACCTCTAATTTGGTGGGAAAACATAACTAGAAATGTGAATTGTATAAAACATAAATATGAATTGTATAATTTGGTGGGAAAACATAAATATGAATTGTATAAAAATTGAAAAACATAACTAGAAATGTACAAAATAAATTTTGGTGGGAAAATTTATATAATAATGATAGTTGAAACATAAATATGTAACACCTCTAATTCTTATACAAAATTATTTATAAAATCGAGAGATTTTCAAAATTCGTTCTTACATATAAAATGCTTAAAATATACTACTATCTTTTTTACACCATCTTGAGTAAGAGTCGGAAACTCTTTACACATCTAGCATTACTTAACATCAAAGAACAATTATTTCATATGAAAGAAAGGAGTGAGATTTTATAAAACACTAGTTTTAATAAATTTAACAAACAATGGGGTCTAAGATTCTATCTGACTTAACCTCATTTGACTCAATATATGACTCAATCTCACTTAACTCAACATATGGATTCAACATTTCAATGAATGAACTCAATCCTACATCATGGTCTTTAGCCAATCATAACATTTTGACACCCAACTAGTCACAATATTTTGATCCTTCCTTGACCTCTAGTCAGTCATAATATTCACCCACTTAGTGAACATCCTCAATTCAAGTGTCGGTACTACCTTGAATATTCACTTGTTTGATGAACATCCTTGGCCTAAATGTATGAATATTCATTTATTTAAAACTATCTTGGGACCCAACTTAGTCTCTGCTTTCATCTCAAAGTATTCCAAGTTATAACCTCTCAAGCATGTCACTCATGTACCTATATGACACTCTTACAAGCAATCAATAGTAATCATAGTCATAATATTAAGACATTTTTACCATAAAAAGATATCTTTCTGATGTGAAAGATTAGGTTAAACTATAACTACAAAACATACTTAGACTGTTTTTTGTGTTCTTTAAGAAATATTGTATGGAATTTTCTTAATCAAACTTTCCACAAAATTCTTTGAATAAGATATACATATATTTCACCATGAATATTAACATATAACTAATAATCTTTTGAACATAATGTATACATATAAAAGTGAGATAATTATCAATAATTTCAAGAGTAATAATTTTTATAAATTAAGTTGTAGAAACAAAAATTTATCATACTTTACTTTGTGATAAATAAGATTCAAAATAAAACTTGAGATTGATAATGTTCACAAACCAAGAAAATAATATGATGAAATAAATTTATAGAATCACCAAAGTGGTAGCTTGACCAAGAAGTTAAACTGTAATATCTAGAACTAATAAACAAAGCCCCACAAGTAATATTTTGACTATAATAAACAAGGTGCCAAAAGTAATATCTAAAAATAATAAACATGGACCAGAAATAATATCTGGAGAGAATAACTAAGAAACCAAAAGCAATATCCAGAAGCAATATCTGGAGGATAATAATGAGTAATAAGAGATTAAAAGCAATCATATATAAATTTATTAAGATTAACACCACAAAGTTTTATAAATCACACTTTCCCTTTACTTAGTAAGAGCTTGATGAAGAGTGATGTATAACCTTTGAAGCCCTAATCTCCCTCCTAAGAGCTCTCTCTTCCTTCCTCTCCGGAAGTTCTACCTCTCTCCTTCCTCCATTTTCAAAACCTCTACCTCTCTCCCTTCCAATTCGCAAGATGCTAACCTCCTATTCATAGGCAAGATTTTTGCTCATTCATTGAGTGAAATCTTGTTTGCTAAGCGAACATGGGTTCTGCACACATTGAGTGAAGCGAGCTTCAGTTAGTGATGGTTTGAAAAACCCAAGTTTTTGGTCTCACATGGCTAAGCCATGATGGTTTTTGTTGAATGAGATTCTGGCCCTAATAATTTTCGTTGAGCGACCTCAGCTTCGCTAAGCAAATGTTTCTTTACTTTAGTGAATTTCTTCTGAAAACAGTTATGTGTCTTTGCCTTAAATCTG
This sequence comes from Psophocarpus tetragonolobus, assembly GCA_037954015.1. NCBI lineage: Eukaryota > Viridiplantae > Streptophyta > Magnoliopsida > Fabales > Fabaceae > Psophocarpus > Psophocarpus tetragonolobus. Next base: position 12,904,151 of record CM075696.1, on the reverse strand, counting down.
CTAAGCGAATTCTAAAAAGAGAATTTTGCAAATTTTCAGTACAACATACTTTGTATGCCTTAATTAATAAGGTTTTCATATGCATAATTAAGTTCCTAACTCTAATATCTAAATTGAAATGATAAAACCTAGTATAGAAATATGAGTGTTACAAAATATGTACTAAATAAAAAAAAAGAAGAAAGTAAAATGACTTGATTTTTTAACCAACTCAGATAATCTTCTATTTGATTTGATCGAACTAATTTATTAAATTAGTAATCTACACATATTAGTTCTTCATTGTTAGGAACTAATTCTATTACTTTTTCCAAACCTAATTGGAACTTAAACTTGGTAAAAAGAATTCGTACTCTTGCTTCAGCAATGGAATATGATTATGTCGAAAAGATTTTTTTATCAAATGGACCCATCATGCAATATGATACATAATAAAAAGAGAAAAATGAACTATATAAATTATACTATTATTTAGTCACATAAGGTTGTAATAATCACAGTTTAAAATTTTTTGTATAGTGATGGTTGTATATGGACATTAACCTTTCATAAAAAAAATGTTTATTTAGTTTTTACTAATTAAATAATCAGAGATTTTTTTAATAAGCCAAACTTTCATTAAAAAAATAAAAGGCACGGAAAGCATAAAGAATGGCTTCCAATGTTACAGAACAATACAATAATCATTATTAGCCTACAAAACTAATAAAGATACAATAATCACAGGCTAGAAACTTGAATCTTGTGAGGGACTCATTTTGACCAAATTATTTTAAAGAATTCATCCTTGTTCTGTTGTGCTTCTGCTGACAGAACCCTGTATGCTGATGCCACAATGTAATGCCCTAATCCTGATCCTAATGCGACTCAAGACCACTGATAATGAGCCTTGGCTGACAAAGTGACCCTCATCAACCTACACCTTAACTCCTCCACCATTTCTTCCTCTCGAGCAAATAGCTCTTGCCGCCATGACTATCTCCAACTTCCCTCACCTACATCCCATATATCTTTCACCGAAATCGTAGAATTTGCAACTTGCCTAAAAAGACGGGTATAGAGTTGCTGCAAAGTCGTATCCTTTGCCCACCTATCACACTAGAAGCTAGTATCCTGACCATTCCCTAAACGTCTCTGAATATTATCTGATCACCACCCACTAGGCCCCCACCCTTCCATCTCAATTGAATGCAAGTTGTTCCACCATATAGAACATTGACTTTCCCTCCCTTTCTAGACCCTGCCCCTCCCCCCTCCCCCCTCATATTTTGATTATAAGACTCTGACCTAAAGGTTATCTAGTTCCACATGCATTCTCTACTTCAACTTTCCTAACAATGCTAGATTAAATTTTGAGACATGTCTCAAACCCAAACCCCTTCCTCCTTAGGCTTACATAAATTTTCCTATGACACCCACCTTACCTTCTGCCTCACCTCATTTCCTACCCATAAAAAGTTACATGAAGTTGAGAGATGATACCTTTTGGAGCCTTGAAAAAGGAAAGAAAATAAATTAGCAATGCAAACAATACAACTTTGAGAAACACTACCTTCCCAGCCAAGTTCACATACCTGTTTCTTCACCCCATCAAGCTCATCTTTACTGCTTCTACCATCAGCTTCTAGGTCGCCAATCTAGTAGAATTAGCTCTGATGGGTAACCCTAGATTCTTGAATGGCACACTACCCACTTTGCAGTTTAAAAGGGATGCTACCTTTGCCATACATGCCTCTGAAACATTCATGCCTATGACCTGGCTTTTATAAAAATTTAACTTGAGCTCTGAAGCCAACTCAAATTTAAACATGACAACTTTCATCGCCTTAATTAAGCTCACCTCAAGTTGGACTACTAGGATAGTGTCATTGCAAACTACAAGTGCGATATACAAGAACTGCCTTTCCAATACTATAACCTTGCCAAAGACTCCACTCCACTGCCAAGTAACTAATTGGCTCAATCCTTCTATTGCAATGGGGAACAGGAAAGGAGATAAAGGGCTTGTCTGGACCTTTGCGAACATCGAATTCACTAGTTAGGCTACCATTCAACAGCACACAGAGAAAGTTAAATATATAAAAATTGGGTTAAGCAAATTTATGATACAATCCTTAATTATTTTATATGATTTTTTTAAGGTCAAATGTTAGTTTTGTTAATAATGTTAGTTTTTGATAATGATATGACATCCATGACCTTTTCCTACCCCTCTTTTTCTTTAATAAACTAAATCACCTTATATCTCTAATTATTTGATACAATTGATATAATGATATGAGAAATTAAATTGATTTGGATCGATTTAGTTAATTAGTTTATTTTATTTTAAAATATAAATAAGAGTTTAATTAGTATGCACTGATCCTTGAATTACAACCTTTTATTTGTATGACTTTTAAAGTATTAATTAATTAAGTCAAGAGAAATAACATAAATAAAAGATGATGATTAAATTTCTATAAAACTTTTTAAGTGCATATTAAACTCTATATATAATTAATTCTTCCATGTACTTTTTTCAATATAGACTAACACAATGATTTGATAAATTATATTTTAATTTTAAAATTAATACATGGAAAAATATGGTTCCTTGATTATTGTACCCTAGACTTTAGTCATCAATTCTGCTTTTTTATTTTCATTCATTTTAGTCTGCTTATTAATTTATATGTTGTTATAAAATGTGTTGTTGCTTCAATAATTCTATTATGAAACTTTTTATCTTTGGGATTTAAGTATGTAACTGAATTAAATATTCAGAAAATTTGTTGCTATGATATAAGTAATTAGATAAAAAAAGATAAACTATATATCAAATAAAATACATAACTAGTGATTAAAGTAAAGAATAATAAATAACTTTACCTTACAGTAAAATAAACAAAAAAGAATAAAATAAAGTGCATAACTCTGAAATTAGATAATAATTTCTTAAAGGAAAATAAACAATAAATGAAGATAGAGCTTTAAGAAATTAATAGTTTTTTTCATCGTATTTCAATTATCTGAATTAAATAACACCTCATTCTTAATCGAATTGATTTGTTTTAGATTGATTGAAACAAATTTCAAAACCTGAAGCAAACCAATCTCATTAAATATGATTAATTTGTTTTAGATTGATTGGAACAGACTTCAAAACTTAAAGCAAACTAATCTAACTAAACATGATTAATTTGTATTTGATTTTATCTTAAACTTCAATCACTCCAACCTAATCAACACTCTTAAGCAAACATTTTCTTTTTTTCTTTTTTTTTTATAAGCAAAACATTTTCTTGTTATTTTCGTTAACCATTTGTAATATTAGTACTCACGATTTATGCATTATTTAAAGAGATTAATTAGTATACACTGTCAGTGTCATCACAATCAAATTTGTTGACTTGACTCATTACTACTTTAAAAATCACATAAATGAAAATTCATAATTGAATGTCAATGTAAAAGTTTTTTACACTAACAGTGTATATCAATTAAACTCAAGTTTTTTTAAAAAATAAATAAATCATCATTCTATACTAAGGGAATAATTTTCGTGTAACTTGCGATTAATTAACATGAAAAGAAAACTAAAATTTGTAACGTGACGAGGTTCATCAACAAGAGCAAAGAACTTCAACGTTTGTACTCTCAACATGAATTGCATGGTTCAACTGATAACAAGTACCCATGAAAATTCAATAAATATTCAAGCTTAATTAGAAGGATTGTTAGTTGTTGTTTTTTGTTTAAAAAAAATTAACATTTTAATTGCAACCTACTTTCCCTAAAAAAAAAAGTAATCTTCAAAAACAAGAATTAGTTACCAATTTGATTTTGATTAACATTTTTTTATAGACCTCATTTTCTAGGATAAGGATAATCTTGTTTGAATTGAGTAGAATTACTAGTTCTCTCTTCAAATATGAAGCGCATATATATGTTTTAAGATTTATATTTGAAATCTCTAATTATTCTAAAATAAACTTTTATCACCAAGATAGTGGATAATCTAATATAAAATTATATTAGTTTAACTAGTATTTTAGAGTTACAACTTAAGTAAGCAACTACATTAAATATTTAGACAGAAAATTTTGTTATCTATAATGGTTTTACTCCACTCAAATGAATTGATCTACGGACTCAATGGTGATGTTTATTTATGTTTAAGCATTGATGTACACAAAGTCAATAAAATAACCCATCATAATTAACACCATATAACCAATTTTTAATTGATGAAAAGAAAAAATAAGATTTAATTATATCTTTAGTCCCTGGAACCGGACACATTTTCAATTTTAGTTCTCATAAGTTATAAGTTATTTTCTTCATTTTTAATTATGAATTCAACGCTATTTCATTTATTATTCCTAAATACTTTCGACAACACATTTCGTCCCTTGTGTTTTTATTCTTACATTGATCTCCTTTATCAAATAGGTAAGTATAATGTTTTTAAAAGGAGTGCATGTGTAGTGCAAACCTGAAAGGTAAGTGTAATGTTATTAAAACAAATGAAAATTTTGTGTAAGAGTTTAAAAGAATTGAAGTATTAGTGTAAGAAGGTATATGTTAAGTGTATCTGTTATTTAATATGTGTTTAATTTCTTTTAGAGTCTAAAAGAGTTTTACATTAATATTTAATAACAAAACTTTATTTATATAACTTTTAAAGTTCTAATTTGTAAAGTTAATAAACTTATCATATATGAAGAAATATAATTAAATGTCAGTATAAAACTTTTTACATTGACATTACATAAGTCATTTTCTCGTTTAATATAGAGTTTAATGTTAACACTCCGATCTTCAATTACAACTTACTATTTATATAACTTTTAAAATATTAATCAATGTACATGAGATTTTTTTCTTTAATATATAACCAAGATTCCTTGGTATCCTATGTTAGGCTTTTCTAGAATCCCAACTTGTGAATCTGGAATTATTGGAATCCATATATGCTGCCAATTCCAAAATGGAGTATCAAAATCAAAGCCAATTTCCCTTATTTGAAAGAACAGTCACCACCCCACGTCCCTCATGTTGAAAACGAAGCAATGAGCAACGTGTGCTGTTGGTGTTCGTCCACAAATGCAACTAGAGAGAGTCACTTTCCTAAGTGGGTCATCTCTCAATTAATCTCACTTTGTTTTCATGAATCCTTCATTTTCTCTCTTTGCTCACGGTTTGTGACTTCATGCATATCACAAATATCTTCATGTGGGTAGACAATTGTTGTCTATTTGTGAATAAGATTTTTTGTGGCTTTCTCCTTTTCATCAGAGACGTAAGCACAATGAAGAAGCAACTACTTGATAATAACGGGTATTTGAAGTCTTGCAAAAATTAATCCATATTCTTAGATCATATGTTATTTATCATCTCGATATGATTAATTTATGAGTTTAATTGATATATATTGTTAGTGTAAAAATTTTTACATTGATATTCAATCACAACCCTTTATATATATTGTTAGTGTATATCAATTAAACTCATAATTTATATTTATGATTTGATTAAATATAATTTGTGCAACTTGTAAAATAAATTGATTAATTTATTTTCTAAATTTAATTAAAATATTAATCATTATGTGTTTATAATTATTATTAGTTCGACTACGAATGATGTAAAAGACTTGGATCATGTAATAATTAATTTCTCATCGCTTGATTAGCTACTTTGGTGATAAATTTGGGTAATTAGTTAATTTGTTTTTATATGTATCCAACTTCATAAGGAAAATATTAATTAATTAGTTGATTAATTAATTTTACAAATATTATAAGAGTCAATTACATTGATTTTTCTTGAAATTTTATTGAATTACGCAAAATATATCTTTTTTACCAGTATTTTGACCATCCTAATAGGGTATATGGTGTAATCTTTGTTAAATCTTAGAAAGAGATATCAATGTAATATTAAAAAAAATGAATGATCTATGTTTAGGTAAAAGCAGTGAAGCATACGTGTACTTTGAGTATTTGACAAAATTTAAGTAAATGTAATTTCCTAATTATACTAAGAGAGATGTAATGGATTATCGAAACTTTAGTGAGAGATTTAAGATAATTCTTAAAGTTTAAAATTCATTTTTTCAATATCATCTGAAAAAACTTCAAAAGGAAAAAATAATTTTTTTATTAAAAATAAGGCTTACATAAGTTTTTTTTTAAAGTTTTATTAAAAATCATTTTTGGTCTTTGAAATTTAAAAATATTTTTTTAGTCTTGAATTAATTTGTTTTTTTAATTAACATTGTTAATTTATAAGTTTCGTGTATTTGAATAGGTCGGATGTGAAATTAAAGATTGAGAGGTTAGTGTTGAAGAAGAGAGTGATTTACGAGTACAAAAATGTGTTTTGTGTCACCAATTTTTAATGCTGTTAACTAAAAAGAAAGACTAAAAATGAATCAGAAACTAAAAAAAATACTTTTGAATTTTAAAGACTAAAAGTGATTTTTGTGAAACTTTAAGGACAAAAAACTTATTTAACCTTTAAAATAATTAAGATTTTTTTAAAGTAAAACATGTGAAGCAACATTTAAGATCAATTAAAATAGTAAATTGACAATTGTAGTAAAAATTAGACAAAATTTTTAAAAGTAATGTAAAAATATAAAATCCAAAAAAATAACTTAAAGAAATTTGAATGAATTTTTCGAATGGTATATGATAAATAGGGCTTATGCATGCATGCATGCATGCATAATGGTGGGATCATTAATTGCACTGCTGAAATGTGGGTGGCATGGAATTGCCTTTAATTGTTGATAGCAAATTTGTTGGGTGGTCGATAATTGCAGCTTCTTTTTTGTGGGTTCAGTGTAGGGTTCTCATTCTTGGCTATTTAATACTACTTCTAGAAAGTTATTCAAGTGTTACGAGGAATATACATTTTATTAGAATATGTGTAAAATTTTATTAATTTATAATTTTAAATTGTATTTATATATGATTATTATTAAAAAAACTTCTTGTAACTTCAACCAATATATTAAAGACACATTGGATAGCAAGCCTCTATCTTTTAATGTTTTAATCTTTCATATTTTTTCTTCAACTATTGAAGTTTTAGAATTAATTTTACATTCTACTTAATATTTTTTACAGATATACTTTTATTTAATACTCACAAGTAAATAATTCAAACATTATATCAATGCATTAAATAAAGATGTCACAGTCTAAAAACGATAATTTTAAATTATATTAAATGTTTCTTAATTTTTGTGCAAAACTAGAGAGGGTATTATTTCTCCTAAAGAAATAGAGCCTATCATTTAAAGTTAAATTGAAGTAACTAGATAAGTTGTTAAAGTTTCTTATTTAAGGAGTTTTGTAGTTAAAAAGTTGCTTATTTAAGGAGTTAATTTCATAGTTAAAAATGGTAAATTATATTTTTGTTGCATAAATTTTTTTAAATTTATGATTTTGGTATATAAATTTTTTGTTTGCCAGTTAAGATATATAAATATTTTTTCTGTCTAACCATGTCACTCTAATTATTATTATTTTATGGGTAAACTATATTTTTGGTATATAAACTTTTTCAAATTTATAATTTTGGTACATAAATTTTTTGTTGATTGATCAAGGTATACAAACATTTTTTTTTTAAAACATTTGAAAAAAAAAGATATATCTCGTAAATATTCAAAAAGTATGCTTTAAAGTTAATTAAAAAAATAAAATTGTGTTTTAAAAAATATTATGAAAGAAAAATTTGAAAAATATTATAAAATAAAAATTTAAATTAAAAAATACAATTTTATTCATTGTTTAAAAAATATTATGAAATAAAGGTGTGGAAGGCAAAGGGAGAGAGACACCAGGTAGGAGGGGGAAAGAGATATTAGCCAATAGAGGGAGGAGGGGACTTTACATGTGGTCAAGACATATGAGGTGAAGGTACGAGGACACATGAGAATAGGATAGCAGGATAGGTAGGGGATGAGGAGCAAGCATGCGAAAAAAATTAGAGTTTAATTAGTATATACGGTCAGTGTAAAGATTTTTACACTGACATTCAATCACAACCCTTCATTCATGGTAGATTTGTTAACTTTACTCGTTACTACTTTAAAAGTCACATAAATGAAAAGTCATGATTGAATGTCAGTATAAAAATCCTTTACACTGACCGTGTATACCAATTAAACTCAAAAAATTAATAGGTTTTTTTTTTAATTTGTGAAGGAAAAAAGCTACCACAAAATATAATAAAATTTTTCAAAAAACTTAATTAATAAAATAATGATAAATAGAGTCACATGTTATCACATAACAACAAAAATAAACAGAAAAACTAAGATAAAAAAATGTTTGTATACCTTTACCAGTCAAAAAAAAGTTAGTGTATCAAAATTATAAATTTGAAAAAGTTAATATACCAAAAGCATAATTACTCTTATTTTATTAATTAATTTTTTTGTGATATCACACTTTAACGGCTAAAAAAATGCAAAGATTAAAATGTTAGATGGAAAAATGTTTATATATCTGACTAGTCAACAAAAAGTTTATGTACCAAAACTATAAATTTAAAAAATTTTATATAACAAAACCTAGTTTACCCTTAAAAAATCAATATTAAAATATTTATAAGAAAATTATCTATTATTGGTCCATTGGTAGTAAATATATTCTTAAAAAAAATTAATATTATCTTTAACTGTTACTAAATAGTAACAAAAATGTTAAAAAGGTTTAACAATTAAAAAAAACAGAGTATTTGCTCCTAAATGGTAAATATATCATAATCTATTTCTTCATTTTGAATTTTGGTTGTATAAAATATTATTGTGATTTTGAAAGTATATTTTAAAGCGATTCTTAACCATAATAATCCTTATTTACAAGAATTATCATTGTAAGAGAATATAGGTTGTTTTCTAAAAGAATCATTCTTCTTAAATAACCAATTCTTAATTAAAATGTGAGTTGATTATGAGATAATTAAAAATAAGATAAAAATTTAAATGTTTTATTATTGGAAAAAAATTATAAGAACTCTTCAAAATTCTACATGCTAGGAGATCGAAAAAAAAAATTCTAAGAAACAAAGATGAGTTTGTGATTTTTAGATGTTTTTTTCTTCAAGCAACCATATTTATAACATTTATTTTAGCTAATAAAAAAAGAAGAAGAATCGCAATACACAATTTAAAATGAAAATCTAAGGATAAATCATTTGTATGATCACACACATGTGAGTTTATCCTTGGATTTTCATTTAAAATTGTGTAGTGTGAAGCGAATAAGACCAAACTTTTGACTATTGTCCAAGCGCTTAATATGACATATGAGAATGGTTTTCGAAACATTACCATTGAATATGATTTTCTTAGAATGATTAAGATGCTAGATGACAGTTATGTCATGTAGGATCATGTGTTATTTCCCATTTTGGAACATATATACGGCAAAGTGAAAAGACCCTTATTGCAATTTTGTATTTGTTTCCCATGAGCTAAATATGGTTGTTGATCCTCTTCTTTTATATATATATTTTTTAAAAGTATGGATGGAAGCTCAGAACATTAGTATAACTTAATTATGCAATATTAACAAACTATTAATTTATTCAATTGCACAATACATTGTAAAAAAATACTAACATTTAATCACAATCTTTCCTTTATAGTAAATTAGTTGACTTTACTAAGTAATACTTTAAAAGTAATATAAATAAATAATTATGATTGATCGTAAATCAATACTAAATTCATAATATCGAAATTCTTGTTATTCAAAACAAATTTAAAAGTCTTTAACTAAGTCGTTCAGGGTTCTAACGTCAATAATATATATTACTATTTAAGTATAGAATAAATTATAGTAAAAGAAAAATATTTTAAATACACTCGAAGTCCGTGACAAAATTTAATATTTGCCTGACCTTTATAAATTCTACGATGAAAAAAAAGTCCAAGTTTAGGCTCTTGTGATCATATATAATATATTGAGATAGAATAAGTACTCTACATATTTTCAAAAGTTTGTGATACCTTAAAAGACACAAGACTAGAAGGAAGACTATGAAGAAACCAATGTTCTTCTAATAGAGCTTTGTCCTCTATTGTATTAATTTGTGAAAGATGTAATCATTATTTGATTAAAACAAGAAGACTTATGACTTTTTTTATTGATCTTAAAAATATCCCAAACTTTGATAATTTTTTTTTTACCATTATATTTAGAATAATATTAAGTTCCTACCCAATCTTTGTATTAAATAGAATCTAATTTAATTGAGAACATTTTTTAGAATTATTCTTGAATGAGAATATTTTTATAAGTTATTTTTGCTCTAGTTGAGTTACATGTTTTACCCTAATCTTATATATTAAGTATTTAATTTTATTTATCTTTTTAATTTTTTATTTCTTTCAAATATAATTTTAAATTGATTTGATTTAATAATTATTCAACAAAAATTTCAACCATCTCAAACCACTTCTTTTTATTTTATATGTAAGAAATTTCTTAACTGTTTTAATTTCCTTTCATCTTTATTTGTACGTTGAATTTCAACAAAAATTTTAAAATAATATAATTTGTATTTCAAAATATTCATTATTATAAATCTCATTCTAACTAAATAAAAAATATTTATCCTGTATATTAATACTAAAAAAGTTTAATATGGTGATGTATTTATTATGTAAAACATTAAATTATCATAATAAATCACTACTTGCATATGATTGATGAAATAATTATTATAAAAATCAACAAATTTATTATTTTTGTTATTGAATATAATATAAAACTATTCTAGATTATGAAGGCACCAAGTTTTTTTTTTCATACTAAAATACTAGCTCTTTTTGTAATTTTATCAAATGACACACTAATTCCTCCATGGATTATATTAAAATATTTGGTGAATTATTCATCTCAAATCAGAAGATAATTATCATATAATGATATAACTAGAAGACTCCATTTTCTAAAACCTCGCGTTGTTTCACCTGAGTTGGCAATTACCATAAACAACAACTATAGCTAGAACCATTATTATATGAATTCCAAAATATTAATCAAATAATAATAATAAAAGTGCCTCTGATCTGTGACTTAATTTACAAGATCACAGAAAATATACAGAACAAACATCAATAATAAGGAAAACATCTATCATCATGTTTTTCTATTTTTTCTTTTTGGGACAGAAATCTGGCATCATGTTATTTACAGCAATATAGGGTAGGGCCAGATTAATAGATCTTATGGTATGCAGTGTTGTTCCATTGAAGATTCCAATTGCTTCATGAGAGCACCTAATCAATGCTTCAAAGACCATCATAGTAACCACCAACACTTATGTGAGCTCTGCTCATAGGAACACCTCTTGCTGCAGAAATTGCATCATTTAATTTGGTTGCATGCTGCACCACTTGCTTAATCCTCTGAAATCACAATCGAAGACTTGTTCAACATCTAAAAACCCATTAAAGAAAACATTGGACCAAAACCAGTAAACTATTTAGTATTCCAAATTCCAATCATAATCAGTGAAATTCAAATTCAGTAGGGTCAGCCTAATTACAAGGTTAAAATAATATGTATAACATGTGTTAGATTCAAATTTTGGTGTTATCACTGTGGTTCAAATGATAAAAAAAATATCATCAACCAATAATTTATACACAATTTTATATATGGATATAAATAATTCTTTAGATGTTTTCAACACTTCAATGCAAACTTTTCACTATACATATTATCTACATGAAACTCTAAATTTAGTTAAAGAATAATACCAAAAACCTTCTAAAGAACTGTGTCAAACTTTTCTATAAAAAAAATTTCTGAGATTAGGCTGATACCTTGTCATCAGTATAGATCTGGAACCGAATCTTCTGATCCTGCTTTTGTTTGTTCCTTTGTTGGCTTCCAAAGAAGAGAACACAAATAGTAGCAGCAGCAACACCAAAAGAACAGATGGCTCCAACACCTGTCAAACTCCACTTCCATAAGTTGAAACCATTGTTATTCTCTTCCTCCCAAGTGGACTCCTCTTCTTTCTCACACAAATCCTTCTTCTCAAGAATTTTCCTTCTGGGAGAAGTGATAATCTCCATGGCCTCACCTTTGTCATCAAATTTCAAGGCACCAACATCAATTGAAGGGAAGATTCCCCTACTACTTGACTTGGGGGAGTCCATTTTCATGTCCACAAACTCACTTTTTTCCTTGATCTTGAAGAAAACCTTCACTCTATCAGCTTCAACTGTCTCAAAGTCCTTGGTTTTCTCTGATGGGGCAATAACCACAGGACTAGTTTTTGGGACCAAAACATCTTCTGGGGCCTTAGTGTTACCAATCCTTGGCTCCAATAGAATTGGCAAAGGGACTAGTTGAGTGTGCACCCTTGGTGGTGGTGAAGAGCAAAAGTAGTCCATGTCAAACACATCTCTCGAGTCCAATTTTCCCTTTCCAGAGGAATTTTGCTTCTGCTTCTGCTTCCCACCATCTTCATTGAAATCAAGGTAGCCATCATCAGAGAGAAACTCCCACTCATCAATATCCATGAGGGTGGCTCAAAAGTGATCCACAAGAACCAAGGTTGGTTGATTAGTATGGTGTGACAAATGGAAAGAAAAATTGATTACAAGTTGGAATTTTGAAAATTGGGTGTTGATTTATTGAATCAAAAGAAGGTGGCTTTGGGGGAATTTCAATTGGAATTGAAAGAGTATGCCACCATGGATGTGTCTTGTTGGAACTCATTGGCCATCAGTATATGACATGGTTTGAGTGCTTATCTTTGTTGAAGATGACAAATTTGAGTATGGTCCATGTGGTCCCCACCAAGGAGAATTGCCTCTGAGATGTGATTCCTGGGTATTTCTTTCCAATTTTCTATTGGATTATTAAACTCTAATATTCTAATTAAACCCATAAAAAGTATCAAAGTACATTAAAAAAATATATCAATTGTGTTTCGAAAGACATGTGTCGCGAACAAAGTGGTATAAGTTTGAGTCCTAATAGTATCATTTTTAGTATAGAACAGATCATATTAAAAAATAAATATTTATATTATGCGAGATTACAAGTCTCCATCAAGTTTATTGGTTATTTGTGACAATAATTAATGGGTAACAATATGATAATAGGAGTGTTAATAACACATTTTTAACAGACTCTCTGTGTGAGTTGAAATTGAGTAAAAACTACAAAATTAAGATCAGATCAACATAAATTTATGTTATTAAATAAATTTTAATATACTTAAAAGAATGTGATACACCATTTCTCATGTTACAATATCATTATAGAAAAAAAAAACAGAAGTACTCAAAAAGAGAAAAAGTAGAAACTCTATAATATGTCTAAACAATAGTGAATGGTTTTACTTTGGATAAAGCTCAGTTTTGATTCTGTTCACAAAACCTGGTGAGAAATAAAATAAATAACTAATGACAAAGTTAATCAAATATTCTACCTTCTAATTGTTATTTAGTGTTATCACCTGGTGATTTTGTAACAAATACAAGTGGAGAGAGATTCTCACATGTGAAAGACAAAATAAAAATTTCTTTTATTGCTTTTGTTCTTATCAATAGAGATAGAAGGTTAGAAAGATTGTCGGTTGCTTGTTGATAAAGACGTAAAGAAAGTAAAAGAAGATTTTCTTCATAGAAAATAGAAGAACAAAGTAAAAGAAGGAAGGTAGAGATCTATGGCACATTGACATTGTCTATAAGTTTGTACTCTTTTCTATACTCTTAAATTTATTATTTTTCTTCTACATGTGACAAGAACAATATATATATAATTATATTAAAAATGAGTTAAATTATATCGAATTTATAATTAAATTAGAAATTAATTTCACATTCATCATATTTAGTTAAATACCGTCAAGTGGGGATTTATATTAAGTGTAATTATGTCTTCTTTTTCTGTTTACTGTTATTACTATCCGTCTCAATCATAGTGGATTTTAGTTTATAAAAAAGCATGATTGTTTTTAATTAACAATATTTTTTAATTTTATAATTTAACTATTGACTTGTTGTAGAAAAAAGAAGTCTAGTAATTAAAGAATTAAAAGTAAACATATGATGTTAGAACATGTAAGAATTCTAATATATACTTTTTATTTTTTTTTTGTAAAACGTTTTATTTATGATTTTTTTTTTGTATGAATGTATTTGTTATTTATGATTCTTTCGTCTTTAATAAAGTTTTGGTTTTATTAATTTGTAAGCTCTAAATTGACAATTTTTAATAAGGTTCTAGTAACTATTTTGTTTTTTAATTGGGTTTTTGAATTTGTATTTATTTTTCATTGGAAATGGTTGGATGGACTGGGTTATAAAATTAGTCTAATAACAAAGTTTAGATGTGAGAAGATAGAGAGAGACCATGAATTCAAATTCCTTTGTTAACACATTAACAACTAAATTTGTCTATTAAAAAAAAGATTGGATGGAATAAAAATCTATAATGATTGTTAAATAAAGAGTAGGAAAACATTATATAGACCCATGCAAATATGTAATTTTTTTTTAATAAAATTTAATAAATTGTAGAAAATGTATTTAAAATAGTGTTTTGTTAGCCTTTCTCATAGATGGAGTGATTAAAAATTTAAAAATATCATAACATATTCTCTAAACACTACACGTTTTGTTATTGGTTAAAATTTTATTAAAAATTTTAAAAAAAAAGTTGGCAAATAAGAGCAAAAGTTTGATGTTTTTAATAAATTTTAAACAATTATAAAAAATATAATAAAAAAAGTAGGTCACTGACATTTCTAAAAGTTAAAACAATTGCGAGTGGTAACCACAGCGTCTCTCTCTAATAAACACGTGCCACGGAATGGAACATATGTTTCACTATATTGTTTAGAAAAAAAACAAAACAAAATTAATTATAACATTTCTATTCTTTAGTAAATTAATGATTAGAATAAAAATTGTAAGATTGCATTTGTTTCACGATTAAAATTGTATTTTCGAAAATGTTACATTCTTGTGTTTATTTTGAAAATTTATTTTCAAGTATTCTTAATTTTTAGAAATGGTGTAACTTCCATCTTATCCATGTTTTGTTAAAGTTATATTCCTAAATGGGAATGTAATATTCCTATAGGAACAAGGGATATTAGTGTTACTGTTAATTGCATCTCTAAATTTTATTTTTATTTAAATCTATTTTGAATTTTAAAACTATTCCCAAAAGTATAAAAATTTAATAAACATATTTTCAAATATACTAAAAAATAACTGATAATAATTTTTATAAAAATTTGATTTCCAAAAATATAAAAATATTACGTAAAACAAATGTCTCCTAAATATAAAAATTATTTTATAATTTAAAAGTTTTCTTTGGTCATGTGCACCACCTCTCCATTGCTGTTGGAGTCATCTCTCCATTTCTGCCACCAACACTTCTCAAATAGGAAATAAACATTTTGAAAAATTAAATATATTTAAGCATTTTTTTTAATTTTAGAAAATTTTAAAAAAACTGAAAACTATTTTAAAAACTAAAAGTCAAGGGATTTAGTTAAATTAGTTGAGATAGTATATGAGTTGTTGTAAAGTTCGTGATACTATCTTCAACTCTTATTAGAAGGGTCAATAATAAAAAAAAAAAAACTAAAAGTGCAACTAAACAACTAATAAAGGGTTTAATTGATTTGATTTTGTTTTTTAGTTTTGAAAAGTAATTTTTAAGAATTGTTTTTTGAAAGAAAAAAAAACGTGTTTGGTAAATGTTGTTTGAAAATTATTTTGCATATATGAAAATGAAAAAACTTGTCCATATTTTCGGAAGTGTCATCAATGAAAAAAATAACCTAGTATTTGTATGATAACAGTTTTATAAAATTGTTTTTAGTATTTTAGTATGTAAAACTGAAAAACTCGTTTGCTTACTATTTTCTTAAATAGGTATAAGTAGTTTTGTTTTTCAATTTTTTTAAAAAAAAAACTCAAAAATAGAATAAGAATATGTTATTTTTTGTTTCTCATAAAATGAATTTCAATAGATATAAGCAAGTTTTTTTTTATTTTCACATGTTCAAAACAATTTTCAAATAACACTAAACAAGTTTTTTTTTCTTCTTCCAAAAATAATTTTTAAAAACTTTTTTTTTAATTTTTAAAAACTAAAAAGCTGAAACTGCTTTTAAAAATTATTTTAAAAAAAACATAAAATTATTGCAAACTCTTTTATTCCGTAACTATCAATTGAAACGCAATCTTAAAGACACAACTTTGAACATGTGGTAGCTGGTTTTGTACGTGGTGCAGTGAGTATCAGCTATCAAGGGTATTAATGGCAGTGACTTAATTGTTCTAGGTTTAGCTTCTCTTGTTTGTGAGCTCCTGCGTCAATATTAACAACATTGACCTCAGTATGTTGAGTGACGTATGACTGTTACATGTATGGTTTCAATGAGTCAAAAAGGTTGATCTTTGCAATTGTCTAAGAATAAAATGTTGCTTATTGAACTCTTTTCCTATGTAAAAAAATGGGTCAAATTGAAAATTTCACTCATTGACATAAATAAACATATTGGATTGAGAAAAGAGATAAATAAGCACTTCTTGAGATAAATAAGCACTTCTTGAGATAAAGAGAGGAAATTATTTTTGTTTTTATATACCTTACTTTTAATATACTTAAGGCATATTACATCACTTAAGATCATTAAAATATTTAATAAAAAAGTAATTGAAATACATGAGAAAGTTCTTTTTAAGTATTTAGCTAATATATTATAGTTATGTCAAAGGAAAAACAAAATACCAACATTGGAAGAATAATTATTACGTTTTATCACCACATTGACAAAATGATATTAAACACCTATAACAACTCATCTTAAGAAAGCTCTAATGAAATAAATGATATATTACAAATTAAAATAATAATTTATTTAAATAATACTTAATTTCAAATCTTTGCTTCTATTGTAATTTTTATATTTTTAATTGATTTTTATATAGTCAATTTCAAAGTGTTTAACTCTTAAATAATTTCACATAAATATTTATAAGAATTTGTCTTATTTAAAAATTATATTAACAAACAAGATGACACGATATAATGATTAAATTTTATCAAATATTTATGTAAAATTATTTTTCATTCCTGGAGTATATATAGCTAGATACTCATGATAATTTAATGTCATTGGGAAAACATACATATAAAACGCTTAATAACAATATCTTAAAAAAATTGAAATAAAAATAGAACAAATACGGTAGTTATTGAATGATATCAAGGATATAAAAACTTTGATAATTTTCACTAAAAATTGGTGTATTAAATAAGAACAAAAATAGAAACTAAATATTAGCAAATTTAAGTTCAAACATCCTTCAGTTATTCGTTGTAATATGTTTATGATTATAACAATAACTTGATCAGGGTAATATTGTTTTAATTGTATTGTGTGTTGTCCTCGATGTAATCCTTCAAGAAAACACTTGTCAAACTAATGTTTGTAATAAATTAGATAAGAGTTTGTTCCATCTGTTAGTGGTCTTAAGATGTTTCCAATAGCATATAAATAATTCCAATCATAACACTCTACAATCAATTTACTTTAAAGAAGTGAGAGAAAAGATTTCACATGAAAGCTACCTTTCCCTGAGGTTGGGTTCTTTGCACCTGGACTAAGCTCCATCAAAGCACCTTCTATCTACACATAGCATTTCACGCAAGCTAAGGATAGGATAGGACATTAACCTACGAGATTTGACATTATCCTTGCTTACTTTTTCAAGCTTGCTTTGCGAACGAATTTTTCATTCTACCTCTTTCCCCGCCTTTAAAGAACGTCTGCAGGTTACTTCCTTGGTGGTAAAAATAAAAATGTTTTCTCAACAAACTATGACCACATTAGCCTTGTTGCTTTTGATAGCTTCTTGTGTTAGAACTTATGCTGACCTTTTAGATATAAGAAAATATGGTGTAACACCTAATGGAGATATCACCATGGTAAGATGAAATTGATTTTTAATGATTGAAAGCATCATTTTATTTTATTTTTATATTAGATAAATAAAAGAGTTACAAGTTAGATTTAGTGTCATGATTTTTCTAACTTTTTATTTGGTTTATTTTTAAGGCTTTGCAAAAAGCTTGGAGGGATGCATGTGTTTCAATGACTCCAAGCAAAATTGTGGTTCCTAGTGGTAAATATAAATTGAGACAAATATACTTTATGGGTCCTTGTAAGGCTCCTATTGAGGTTCAAGTTAATGGGGTACTTAAAGCTCCCAAAAACCCATTCCACCTTAATGGACAATATCAATGGGTGAGATTTGAATATATTGACTTCTTGAACTTATCTGGAAATGGAACTTTTCATGGTCGAGGAAAAATGGCTTGGAAACAAAATGATTGTCAAACAAACAAAAATTGCCTAAAGCTCTCCATGGTAAATATAATGTAGCATTTTATATTATATTACAATTTTTTTTATCCTCTTAATAGGAGTTGAAGACAGAGAGTTTTAAAACAACCAACACACTTTGTTCAACCAACTAATCTAGACCCCTTGACTACATTATATTGCAATTAATACATACTTATGTATTTTTATTAAATATCAAAATAATTAACAAATTGTGTAATTTTAAAAATTTTTTTTTTTTGCAGAATTTAGGCTTTGGTTTTGTCAATAATTCAGTTATTCAAGACATAACTTCCAAGGACAGTAAATATTTTCATGTGAATGTTTTTGGGTGCAAGAACATTACATTTACAAACTTCAAAGTTAGTGCACCTGCATATAGTCCTAATACGGATGGAATTCACATTGGAAAATCAATTAAAGTGAATATTATTAACTCAAAAATTGGCACTGGCGATGATTGTATATCTCTAGGTGATGGGAGCAAAGAAGTCACTATACTAAATGTAACATGTGGACCTGGACATGGTATTAGTGTTGGAAGCCTGGGAAAATATGAAAATGAAGAGTCGGTAGAGGATCTTATTGTTAAGAATTGCACACTAAAAAATACAAATAATGGTTTAAGGATCAAGACTTGGCCAGGTACCCCAATAACATCTCTTGCATCAGATTTGCATTTCGAAGATATCATAATGATTAATGTCAGCAATCCTATAATTATAGATCAAGAGTATTGCCCATGGAATCAATGCTCCAAACAGGTATTTAACAAAAAAGTCTATTTTTAGCATAGGTAGTAAGAATGTGAAAAAAAAACCTAAGCATACAATTGTATATATATTAGATATAATTTTTATTGTTTATTTTTAATTATATATATACATATATATACTGTTTTGATAAAAAGTTAATCAATTTATTGCTAATATTTTTTTATGTTGGTTTCAATGGTTAGAGTCCATCAAAAGTAAAGATAAGCAAAGTGACCTTTAAAAACATTAAAGGAACTTCTGCAACTCAAGAAGGAGTTTCTCTTATTTGTAGCAGCGGTATTCCTTGTGAAATTGTGGTACTCAGTGACATAGATTTAAGATTCAATGGAACTACTCTAATGACGGCAAAATGTGTGAATGTTAAGCCCCTAATTGGAAGGAAGGCACCAACTTGTGCATATTAGATGGATCCAAACTAGACTCTTCTTTGTTTTAATTGCCATGTAATTTGAGTAAAAACTCAAATTAGTCTAAAGGTCCAATGACAAACACATTTATACTAAAAGATATATAAAAGTTTGGCCTTAATTCCTACAAATCACAAATGTTGATTGTATTGAAGTAGTATAGGTCTAATCTTAAGGCCTAATATATTCAATATTGTGATTTTTAGGAATTAATGTAAGAGTAAAGAGTTTGTATCACTATGAATTATTATGTTATGTGTTAAATTTGTCAAGAACAAATTTGAGTTCTTTTGATTTTTTCAAGGATGGGTTCATATGTTTTTGTATCAATTCCTTTGAGAATGCTATTTTTCTTGTTCTCGTTTCATCAATTAATGGTAAAGAAATTTCACCCTTGTTCATTTAGAATTATCAAGTAATTTGTTCCAATTTCTTTATTGAGTAACTATTATTTCATTCTATAAAGATATAGGCAATGACAGTTAGCTATATTTATATGAAATATTTATTAGTATTTTGTGTATAGTACGTTCAACTCATTGTAATAATAATTTCATTCAAGTTTTAACATTATTTTGCTTAAGTATAATAAGCAAAAAGATTCTTAAATTTAACGTAATTTTAAAATAAAACTCCAAATAATCTGATTTACTCCTCTTCTCTGGGAATTTTAATTTTCACCTACCTTATTTCCAATTGACACCTGCTTTTATGAAAAATACTAATATACCACCAATTTTTTTTACTCTCCAACGAATCGTTGCTAAAGAGTAAAAATTTGCAGTTTTTTTTTACTCTCCGGTGAACCTTTGTTGGAGAGTAAAAAAAGATCAACCGTTGCCGGAGAGTAAACAAATTGAGTTATTAATTTATAAATTCAAATTAGTGATTGCATTATAGAGTTTAGTAAAATTTTATTTGTTAAGTGTAATTTGTTGCAAGGTAAATTATTCAAAAATCAATAATTTATTAGACATAAATTTTAGAAGTCTCAATGACAAAAATGTTAATTATCATGTTTGACTCTTTAGTAAGTGGTTGCATGGTTGACTTTGAGTCTTATGTGAATTTTCATAATTGTTTTAAGTGGTTGCATTTTACCTATTATTTCACCGAATGAACGTGTGCTTATCATTTGGCGATTATTATTTTGACCACTTAGTTTAAGGTTTATATTTTGAACAGAGAATTGTGCTTACATATTATCTTTTAAAAACTTCATTTTAATATATACAATGTAATGTCAATATAAACTAATTGTAATAAAAATCAACTAAAAAATTAATGCTAAAATAAATTATTAAAACCTAACTATTGGATATTTGTATTAAATTTAAAATAAAATTAATAAACTTAAATTATAAAAAATAAATCATATGAAGTTTTATGTTAGTTATCATAATTTTAAAATGACCTAAATTTAAAATAAAAGGATTGATTAAATAAAATTTACAAATTTACTAATATACCTCAGTTTAACTCTCCTATAAAAGTAAACTTATTTTTTTTATATTTTTTCGTCGTACTTCATTTTCTCCTTCTTACTTTATTCTTCTCCTTAACTTACTCTTTTTTTTTTCCAGAGATTTGTTCTGCATCTCTTCCTCAAGTAAGTTTTTTTTTTCTTAATGTAATTAATTATATTTCACAATTTTAAACTAAAAATTATGTTTTGTTAATGACTTATTTGTGTTTTTTTTGTCATAGAACATATAAATATTTTACTCTTTGGCAAACCATTGTTGGAGAGTAAAAAAAATTATAAATTTTTACCCTCGAGCCAATCGTTGTCGGAGACTAGAAAAAGAATCTTTCTGTTAATAATTTTATATTTTTCTAATGGGACATTATTTTTTGGCAATTAGTTTATTTGTAGTATAACAATTTTAGAAGCTTTGAAAGTTGTTATGTAATATTTATAAATTTTACATTGGACTTTTTATTTAGGAGTTAACTTTGCTTCTTTCTTTTTCTAGTTCTTTATTGCAATTTCCACCAACACTTTTTTTCTAATGTTGAATAAGGAATACACAAGAGTAGGAAGATAAGTATTTTTTAATAATTTAATATTTAAAATTAATTTATAAATAGAAAAAGTTGTAAATTTTATTTTAACTACAATATTGTACATAATTTATGTTATAGTATCCTAATCTTGTATAAAATTTCTATAGCGTATAATGTTATAGTATCATAATTTTATGTTATAAATTTTATATTATAGTATCAATAAAAATGATAAATATATCGTGTGATGTAAAAAAAACTATATTATCTTAAAATTTCTATATAAGAATTAAATTTTGTATAAAGTTTTTAAATTTTTTCTATATAATGTCAATGTCAATTATTGAGTTTTTAATTAATTAATTCTTACTATATAATGTCAATGTCAATTTTTTCTATATAATGTTTACTGTTTAATTAAAAATTAATCCATTTTTTGTGGTAATTAATTTTAATTAAATTGTTTAATTAAGTTTTATTAAATGTCCAAAATAATATTTAGTGATAGTTTTTTTATTAATATAGTTGCTTAAATTAACACAATGATTTATTCTTAAAAATATTTTAAATTAATTTTTTATTAAGTTTTTTAGTTAAATTTTTTAATTAACTTATTTGCAATTGTAAACTTGAATGAAAATTTTAAATGATTGTTGCAGATTTTAATGGGTTTTTTCATAAATATTTTCAGTGAAATAAATATGGAAGACAATGAATGAAACTTGAATAATGGTGGACAATTCTACATTGATTAAAGACCAGAAATTATTGAGAATTTCATTAATTTTACAAATGCATTTATCACTACAAAGGCACAAATCATATCAATATTTGCATTAGTTTAATTTTATTTAATCATTAAGTAAAATATTGGAAAATTATTTTTCACTAAACTAGGTATTTTTTACTCAAGACGAGTTATTAAAGTGAATTAGATGAGTAATATTTTAAAATGGCTTTGTAATTGTCATATTAAGGTCAAGTACAACTGGAGGTAAAATTTTTGTTGATTTAGGGTGTGAGCGAAGTGGTAAGTATAAATCATACAAATACTATAATGAGTATTATCGTAAAACAACGACAATCACAAAGTGTAATTGTCCATTTAAATTAAAAGGATGACCTCTAAAGAATCAAGATGGTGGAAGCTGAAGGTAGTATGTTGGTTTCACAATCATCTATATGTCAGCCATTTGGTAGATGGGAAGAAAACATTACTTGGTTAACACATTTAACATTGTTTTGTTCTTGGATAGTACGTATAAAACAAACAAATATCGACTACATTTTCTTGAAATTGTTGCTATGACATCAACTAAGATGACATTTTTTGTTGTCTTTGCCTACTTATAGTTTGGACAAAAAAGTAATTTTGTTTGGGCACTTGAACGTCTTAGAAGTCTTTTCTGAAAAGTAATGCAGTGTCTACAGTATTTGTTACATATAGAGATTTAACTCTTATAAAGACAATCGAAATCGATTTTCCAAAAAACATTTAATTTGTTGTGTGAGTACCATATTTAAAAAAATGTGAAGGCTAAATGTAAAATGTATGTCCATCCGCAAGAAGCATGAGACTACGTTATGCAATGATCTTAAAGAGTCTGACACTAAAGATGCATTTGAAGGATATCTTTGTAACTTCGAATATACTTGTCAACTTTGACCTCTATTCATTGATTATGTTAAAGACACTTAACTGACCCTCATAAGGAAAAATTTATTAAAACTTGGACCAATAAGTTAATGCCCTTATGAAATACAACTAGCAACATGTATATTTATGTTAACATAATTTCTACGTGTTTAACTATTTATAAATGATTTGTATTTATTATTAACAAGGTTGAGTCATCACATTCAACTTTCAAAAAATTGATACAGACCAACATGAGTGACATTTGTAATTGCTAGGATCTTATGAACAATATGTTGCAATTGTAACATACCCAAATTAAAAGTATCTTTTGAGAAAACATCAATTTTATTGGACATGCATTTAATCTGACGATGTACGAGAATTTGTATGACTTTGTGTCAATGTATGCAATGAATCTTATTTCACTAGAATATGAATGGGTCCAACTTGTTGGTAGAAACAGTTTAAAGTGTAAGTATGTAGTGAGGACTACGTATGGTATTCTGTGTGCATGTGAACTAGCCATATATGTGGTTGAAGGTATTCTTATTGGTGTATTTTATCCAATGTGGAAGCAACTTAGTTTTAGTGATTTGCGTACTAACCAAGAGTTGACATTCCAGTCGCATATTAATGTCATTGCCCGTGTTTTAGCGTAGTTGACTTCTCTGAAAAAATCAGAACCAAAGACAAATTAAATGAAATAACATATCCTGACCGTACTTCAATGTGTCCTCCAAAAGAAAAGGTTATGATCGAATGAGGCCAAAAAGGTCATGCACGTCAAGTTGAGAGATCAACAAAGTATAACCCATCTTATTTTGAACATATTGATACATTTTTTTAGCTCATGACAGTTGTTCTCACAAAATTTGTAAATGTTTGTTGGTAATGAACTTAATATGAAGATTATGTTCATAGATCATTTGCTTGTTTTTGTACATCTTTGTGTCCAAAGCATAATAAAAATTGAGGTTGACGGTTATTATGGCTACCGTGCAATGGACAGTGTAATGGGTTTAGGTGAAGATTCTTGGGTTATTGTTCGTCATGTATAGAGAAATGAGAACATGGTGCTCTGAGTACACGATTATATTTGGCAGTGACGACTGATTTCAACTTTTATGAAATTCATTACTTGTTGATGATCGACACATGGTATGAGTATATATTATGATCATTAAATCATTTTTTTAATGCATGCATCTGGTAAAAATAACCATTTTTTTCAAGTCAGTGTTGATAAATGGATGACTTTACTTGACATGGAATATGTCATTGCCACTCGATATAATATTGTGTTGATTTCTTTATCTCTAAAGCAATGCATGACATTTTTCTCATTAAGAAGTGTTCCTTCTATTGATACCTCAATTTATCAAGTCATTTGCGTAGCTTATGTGAATGGGAACTATTTTGTTTAGGTATAACGCATGCATTTTTACATTACTCAACCAAAACATACATAATACTATACATAATTCATTTATACTGTATTATGTTTGTTTGTATGTCTACTTAAAGAAGCATTGTCTAATGTTAGATGCAAATATGTTGTGGAAAACATATTGTTATCCGGTCGCATGCGATTGGTTGACACCTTATGTGAGTCACATTCACCAATTTTCACAGTTGTTATATGTTATGCGACAGTATGTCAGTTTAGATGATAATTGAATTTGTATCCATAAAATGAAGTACTAAGAAAATATTATTATGAATAAATTATTTTTAAACAACATATAATGTCTTTTTCACAATAACATCATATTTTGTTACAGAAAAAGTACATAAGACAAGTATGTCGTTATTAAACTATCAATGCACAATCATAGCTGATGACGTGCTAGTGTTAGAAACTGTTGGATCTCTTCCCAAATTGGTGTTCCTTGTAGTACCATCTGAAGGTCAATTATACGTTGTAAATACCTAATAATCTCCTTGGAAAGGGCTGAAACGAATATCATTTTAAAAAAATTAACAATTATTAAAGTAATGTGAATACAAAATATATAAATATTTTTATTAAATCAAACTTCATCCGCAACAGCTCGACTGCTGTTGGCTATGTGATTGCTCAACCTTGTATGATGACTCATTTGTCGGGCACATGTCAATTCTGGAACCACTCGGGGGTTATTTTTTTATGGTGGACAAACATATGGATGTGACATTCAAAAATACTACGACATATAGTCATGAGAACAGTCTGATGGATCACCCACCCAAATGTCCACATACATTAAATGTTGTCCAAACTGGATCCACCACTAATTCATTTCATCAAGTGTGGTTGCCTTTAATATAAAAAATATAGGATATCTGGAAATTCCTTGGACAATCTTAAATTATCGGTGAACCGTTCGAAGAGATGCAATTACGTATATTCAATGGCTCTAAATCCAGCTAGAGAAAAACTAATATGTTGGAATTCGAATGAATTTATGTGTTCATCATACGGTGACTATATAACTGCTTCAAAAGTTAGTTGCTCCAAATATTATCTGTATTCAAGAGTTGATGGTCTACGTGTAGCAACATTCCAACGCAAGGCGCAGGGCTTCGCCTCATTGTATCCAATAATTAATGATTTTTTCCCAATCATCGGAAAGTGTTTGTAGACCCAAGTCTGCATAAAACATTAACATACTTATATTAGTTATACGTAATGCACGAGAAATTGTATAAACATACCACATTTTATAAAAAGTACTAACTTGAATCAAAGTCATGTAACATGCGCATTGTCAGGTCTTGTTGAAGCTTGCATCATCAAGATGATGATACAGATGTTCCAATGCAGTTGCTCCCCAATAATAGGCAGATGCCTACTCAAGGTCACTGAACAGCTTCAGATACGTTACGCAAACATGGGTGTTACTCTTGTCTACAAATATCATGCACCTAACACGGTGCAACAAATATGCTCGAGTAGTCTGCTTCTATCTACTACTTGCACATCTTTCTTCATACACCTCTCTTAGCCAAGATAGACGTATAGACCCGCATTTACAAGTGGTAACCCGTCAAAGGCTTCCTATAGTGATATGCCCAACAACTTTATCAAAATGAGAGTTGTCATATCCATGTTCGTGTATTCATAACTGCAAATTAAATAATCATTGGTAGATGTAACAAACAGTACACATCATCAAGTGCAATAGTCATCTCCCTCATAGGTAGATGGAAACTAGATGTTTCTTTGTGTCATCTCTCCACAAAGGCACAAATAAGGGTTGCATGGATTGTCTCAAATGTGTAGTTAATTAATAGCAATAACCCGTAATTGTTAACATAATCTTCAATCTCATTGTGAGACTCTCCAATCATCAGCAGTTTTCATTCATGTGCAATGCATTTAAGTTCAGCACGGACCTACAAAAAGAAAGTAAATTATTCATTATATCAAATACATAATTAAATAACTATACTAAAAATAATAAATTAAGTACACTAAAAATTAATTAAATTACTATAGTAAAAAAAATAAGAAATTAAATAACTATACTAAAAAATAATAAATTAAATACATGAATATACTACATGTAATTAACTACAATAACCAAATACATAATTAAATTATACTAAACATGTTATTGATTAAGTAAATTAATATATAAACATGTAATTATTATAATAAAAAATAATAAATTAAATAACTATAGCAAAAATAATAAATTAAGTACACTAAAAATTAATTAAATTACTATACTATAAAAATAAGAAACTAAAAATTAGTATACTAAAAATTAATAAATTAAATACATAAATATACTACATGTAGTGAACTACATTAACCAAATATTTAATTAAATAACTATACTAAACATGTAATTTATTAAATAAATTAATATAATTACTATGTAATTATTATAATAAAAAATTAATAATTAAATAACGTAGACTTACTTCATCATTCCATATGGCATGTGCTACATGATCACTATATGATACTAAATACTAGTATCTTTTGATCCTCTTAGAAAATTCATTGTCACTAGTTCTTCGTGCACAACATATTGGTTTTCAATCGAGTCATGTTGCATTGACATTTACCTTCTAGGTGAAGACGCAATCAGCGTACACATTCATTGTTGACATTAAAATTATAAACAATATCACATGTCCTAAGCATATATGTAAAAACATTATAAACAGTTCCACATATCCTATGCGTATTTGTAAAAAAAATTGAAACAATAAACTGAATAAAGCTAAAAAAATAGCAACACTAATTAAATTTTAAATTTTAAACATGTTAAACAATAAAATATTGTATCCTGTGCTTAATACCTAGTAGCGCGCTCAATACTCATTCACTGGTAGGTTTGTTGAAGTTCAACAAAAGGTATTTCTAACTTTTCTTAAGAATCAAATAAATTTGTTAGTCATATTTGAACAAACAATGTGATTAAGTTTCAATAAAATTGATATTGATTAAAAGAAAAGAGGTTATTATTTATCTTCCTCCACCTAGTTTATTTTATAGATTAATTAATTACAATATGATATTAAATAATTAATTACCTATAATGATATTTAAACTAGTAAATTTCAAATACAATATTCAAAGCAAGAATAAAGTCAATATTAAAGAAAACAAAAACAAAATAAAAATATCATAAACAAATATTTTAAACACATATATTTAAATAGAGAAAAAAAACAAATGACAACTTATTTTTGTCCTTTTTTTCCTTTTTTAGATGTACCTTCATTTAAAAAAAAATATGTTAGAACATATCTTAAATTATTTTGAAATTTAAAAATTAAAATAATTAAAATTTTAAATAACTTTAATTATAAAATTTAAAATAATATTTATTTAAAATTTCAAAATCTTTTACTCTCTAAAAAGAGTAAAAAAATTTTGATTTATCAAATTAATTTTAACAACATATTATTATTAACTTAAATACTTCAATTTATACTTTAAAAAATTATAAAAAAACTCACTTTATGGTTTTCTTTAAGCTAAAAATATAACAGGCCAAGTTATTTAATAAACGGTAAAACATAGGAAGTAATTCCAAAAGAAATTTATTTATTGTTACAAGTATTAATTTTGTTTATAAATTCCAAAATCTTTAGTAAGTGATTTTTGTACAAGAAAGATATTGTTTTAAAATTGAGTAATTCCAAAATTTCAATTTTTTTTAAAATAAATTGAAATTAGTAATGTACAAGAAAGATATTGTTTTAAATTAAATTATTAATTTAAAAGAGTAATTCCAAAATTTCAAATTTTTTTTAGTCAATGACGAGATCCTACCAGAGAGTAAAATCAGGTAAGGCTATAAGGGTAAATTAGGTATTTGAAAATAGTAAGTGGCAATTGAAATAAAAGTAAGTGAGAATTGAAATCTCTCTCCCTTCTTTCTTTTCACGCATCTTGGCCCAATTACCAATTTGTCCCACTCATCACATTGATCGATCTCCCCCGTTTGGCTCTAGGCATAATAATGGTTACTCTCAAGAAGCAACTAAGGTATTCATGGGAGTCAAATAATCCACCTCCAAGGTACGTAATAATCTTTTCTCTCCTCACTCTTCTTAAATCTAACAATTGACTCAAACATCAGAGTCTCTTTTTCATGTACTCAATTGTCCACCCAAAGACTGTTGCATCAGTCCTCTAAAGAGATTGAGGAAACTGAGTTTAAATACAAACAATAATAAAAAAAGCTTAAATACAATTGATGCTTTCAAATTTTTTCAATTTTAGACATTGTGCCCCCATATTTTAAAATTGTGACATTATGTCTCCAAATTTTAAAAATGTGTGAATTGATATCCCTTCTAAGAATGGTTGACGTCAACTATCATATGAAAAAAATTAGGTGACATGACACACAATTACTGCTTCATAAAAAGGGTTAATTTAACATTTTAAGATTTACATGAGTATTAGTGGGTAAAAGAATGTGGCATATAATATCCACATAAACTCTAAAATGTTAAATTAATTCTTTTATTAAACAATAATTATGTACCACATCATCTTACTTTTTACACGTGAAGATCAACACATCCTCAATTAACAATCAATGTTAACAATTTGCGAAAGAGATATCAATCACACATTTTTAAAATTTTGAAACATAATATCACAGTTTTAAAATACGGAAACACAATGTCTAAAATTAAAAATTTGGGGGAATCAATTCTATTTAATAAAAAAAAATAACACCACTAATATCTATAGCATTATACGTAAGTTTTTCTCAATTTTTTTCCTCTGACAGCTATTCATAAAATTTTCTAATAATTTTATAGTCAACTTTTTCTTTTCAACTTATAATAATTTAAACAATATTCAATATCACTATTCAAAAGAAACACCTCTTATCTACACATTAAATATTTTTTTATTACTTTAAATTAATTTTTAATCTTTTTCTCATCTACACATTAATAAATTAAAATATTCTATATAAAAAATAATTAAAAAATTTCAAAGTATTTAAATTAATGTAATGTGTGTTTGGTTCAAGATTTTCACACATTCGAAAGTGGCGACTGGCGACGAAGCCGCGGTAGGAATGTGTGGCAGGAATGCAAATCCGAAGTATTCCAAAGGTGGCGGCGAGTGAGCCGATCAACAATTCTGTCTTCCACGCATCAGACAAAAATTCTATTTCTGTGTTCAATATCATTTTTTCAGATTCTAATACACATCTAATCTTCTCAATACTTATAAATAATAATAAAAATACTAAGTTATCAGTGACAAAAATTATTTAAGTCTTAAAAATATATAATTTTAAAACTAGTTTTTTAAAACATAAAACAAAATAATCTATAAATGTTTTAATCGAAACATTCTTATAATTAGATAAAAGTGTTCTGAATTTTGGAAAATCAAACCAAATAGACCTTCACTACATGTCTTGTTTTTCTTTTATTATTATTTTCTCGAGTCTTCCGGTGAGTTTTTTTATTGAGTTTAAAAATTTTGTCAATTTTTAAGATAGGATCAAAGTGACTTCTTCGATAAGATTTTTTCATAATTGTTGAACTCAACTCAATCAATGAGAAACAGGTAAAAGAAACACTTTTGTTGATTTTTATTAATGGATTAATGATTTGGTAGTTGAGAGATTTAAACTATTTGAAATAATGAGTATCTTGAATATGTTTTGAGTTATTTAAGATAACATTTAGTTTAATCATGTTTTGGGTTGTTTAAGATAGTGTGTATTTGATTTTGATTTGAAATAATTGAATTAACAAATTTATTGTTGTAATATGAGTTGATTGAGTTATCATATATTGATTACGATTTGAGCTATTTGAGATAAAATATATTTGAATTTCATATTTGAGCTATTTGAGATGACGTATATTTGAATTTTATAGTTGAGCTATTTAAGATAGTGTGTGTGTCAATTATAAATGTGTAGTTATGAAGTGTTGCATTGAATGCATAATGATGTGTAGAACTCATACTTCTTGTTTTGAGAATTGGCGAGTGATTGTTGATAGATTATGTTTGATTCATATTGCGGTGATATATATGAAATGAGATGCTATGTTGATATGATAAGTTGTTGGAACTATGTTTGTGGATAATTGGAGATTGTAATTCATTAATAAGGAGTATTAATGAATTATGTTGAGGACTCTTTGAGGTGATGCATTGAATTAAGGAGGTGGATAGGTTTAAGTGATCTTGATGCTAAGGTTTTGTTTCGGCCAATGATGCAATGTTAAGGTCATGTGTCGGGCAATGATGCACAACATGATATACTCGGATAACGTGATGCAGTGTTAGGGCACTGTTTTTTGCGATGATACACATGCATCAATTGATTATTTAACGAGTATGCTCAAATTTCAACTAATTATTAGATGTGTTAGATAGATACCAAATACCAATGTGGGGGAAGTCAGAAGAGTCATTACCTTGATATCCGAATTTGATGTCGTTAGTCTTTTTGGAAAACGTTAGTTGAATGTTGTTAGTACTTATATTCATGTGGAGCATAAGTGTGATTGATTGGTGGTTAGCGCCAAGTAGACCATAAGTGTGATTCATGGGTTGTTAGTACTTATGTTCAGGGGTATAAGTGTGATTGATTGACTATGATTGCTTACGTTCAGTGGAGCATAAGAGTTATTGATTGATTGAGTTATCGTTACTGTGATTAAGATTTATTATAAATGTAATTGTATATCATGTTTATGTTTATTTTTAGTGCATGAGCTTACCCTTACAATTGTATATCATGTTTATGTTTATTTTATGATGATCGTGATTTGCACGGGAGCAAATAATAGCGATGATACTAATAGGCTAAATAGCGATGATTTTTACAATGAGTAAAGTCAACAAATTCATCATAGATAAAGAATTGTGATTGAA
Source organism: Psophocarpus tetragonolobus (assembly GCA_037954015.1). Classification (NCBI taxonomy): domain Eukaryota; kingdom Viridiplantae; phylum Streptophyta; class Magnoliopsida; order Fabales; family Fabaceae; genus Psophocarpus; species Psophocarpus tetragonolobus. The sequence continues at coordinate 12,872,552 of CM075696.1, read as the reverse complement.
TGTTAATATAAAAATCTTTACACTAATAATATATACCAATTAAACTCTTTTTATTATGACTTCAAGAACCTTCAAAGAAACTCGCTTCGTTTTTTACATAAATTTTTTTCAATACAACTAGAAAATCATTACTGCATATTCATTTATTATTGGAATTGGGTTGGAATTTCTATAGCAGGTTCGAAACATCTGAATTTGTATTTTGATCAGTTAGATATAGTTGATACAAGTATGAGCTCGGAGATATTTAGTTCATACAACATCTTTGTATTTGAGATTTTTCATTTATCTTGTTTTTTATTTGTAAGTTTTATTACTTCATTGTTTGACTGAATGTTAGCATTATTTTGTACATTTGATTGAGACTAGTTTGTATTTATTATTAATCATAGTAGAATAATTTCTTTGGTTTATATAACTCGTGGTTTTTACTTTTATTTTTAGGGGATTTTGCACATTAAAATTTGTATGTCATTTTTTGTAATTTTGGTGATTTACTATTATTATTTATTTGTTGTAGTTCTTCATCGATTCTTGCAAGTTAAGAAAATTTTTTCACTGTATTGATGCGCTCTATATTGTTATTGTTTCCCATCTAAATATACAATTTTTGTTCTACTTTATAAAAAAGAAAAAAAACTTTCACACGTTTTAACAAAATATTTTATTAATCCTATAATTTTTTATATGTAAAAACATGAGAATAAAAATATTGGTGCATACAAAAGGTCAAAATTAAAAAACAATATCATTAAATAAAGAGGAGTTAAAATTTACTGAAGTGTTTTTTGTTATATATGTTTCAAAGAGAACGGAATAAGTGTATGCTATGAAGAAATAAGTTTCTTGTTCTAAAACTATGTCACGTATCTTAATTGTCAACTATCCAACAATTGAATATTCACAAAAAAATAAAAAAAATAAATTTATAATACTTAATTTTTAAGTAACCGTCATTTAATTATAAATTATCATAAATTTTAATTTAATAATTTTTGTAATAATTATTATAAAATTTATATTAATGATAATTTTATTGATTAATAATCTAAAATTATTTTATGGTATTATTATTTTTAGGGGATTTATAATATCATAATTAAACTCAAATCATATAACAATTGTAATAGAGTCACTTATCTCGAGGCTGTTAAGGGTAATTTTTAGTTTTTAAATTTATTAAAATAAAAACTAGTTTTGTTTTTAAGTTTTAAACTTACACATTTTTTTATAATTTAAAAATTTGTTAAATTTTAATCTACTAGAATCCTTTTCTCTTGGCAATCAATAACGACTAGCAACCGATAGCTAATGACTAACGATTGATTATAGGTGATCGACAATCGGAAGTGACTATCAACAGTAGTGGTCGACTTTTAAGGTCGTATTTTGATAATAACAAATAAGATTATGTTTGACTATCTAATAGTTTATTATAAAATATACATACATACTATGAATAAAAGTTATACTAGACATAAAAATAAAAAAACTAATCGTTTAAGATATGTAAGACACACACTTAAAATAAACAAAAGTTTTATAAGTAAAAGTATAAGAAGCGTCCAACCATAAGTAACAAAGGCACCAATAATGTCTAGTCAAACAAACTATGAGAGTGTCTACTGTGTAGAATTAAGAAGTGTATTATCATATCTGAAGATTGTATGACCATGCAAACATCTGACATTGAAAAGAGAGAATGAAACTACCACGTGCTAAAAATATTTTGATGGTAATAAGAAGATTATGAATCTCATATTTATTATTATATGGAATCTTTTGTTAGTTTAACTTTGCATAACATCACATCATACTAACAACTAGACAACATCAAATCGAGTCAGGGCAACCTTTTGGAATATGGTAAGTAAAAAGTCCAACATTTTAATTTATTCACAAGTACCTAACTACAACAAAGCATTTTGAAAAAATGTTAGACACATAATGAATGCTAAGAAAAGCAACCTAGTTTATGCATAGAGTTTTTTTACAGAAAAGCATATGTGCACAATGTGACAGCAGAATACCTCTCTTCAGCAACTACATTTTTTTATGAAAGATATATACAAATGATGAACAAAAGTTATACCATACATTATAATCATAAAATCAATCATATAACATATGTAAGACCCACACTTAAAATGAACAAAAGTTATATAAGTAAAAGCATAAGAAACATCCAACAATAAGCAACAAACGCACTAATATTGTTTAGTCAAACAAACTAGAAGATTTATACATAAGCCCTTAAAGTGTCTACTATGTAGCATTAAGAAGTACCTTATTATACTAGAAGATTTATACATAAGCCCTTAAAGTGTCTACTATGTAGCATTAAGAAGTATCTTATTATATATGAAGATTATTTGACCATGTGAACATTAGAAGCATCTAACCTTGAAAGCATGAGAAACTCTTACATGGTAAAACTTTTAATGGTAACAAGAAGATTATGAATCTCATAATTAGTATTATATGGAATCTTCTGTTAGTAACTTTGTATAATGTCGCATCACACGAACAACTAGACGACATCAAATCATGTTAGAGAAGCTTGTCTATCAAAGACAAATCCACCTTTCCGAATATGCCGAACATTTGGATTTATTGACAAGTACCTGACTAGAACAAAGTAGTTTGAAAGAATGTCAAACACAAAGTGTCTTATCATATACAAAGATCATTTGACCATGCACATATCAGAGCATTTGACCTTGAAAGCATGAGAAGTTGCTACATGGTAAAAGCTTCTAATGGTAATAAGAAGATTATAAATCTCATATTTAACATTATATGGAATCTTTCGTTAGTTTAACTCTGCATAATGTATTATCACACAAACAATTAAACGATATCAAATTAAGTCAAGACATCTTTTCTATAAAAAACAAATCAAACTTTTCAAATATGTTGTGTAAAAAGTCCTACATTTGGATTTGTTCACAAGTACCTGACTACAGTAAAGTCGTTTGAAAAAATGTCAAACACAAAACGAAAGCTAAAAAAAGCAATTTGATCTATGCATAAAGTATTTATGAAAAAAATGTACTTGCTCAATGTGACAACATAATGTCTCTCTTCAACAGCTACATGCCTACATGCATTCAATGCCTATATAAAGGACTTCAATGCATGGAGACAGACTCACGAAAATGAGAAGAATTATTCTAGAAAAAACTCTGCTTTATTCCCCCACTTTCATTTCAGAAGCTAAAGCAAACATTTTTCACCATATCGTCTAGTGTTAGGACAATCTATTTGAAAGTCTTATAGATAAGTATTATATTATCTTTAGGGATTTAGTCATTATTTACACTTATTTTTGCTTCCCTTTTATTGTACCTATCACTATTATAAATAAGAATTTCGTGTGTGTTTCATACACACAATTAAAATTATAAACTCTTACATGATATCAAGAGCTTAGAGTTTCGATCCCTCTTTTTTTTCTCTTTTTTTTTTCGGTGTCGTATACTGCGAAGCCTAGAAAAACTACTTCTGGTCAGACCTACTCGCCGTGTAGCCTAATGTCGAAATCACCTCTCTTTGACAACCATTTTTGGCACTGGATCGACACTACATGTGCTGCCACGTGCTGCCTCTCTCTGGCACATGAGATCCACACACATCTCTGTTTTTCGATGTATTTTTCCGCCGCCTACGCCCTTCTCTGGTGAGCCTCCTACTACCATTCTCTCAGTCGTCTGTCATCATTTAGGGGTTGTTTGACTTCTCTTTTAGAAAGTGCCTGTTTGGTTTCTATTTTTTACCTTTTTCTTGTTTCTCCTTCTGATGGCTACTCCTCTGTGCTCTAACTCTATTGTGACCTTCACCAACATTCCCCTCATTCTTTGTGACGAACTCTCTAGAAGTGTCAACTACAATACTTGAACTGCTACTATCTAGCTATGGTTCTAAGGTTAAGGACCTGACTCCCACTTGACCACTCAACTCTTTAATGTTCTAGTTGCCACTCGACCTCGTTGGAAACAAGTTGACACTTCCTTATGTAATGTCCTTTGGTTTTCCCTTGCTCGTAACCTTCAGGCATACTTTTAATCTTTCACCACTTGTTTTGATGTCTGAGCAAAGGTTAAGAAGCTATATTCCAATTATGTTCATAGTTTCTACAACATTGTAACTAGTTTGATGAGTACCAAATTAGAGAACATGGACATGCAGACATATCTTAGTAAGCTTGATCGCCTTATTGTTGAATATTCTGCTTTATGCTCTTCACTACTGATGCATAGATCTTTCACCAACAACACAGTCAATTCTTCATGGTTATTGCCCTTGCTAGACTCTCATTTGCATTTGCAGCGGTTTGTAATAAGTTTTTTTATCATTCTTCACTCCTCCCACCTATGACATAGTCCAAGAACATAGTCCTCTTCCATACTTGTCAGAAAATCCTCTGTCCTTGTCTCAAATTCCTCTCATTATAATAGCCATGGAGAAGGATGTGGTGGTTGTGATGGACATCAGATGGAGACACATTGAATCAGAATGTCGGCCCAAAACTAGAAAGCAGTCTCAGGCTATAGTAGTTTCAGTCTCAGTCAGCTAATGTGGCTCAAGTCACCAATTCTTCCACATCAAATATTACTATTTCTGCCGCTGAGTTTAATGAGCTCCTTCAGTTGTGCTTTGCCAATGAAGCTAAGGATGTTGCATCACCTATTACTGTTGTGACTCAATCAGGTAATCCTGTAGCTTTCATTTCTCAGTCCCCGTCTCTTGGACCTTGGATCCTTGATTCTGGTGCCTTTGATCACATGATTGGTAACCAATCCCTTTTTTCTTCCTTGACTCTTTCTAATTCGTTGCCCTTTATTACTGTTGCAAATGGCTCCCAGATTAAAGTACAGTGCATTGGACAAACTCATCTGCTTCTAAATTTTTCGTTAATTTTTGTATTATTTATTCCTGATTGTCTTTTTAATTTAGTTTCTATTAGTAAACTCACCCACACCCTGGGTCTTATTTGTTAATAACTTTGTTCTTGTATAGGATCGATGCACTAGACGAATGATTGGAGCAGGACATGAGTCTGTAGGATTATACTGACTTATACCTATGGTGACCTGTGTTTCCTCTACTTCTCTTACTCTTGAACATCAACGTCATGGGCATCTGAGTGTGGAGAAAATGTGTTTGTTTTGTCCCTTATTTTTCAAATTTTTAATCTTTTCAGTGTGAGTCGTGTTAGTTAGGTAGACATACTCATACTAGCTATGCTCCTAGTCTCAATAAACGTGTTGCATCACTTTTTACTTTAATTCACTATGATATTTTGGGTCCTTGTCGAGTTTGTTCAACTTTATAATATTTTTACTTTGTTAACTTTATTAATGATCTTTCTTTTTGTACTTGGGTTTTTCTAATGAAGAAACGTTATGATATTTTCTCTATTTTTCAAAGTGTCTTTACTGAAATTCAAACTCAATTTTCTTGCTCTATTAAAATTTTATGAACTGACAATACAAAAAAAATATTTGTTATCCTAGTTTCAATCCTTTTTTTACCTCGTAAGGGATTCTTCATCAAACTTCATGTGTTCACTCACCACAACAAAATGGTATAGCTGAATACAAAAATCGTCATTTGATGGAGATAACTTGTACCCTTCTTCTCGATTGCAATGTCTCATCACGTTTTTTGGGTGATGCAGTCATTATAGCTTGTCATTTGATTAATTGCATGTCTTTATCGATTCTCAATAATCAGATTCCTTTTTCCATCTTACATCCTACACACGATGTTCGTCAACTTCCTTTGCATATGTTCGAAAGTACTTGTTTTGTTTATGATCTCACTCTAAGTAAGAACAAACTCTCTGTCAAGTTCCTAAAATGTCTCTTTCTAGGGTACTTCTCCCTCCAGAAAGGTTAACAATGTTTCTGTCCACAACTTCAAAGGTATCTTGTCTCCGTTGATGTTACATTTTTCTAAAACACTTTCTTCTTTTCTTCCACCATTACAACTTTAAAACTACCTTTTGTGAGCGAATATTGTATATCCTCTTTGTTGAGAGTTATCCTTGTATAACACATTTTTTTGTAACATGTTAGTTGAAAAATCAATAGTCACTTAATGTTTAAAGAATATTCATTGTAAGTCAAAAGTAGAAGGAAAAACACTTGACTTGTATATCAATGGATATATCTAGTGGTATATCAAGAGTTGATTGAAAGAAAATTGGACATAACTTTGTTAGAGTAAATCAATATAAAATATTCCTGCTATCTTCTATTATAATGTTATTCTTTTTTGTTTGGTTTTACTATGAGTTGTTTTATAAGATCTTTACAAACTCATTTTTAAATAGTTAACTATTTGCTACATTGTCTACCATCTTAAAACCCTTCTTAAGCTTCATAAGATAATATTTGCAAAAGGATTTGCAAAAATTTCTTATAACTCTATTCAACTTTCTTATAAAGCTAACATTTTATTTCACTAACGACTGATGGCCTGAGGTAATAAGTAGTAATAGGAGTCAACAATAGATGGTTAAAGGTGATGATCGATGACCAACAATTGAAGGTGATAATCAATAATGGTGGTAAAAAATAAAAGTTTTATGACCAATTATCAAAAGTGGTGACTAGCTATGAAGCCATATGATAGTAAAAGGCAACAAACAATGAACTTGAGTGAAAGCAAAAAAAAACAACTCAAAATCAAAATTTATTATTCTTCAAATGAAATAAAAACTATTTTAAAAATAAGTAAAAAAATAAATCACAAACATTTTTGTCGATTATGTTTTTGTTTTTAAAATTAAAAATCAGAAATTGAAAGATGCCACCAACAAAATCTTACTTTTCTTGTCAAGTAATTTTCCTTAATAAGAATAAACCATTTTTATCAAACACATTTTTGTTTTCAAAAATAATTTCAAAACCAAAAATCAAAACCTCAAAACCACTGGCCCTAAATTAACCACTACTCATAATTCCAGGGGTTAATGTATTTACCCAAATGAAAAACGTTGCATGACTCTTCCTACAATTCAACCAACCAAAACCTGAAGTTGAAACATAGAATCGAACCGGTTTCTATAGCAAAAGTGCTCCACCCTTAAAACACAACCATAAGTAATTGTGGAATGTAGCCTCAGTTCAGTTGCCTATGCAAACAAACACATAAACCCTGTTCTGGAATCATAAGGATATGCAAGTATACATACAAGGAAGATTGGAAGAGAGCTAACGACAGTCCTAAAACAATTTTTGTTGCTAATTAAAATTTATTGAAAATTACAAAATCATGAATTAAGCTTATTAAATAATTGAAATCCATAAAATTTGTTATATCCAATCAATTTCAGTCAATACTAGAGGATAATTTCAATAATGTATTAAAATGTCTTAAGAAACACAGAATATAACTTCATCGCTGCTTAGTCACAGTTGGCCACACTTCAGATTAGTAGACATAGATAACAGATCACGGGTCTGTTTGTTTAAACTTATTTTGTGGAAAAAAAAAGTGTTTTTTCAATAAAATAAATTTTTTATTTTTTTCTGTTTGTCTAAACTTTTTCAGCTTAAGAAAAACAAGTTTTTTGTTTTTTTCAATAAGTAAATCCAGTCTGCTTTTAAATAAATAAATAAAAAGCAGAAAATTACTTTTTAGAATATTTTTTTATGTTTAAATTAAACAAACAGTATTTTCTTTCTTCCAGAATCCAGACTTTGAAAATAGTGGAAGTTGGTAGGCTTCAAAATGCTTTTAAGTGGGGCTAATGAGGAAGGCTATTTGAGAAGGATGCTTATATCACAGTAAAGTATGTATGATTTCATTCAGAAACAACTAATTTACATGAAAGGAAACACTTCTCAAATTTACATGCCTGTCCGCTTCCTCCCAAAACCCAGCGTAAAACATAAATCAACATTTTGCAATTAGTACTACAACAAAATTAGCAAGAGAGAAGAAGCCTATGTGCTGCCAAGCTTCACCGCAAGCCTGAAGATATAATATTTATCTGATAAATGTAAACTCTTAACTACCCTCAAAATGACAACAATATAAGGTTGTTAGTTCAAACCTTGGGTGGATGATCGAGCTGAGGATGACTCACCACCAAGAGAAACAGAAGCCAGAGATGAAGCCCAAACACGGGCACTCTTTGCTCGTTCATGAAAAGTCCTGGTCTTGCAAAGTCTTAGCTTGGTCCAAATCCTCCTGACATCAATCACCTGAAGCACGCGTCCCATCACTTGGCTCGTCTCACCAAATCTTTGCAAGTTCAGATGAGGAATGCAGGAAATCCAGATTGCCCGGAAACGCAATACGATCTTGGGGAGTACAGAAAGAAGTAACCTCAAACACAGAAACAATACAGAGAATAAAAAGTAGGGGTCTCTGCTCCATGTTTCTTTCAGAGACAAGCCAAACAGGTATGTAGTTGAATTCTCATTACTCATGCTGCTTGATTGACTAACAACAATATTACTACTTGGTGAAAACCCTGAGACAAGTCAATGAAGGTAAATTAGGTTAAATATATTAACAGTTGTGGAAGTTCTTACACTTCATGCGACTTATTAATTGGGGATATGCTAACCTGTGCTTCTTTCATAAAATTCTGAAAGAGAGAGGAGATTCTGTGGACCGTGATATCTCACTCTTGATGTCTGGTTCACTAGTAGTATTGCAGGCAAGCTGTGGATTCCATATTTTGAAAACAAGCTGCACAGCAAAACAAATGTAGATATCAATACAAATTTATCAAGGTAGCCTATTGAGTATGCCATAGTTTCTGCTAAATTTGAATTCATGTATAAAATCAAAATAGAAAAGGAAAGAATATATTTATTACTTGTGGCTTTAGCCTAACAACAAAACAAAGTCTTATCCCACTAGATGATGTCGACTACATGGATTACACAACACCTTTCGACATGATAAAAAATCAAAACTTTAGAAATATTATTTAACATAAGAGTTCCCTCAATAGCTTCCTCCAAAGCTCTTTTTGGTCTCTGTCTTCTCCTTTTCCCAGGACTAAAGATCAACTTATGGCATTAAGTAACAGCAAATGCTAGAAATTAGGTGAAATCCATGTAGGTTCTACTAAAAGATAGGGTTTCACTCCTAAATTGGTGGTTCATAGCCTCATACTCCATATTTAGTGTATTCCACGTAGATTTCATCTATTAAAATATAATTTGTTCAAAAAAGTACCACAGAGTAGTCTAGCATTCTTATCCTCAATAGGATGTTAGATATGCTGATCCAGGAATAGAACTAACTACTGCAAATTATGTGCCATTGCCAGAGCAGGCAAACAGCATACAGCAAAAGAAATTAGTTTCATTCTTATTCAGAAACTTAAAAATAGAAGCAGAATAGATTCAAAACCTAGGCAAAGCTGATGATTGCTCAAGAACCAAATGCTCTACTTGAGGAAACATGGAACTAAGAGCTTCGAATTGAGGAAGCATTTTGTGAGAAAATGGGCACCAAGATGCATAGAAGAGTACAGAAGTATGCTCTATCCTCTTTCTGCCAGACAGAACTCCTTCTAGAAAATTTCCATCCACCTAAACAAATAAAAAAGAAAATGTAACTACATGTCATCCGAATACACGAATTGGTAAGTCTGTAAAATATAACTAACTAAAATGATGACATTATTTGGGAATTGGGATTCAGACTAAAGCTAGTGTGGATGACTTGATAGAAAATTGAAATCATCAAAAATGTATTTTCCTGAGAAATATATATAAAAATAAGCATTCTGATTAACTTTCATAACCAAGAGTTCCTAAACAGTAAAAGCTGGATAGCAACTAATCACCATGTCCAAAACAGCAGAATAAATTGTTTGCATGTAAAAAACAGCAAACAATAAAAGAAATAAATTCAAGTAAGAATAAATCTAAACAGAAAACAGAGAAGAAAGAAGAAAACAAAATCAAAAACAAAGAAGAAAGAATGATGCAGGTAGTAATTATTGTCAAGAGTCATCGATAGAATTGCCATTTGAAGGGAATATGGTTGAGAGTGCAAGAGTTAACAGAACTACACAGCCAAGCTACTATCTATAAGAATTTAATAATAAAAGTCAAAGAAAAGAAATTTATGCAAACCCCTCATGAATCAAAACAAAAAATTCATATATATTTATCACAAGTAATTATTTTCACCAATACTTATGGATCATTCTCTAGAGGTTACCAGAGGATATAAAAGATTCAAAGGTTTCTATTTTATTGTATACCAGTGAGACCATGCCTCCAGTAAAAATAATGAAGACAACTAGTTCTCAATTAGCTACAATTACAAAGAATACAAAATGTACACTTACCTACAAGATTAGTATAAATGGTTCCACAAAAGGCTTTAATTAGATCCCCAACAAATTGTGAATTGAAATATTCTAATAACTACAACAACATCCACAAACAGTACCTTTTTGGTCATGAAAACATTGGTGACAACTCCATTTTCAAAAATATTTTAAAATTTTTTTGCAACTTTATGACTCTATCACAATCCCAGTCATGACAGATACATAGTTAATCATTTACAAGCAACTCAACACAGCAAACTTTACCCTCACAAAATCTTCAAAGTTAAAGGCAATAAAAAAAATCAATTGTTTGTCAAAAACAGTTAAAAATAAAATAATTAACAAAACAAGTATATTATGTGAAATTATCTCAACTAGTTTGCAAAATCAACAAACTTAAAAAATTGTTCCCCCGGAAAGAAATTGTCCCGATGAATTAATATTACAAGGTATGAAAATTGAACTCCCCGTTTCCAAGTATTCAAATCAAAATCAAAACCCCGGTTCATCACACCATCCAAACAATAACAACAATAAAAGTCTTATTCCACCATGAAGTCCGTTACATGAATCACACAAACAGGTGAGATCAGCTATATGAATCACACAACCCGATATCATTAAGCTGCAATAAATATCAAATCAGAACCCTATTAATTTTCATTACAAGATGTGAAACCCGATTCCCATGTCCTTGTATTGGTACTCAAATCAGGTTCCCATACTGTATTTGTACTCAAATCAGGTTCCCATACTGTATTTGTACTCAAATCAGGTTCCCATACTGTATTTGTACTCAAATCAGATTCCCTTGTCCTTGTATTTGTATTCAAATAAGAACCCGTGCGAAATATTAAACCATCCAAACAACAATAACAAAAAGCCTTATCCTTATTCCACCACATGAGGCCAGTTACATAAATCACACAACATTATTCTTTATTCAGCTCAGTAAAAAATCAAATCATGCAAACATTGAAACACAATCCAATAAACCAAAAACCCAGGAACAATAACAGAACAACCTCGACACCAAAAAATTAACGCAAAATCTCAAAAACGCGGTACCTTAATCACACGACGCTACCCTGACAACACAAATCTTATCCCAACTGAAAGAAAATCTTATAATTTAAAATCATAAACCCGGGAACAAACACAGAACACATAACAACCTCAACACCTAAAAATTAACACAAAATCACATCAATCACAAGACGCTACCCTCACAACAAAAGCCTTATCTCATCAAATAAAGTCAATTACACGAATCACACGACACCATTCAGCTCAGTTAAAGATCAAACTATCGAAACATTGAAACAAAATCCGATAAATTAAAATTAAAAACCGAGAAAGAAGCACAGATCACAAAACAACCTCAACGCACAAAAATCTGAAAAACTCGGTACCTGAATCGGCGGATTGGACGGGATCGAGATTGGACACTGCGATTGGAGATTGTAGAGAAACGAAGGTGGCTCGAGAAGACACAAAGAGGAAGAAGAAGACGCGGATTGAATCATATCCACGCAAAGGAGAAGAAGAAGAAGAAGAAGAAAAAGAAGCGAAGCAGCCATGGACGAAGGGGAAAAGGGCAAAACGGGAAAAAGAAGAAAGAAGAAAGAAGAAAAGAAAGATTTTAGAATTGAGAGTCCGGTGTTGGTGTTATGGGCGATGATACCGTTACGACGGCGGTGACGGCGGAGGTGACGGTGGCGGTGGAGAGCGTTTTGGTGAAAGATGGTGATGATATTTTTTATTTTTTATTTTTTATTTGGGGAAGTTGGCAGAAAAAGGAGAGGACAAAGAAGGAAGGTTTCGAGGTCGAAAATGAAATGATGGGTATATTTATGGCTGTCTGTGATTGTCTCCACTCTCTTTCTCTCTCTTTTTCTTAATCCGAGTATGACTCCTGTGTGTTTTCAACAGCCATTGTTTTTTCCTAACTCCAAATTTCCACACTTTCTTTTTCTTTTTTATTTTCCATATCTTCTTTTCTTTTTTAGTTCTCTTGTTATCCTCTTTAACACATTTTTATGATTTCTTACAACTTATTTAAAATTATAAAATTAGACAGGACTTAGTTATTATTAAATAATAGGGTGTTAAAAATATATGTTAAATATTAATAATTATATATATTATCACATTTTTTTTTATTATATTTTGTAGATTTCACATCTCTTTCTAATTTTTGTTTTTTTTTTAAATTTATAATTTTTCATGTGGATGTTAAACAATAATGTATTAGACATTATTTTTATTACAATCTCATTAAGCATGATAAATATTAGCAATACACTTCTTCAGCACACTTTTATTATTGATTGAATTTCATAAAAATAACACGATTATATATATATATATATCACTGATTTTATTTTACGTTTTTAATTTTTAATAAATCCTAATATAAAATTTGTTAAAATTGTATTGTTAACCTTTCTTATTAGATATTAGTTTTTTTATAGGGTATCTACACTAGTTAAAAATTATTAAAAAATATATCTTCAGGGATTTAATTCAGTTTATGGGTTATAAAAGTGTATTTAAAATCACAAGACATGTGATCCATCCCAGTAAAAGATTTCAGGTATATATTTTAAGTGTCTCTAATGTTTGTTGTCCTCGTGTTATTAATGGCAGAATAATTATTGATTTTATCAGTAACTAACTTTTATAAAAAATTCCAATCATTTATAAAATCTCACTTTTCATTTTTATTTTTCATTCACAATATTTAAACTAAGAATTTATTTACCTTATTAAAATATCACTTTCATTTTTCTTTTTCATTCACAATATTTAAACTAAAAATTTATTTGAGAGATTCAAATTTAATTTTATTCAGATTAACAACATATCAATTGTGTCTTTAATTTATTTTTTTTTTAAAGAATTGTGTCTTTAATTTTAGTTGTTTGTAAATGGTTTTTATTTTTTTCTAATCATTAAAATTAAGCATGTTATTTCAAAATGTTATTTAATGGTGAATGAAAATATAATAAAAGTGTAACAAAAATGTGCTCAACTCGTTTAAAAAAAATGTACTCAATTTTTTTAGAAAAATGTATCGAAAGTTGTTTTTTTTTTTTTATACTAACATCTAATTATAAACTACTATATGACAAATTTATTAAGCTTGATAATATTTACTTCAAAACCCATTCTAAAGTTTACTTTTAATTTACTGTAAAACTTTATATTTACATTAACTCATTTTAAAAAATAAAATAAAGTATGGGAATGTCATTTTATATTGTATACATTTTATTTAATATATATATATATATATTATGGTTAATTTATACAAATTAATAACATGTTATAAATTCGTTATTCTAATTAGTTATTTAATAAAATTTTAGTTGAAAAATAAGTTTAAATTTATTAAAAAATTATGAAATTTAAATAATAGTAAAGCTATTCATAAATATAATCAAACAAATATTATATAAATTTAAAAGAGTATAAAACAGTGTTACACCATCATTTCATCGTTACTCATAGTTTATATAAATTTTAAAATAATTACTATTAAACAAAAAATTTATTATAAACAATAAATTATAATTAAACAATAGAAAATTGGAAAATTTAGGTATTCTCATACGTAAATTAATTTCTAAAATGTGATTTTTAGAGCCATTAAAAATCGATATAGCCGTTGGACTGTTTTTTTTTTATTATAAAACATAATTAAAAATGTTGTCATATTTATTATAGTCATTATATTAATTGTGTTTAATGTCGTCTTCATATTAAATAAAGTTTAACATGCATTTTATTGTTTCCAACGACTATGACTCAAATGCATAGTTATAAAAATTGATCCAGACCGGCCGTTGGATCGGGACCCGATCACTTAACTGGGTTGATTTTCCTAATAGATGAGACATGCAGTTAGCCCGGTGTGTACTAGTCCAGTCAAGCAAAAACCGGTAACTTGGACCGAGTTAACCCGAGACAGTTTAGTTTGGTTTTTTTAAAAAAAATAAAAATTATTTTAAATGATGTCATTTCTTACTTTTTTTATTTAGGAAGTAAAAACTAGGATGTTACTTTTCTATATATTCTTTTTTATATATATAAACTGGGTTAAACTAGGCTAACAGGTCTAACCACTATCTCATTGACCACTGTTTTGACCGGGTTACTAATTGGATCAATTTTTACAACACTGCTTCAATGGCTATATGGGGTAGGACGTGCAACCTAACCATATTATTTACCATGTCTCTGATTCTCACTTCCAGATACACCTTACCATTCTCTTGTCTCTACTCTTTGGTTCTCTGTTTACCTTACTAGTTCTCCAGCCTTAAAATATTACTTAGAGGTTCCCGTTGTATCATGGGAGACTTGAGAGATTACTCTTATAAGTCTTTTAGGACAGTGTCCAACACGCCTCAGCAAAATCACTTTTGCAGTGGAGTTGCCAACATATAAAAGACTTGTGGCTGACCATATCAACTTCGTTGTTGCACCTAAGGTCCAATATGTTTTCGCAAAGACATTGTCAGACATCTCCAATATAGAGGTATTTCCTATAAAGAATTTCTGATGCTGGCAGGAACATATCTATCCTAGATTATTGTTGAACATCTATGGAAACGTACACTAACAAAAGTAAGGTCACAATACGATTGCATAAAAAAGGTACGCATATGAAACTAATCCCAATAATAATTCTCATACCCCACATGAAACTTTGAACCTCGCCTTCAATAAAAAATAATTATTTTTTGTCAATAGCCAAAATATGTTATGCCCTAATGCTTACTTGTGTGAAATGACAATTCTCCTAAGCCTAAGGTTAACTAGGCTGAACAAGATGATAATTCTATTGTTGTCATTTTTTTGGTAAATATTGTGATCAATGTGAGTAAATGAATGGCAGACTCTAAGGCTATCAAGCACATATGTGCTAATATAAATGTGTTTTCCTCCTACACTCTTGTGGGGAATGGAGAAGAACAAGTTTTCCTTTGTGATTCTAGATCTACTCCAGTTTTGGGGAACAGAAAAGTTCTTTTGAAACTCACATCTGGAAAAACATTGTCTCTAAGTGATGTGTTGCATGTGCTTATCATTAAAGTAAACTTAGTCTATATGGCATTGTTGGGAAAGGTTAAGGTAAAAGTAACTTTTGAGTCTGACAAAATTGTAATGAAAAAAAATATAATGTGTTTGTGGGAAAGGATTATTGTGATCAGGGTCTTTTTGTACTTAATATCTCTACAGTGATTAATGGGAATAAAGGCATGTGCTTCTTCTACTTATATAATTGATTTGTAGGATATGTGGCATGCTAGATTAGGACATGTTAATTTCTCATATGTTATTAAATTACATCGACTAAGCCTAATCAAATTGCATGATAAACAAAGTAGAAAATGTGAAATATCTTAGAGTGTGGGAGTGCCTAGCTAAGGTTATGTTACCTGATCATGAGAGAAAGAAAATAAGATCTAAGACATTTGATTGCATGTTTATTGGTTATGTTGAACATAGTGCGACTATAGGTTTCTTATTATTAAGAGTAATATACTTGATTGTAATACCACCATAGACTAAGAATGCTAATTTTTTTAGGACATATTCCCCTTGAAATCTAGTATATCTGCTACCTCCAACGATAGCACTATTGTTGAGCAATTAGTTGAAACCTATAGTGAACCTTTAATTGAGGACTTAAGGCATAGTAAAAGACAAATGATAGGAAAATATTTTGCTGATGATCCTTTGAGTTTTTCTGAAGCTATTAGTTCATTAGATGCAAACCTTTGGGAACGAGCTATTAAGATTGAGATTGATTCGATAAAAGAAGAATAATACTCGGAGCTTAGTAGACTTGCCTAAGAGTGCAAAACTAATTGGTTGTAAGTGAATCTTTAAGAGAAAGTATAATCATGATGGATCTATAGATAAATATAAGGCTAAACTGGTAGTTAAAGGGTTTAGTCAAAATGAGAACATAGATTATTTTGAACCTTTGTATCTGTTATTAGGATTTCCTCTATTAAAGTTCTGATAGCATTAGCATCTATTCACAAGTTGGTGATTCACCAAATGGATGTTAAGATAGCTTTCTTGAATGATAATTTATTTAGAGGAAGAAATTTACATGACCTAACCTGAGGGATGCGTGATTCAAGTTAAGAAAACAAATTGTGTAGACTCTTAAAATCCATATATGGTTCAAAAAGGCACAAAAAAATGGCATGAAAAGTTTAACGAGACTGTACTTGCTGATGTTTTTGTTCTAGTGATGTTGATAGACGTGTGTACACTAAAATAGTGAGTGATGAATGTGTCAGTATATGTTTGTGTGTGGATGACATGTTAATCTTTGGTACATGCAATGATATAGTTATTGAAACTAAATCTTTCATAGCATCCAAGTTTGATATGAAAGATATGGGTGAGGCAAGTGTAATTTTAGGAGTTAAAGTCATAAGGAAGGGAGATAGTATATTACTATCCCAAGAACATTATGTGGAGAAACTTCTTAGGAAGTTCGACTATTATGAGTATTATAAATATGTGAGTACCTTCTATGACACTAACTCTCAACTAAAGAAAAATAGAGGAGAAGCAGTTTCTCAAACTTAATATGCCCAGATTATTGGGAGCTTACCGCACTTGATGAATTTCTCAAGATCAGATATAACTTATGTAGTAGGCAAATTGAGTAGATACATTCATAATCCTAATATGAATTATTGAGCTAAACTCGTGAGGTATTTGAGATGTATCATGCACTATGGTATTGAATATAGTGAATTTTCCTATGTACTGGAAGGGTACAATGATACTAACTGAATCTTTGATTCACATTAGACAAAATTCACTAGTGGTTATATATTTATACTTGGTGGTGGTGCAATTACATGGAAATCGGACAGACAAACTATTATAGTTAGATCAACAATGGAATATGAGTTTGTTACTCTAGAAATGGCTAGCATTGAAGCTGAGTGATTGAAAAACTTCTTGGCTAACATTTCTTTATGAATGAAACCTACACAATTAGTGTTTATGCACTGTGATTCACAATCAGCAATAATTGTAGCGAAAAATAAAATTTACAATGGTAAGAATAGACATATATAATTGAGACATAACGTAATGAAATAGCTGCTAAAGAATGAAATAATTTCCATAGATTTTGTGAAGTCAGAAGGAAACTTAGCAAATCCTCTGATGAAAGCCCTGGAAAGAAAAATAATATTAAAAACATCGAGGAGAAAGGGGCTTAAGCCACTTGAAAACAGATAATGATGGTAATGCAACCTTCATTATTGAAGATTCCATGAAGAAGACTCATGTTGTGAGGAAGTGCTAGATGTTGCATTAATGAGAGGTTAAACTATATAGTTAAGCTTTATGAGAAAACATAGCATTTTATAAAGTTTTTAATGAATTTCATATCTCTTATGGGTGGTGTATGATTTGCAGCATACACTTGATGAAATCATCTATATGAGTGTTAAGTAAGACGCTTGAATGAGATATTGATAAATCTCTAGAGCACTCATGAATACTAGGCAGGTGCATGGCCTAAACGCATAACACAGTGAAAACATAAAAAAAATCGTGGGAGTATATTGTTATTAGTAGACCGTTATCATACATCACGTGTTTTTGGTTCATATAACGTTGTTACACCAACTGCATTGTGTGATAAATACTATTATTCTAGGTTTGATTCATATAACATAGTTACACTAGGTCCAATACAATATATCTCATTTGAGTACCTAGCCATAGATTTCTTCTTTTCAAAAGTTTTATTTGCCTTTGTAATATTTGGAGGATTGTTTGAAAAATTTGAGTATTACAATAGGTAAATTAATTTGTAAAATGTGATTTTTAGAGCCATTAGAAATTTATATAACTATTGGACTGATTTTTTAATTGCATTATTAAATACAATTAAAGCAGTCATCATATTTATTATAGTTGTCGTATTAATTATGTTTAATGTAGTCATCATATTAAATAAATTTTAACATGCCTTTTATCCCTTCCATCCAATGGCTATATAGAAGTAAGACGTGCAACTTGAGCACTATAAATAGTGTCTATAGTTCTCACTTGCATATACACCTTCTCATTCTCTTCTCTTACTTTCTGGTTTTCTATTTACCTTAGTAGTTTTATAGTCTTAGAATATTAATAAGAGATTTTTGTTGTATCTTGAGAAACTTATATGATTATTCAAATAATATTTTAGGACAGTATTCAGTTCACCTTAAGAAAATCACATTTGCACCAGAGTTATCCACCAACATTACAAAACTCTTTACTACATGAAAATCCATTTTATCAATAATTTCTATGTGAGTGTCAATGTTGTTGGAGAATATATAAAGATGTATCTAAAAAAAGATTCCTACTTTGACCGAATTGTGTAGTTCCCACGCAAAAGACTTTTTCCTGTCTCAACACATCACCTTTTTAATTTAGTATTAGGTTAGATTCTATAATAGTACTATACTTGTCAATTTTCTTATTTCTTTATTATATAAAAAACAGAGTGTTCCTTTAGGCCATTTCTATCAATGGGAAGCAATTATTTCGAAACATTATACTCCAATTGATGGATAAAAGTTGTTGGGTGTTTAAGATTATTTAGTGATTTAGATTATAATTTTTTTAGTATTACGACTTAATAAAGAAAATAATTTTAATGATTAATAAAATTTTAGAGCTTATGATTGAAAAAAAAATTATTTATTTAATTTTTCTATATTATTGATGTAATAAGTTTTGTATTAATAACTAATTAAATATTATTTTATATATCAATTTTAAACTATTATTATAAATTAACAACGAACATGACAATATATAATTATATATAATATTAAAAATATTTATATAGTTAAATACATTCCAGTTAAATAGTTTTTATTTTTTAAATAAATAATTTAAATAAAGAACTAACAATTATAAATAGGAGAGATGAGAAAATGGAGCATCTACGAGGAATTCCTCTTGGTTGTATGCAAGTGACTCAAATACCCGTTTTTTCCATGTTAATGTTAATTGGTGGAGAAAATCAAATGGTTTAAAGGGTTAATGATTGATGGTTAATTGATTGAAGATCCAATGCGAGTCAGACATTAAGCAACTCTTTTTTGGTTGGTATCTCTCAAGCTGATTTGGGAGTGAGATTAGATTGGGTAAGCTTTAAATGTATCTCTCAAGGACAATGCTCTAATTTGGGAAAGAATTTTTCTGAGGAAGAAGTAAAGCATGCAATTTGGGATTGTGAAGGTTCAAAAGCACTTGGGTCAGATAGGTATAATATGAAGTTTGTACAACATTTCTGGGATCTCCTAAAGGGTGATATTATAAAAGTCAGGAGAGTATTTCATAACAATGGATCTCTCTACCAAAACACTCAAATGCATCTTTTTTTACCTTGATTCCTAAGAAAGAAGCATTTGTTGACCTTAGTGACTTTAGGTCTATCTCATTAATAAGTGTCATTTACAAGATTATTGCAAAAGTATTAGTAAAGAGGTTTCAAGGGGGTGGTACATTCCATTATAGAAGAGACGCAAACTGCCTTTATAAAAGAAAGACAGCTACTGGACAATGTTGTGATTGTCAACGAATTAATTCATGAGGCGAAACAAAGCAGACAACCTTTCCTAGTGTTTAAGGTAGATTTTGAAAAAAACATATGATCCAGTGAGTTGGTCTTTCTAATTTTATATGCTTCAACGATGTGGCTTTTGGGAGAAATAGATTTGGTGGATTTGTGGGTGTCTCCAATCTTCATCAGTCTCAGTCCTAATAAATGGAAGTGTCACTCAAAAATTGGGTATGCAACGAGTTTAAGACAAGGTGATCCAATGACTCCCTTTTTCTTCTTAATCATGGCAGAGGGCCTTGGAGTATTAGTTTTGTTAATCATGATCTAATGTTAGGGTTGAAAGTGCGTAGTCAGGAGCTTTAGGTTGTCATCCAATAGTACACTAATTATACCTTACTTATGGTCAAACTAAGAATACATAATGTAATTGTTCTCAAAAGTATAATAAGATGTTATGAAATAACATTAAGCCTGAAAATAAATTTCCATAAAAGTGGTGTGAGAGGTGTAAGATCACTAATCATGAGTTGCAACTTATGCAACTATCTTAAACTGTAGGACTATGCAACCTTCGTTCTCTTATTTGGGGGTTCCAATTGGTCAATGTGAGGAAGGTGAGCATTTTGAGATAGATGTTGGAAAAAATGAGGGTGAAACTGACATCTTGGAATTAAAGAAACTAATCTTTCAGAGGGAGAATTTGTCTAATCAAATCTACACTCTCTTCTATACCACTTTTCTTTTCTTTTTTGTATAGGATTCCGAAAAAGGTGCACCAATTAATTCAAAACATTCAACAAAACTTTCTATGGGGTGGGTTTGTAGACAAGAAAAAGCTTGCCTAGATCAACGGGAGACAATGTGTATTGAAAAATCAAGGAAGTTTCAAAATCGAAGACATTTATGATATCTATAAAACATTGCAAGACAAATGGAAATAAAGGGTTCTTAATGGAGAAGATGTTTTATGCTTGCAAGCTAAATATGGATATATCAACAATAAATTAACCTCTGAACATTGGAAGAAAGACTTTTAGTGGTGGACAAATCTCATGAAAGTTACATCTTTTGAGGGGATGAGGAATTGGTTTAGAAGAAATGTGAAGGCTGAAGTAGAAGATGACTCTCTTTTTAAATTTTGGGAAGGAGGGTGAAGGGGTTTTAATAGTTTAAAATCAACCTTCCCTAGGCTATTTGCTCTGTTAGTTCAAAAGGAGACACTGATTTTAAAGCTTGAAGGGTGGTATAATGAGATATGGGAATGGAAATTAAAACAGAGAAGACCCCTTTTAGATTGGGAGCTTCCCTAGGTAAGAGCTTTGGAGAGGATGTTAGAAGGAATTTATTTGTGTTTCTTAGTCAATGATGCATATAATCTAGTTCATAGTAGCACTCTGGCTATCGAATCTCTTCCCTTCAAAATAATTTTGAAGTTAAGGGTACCCTCAAAGGTGGCAACTACTTTTGTTTGGTAATTTGTTTGTAACCATATCCCAAAAAGGTGGAGCTGATCAATGTAACCTCTCTTGTGGATGATATCTCTTGTCATGTTGAACTTGAATCTGTAACTCACTTACTGTTCACTATAAGTATGGATGTGTGTTGCTACGAGTGACTTAGTCTTAAACAAGTGTTACCTCTTAATTGTTCTGCTCATATTTGGTAGAATGTCAGCTATTATAAAAAAATATTATGCTTATTATTTAAATGACTTCCATTTGGTCAATTTGAATTGCAAAAAATGAGATGGTTTTTAAGGGTGTTCAACTTTTTTTGTTTCAAAATTTTGGCAAGAAACTTTTCAAAAATCCTAGTTATGGATTAAAGGCTATTGCAAAAAAAAAAAAGAATTTGGTAATGGGTAGAACTTATTATGATTTTGTTTGAGAAGTTTTTATGGGAGAGTAATTCATGTTATTATAATATTATGTATCCATATAGACTTTTCTCATATCATATCTTAGTTATTCGATTTTGCTTTGCACTTGTTTAATGAATCATTTGTCTTTTCTAAAAATAAAAATAACTTCCATTACCTTTAGATATGCATGAAATAAAAGAAAATAATATAAATACATAATTGACGAAGTAATATTCTATTTCTATAAATAAAAAATCATATTATTTTTATAATTTTATTCTAAAACCATTTTTAGAAGATATTATAAATATAATAAACATCTTAAAATAACCTTCCCCTAGTATATCTAAATATGAAATTATTTTACTTTATTTAAATAAACTTTTTTCACGATTAATGTGAATGTTGTTTTGTAATACAAAATTGTTAATAAAAACTTACAAAATGAGTAAATCGCCATTTTACGTCATGACATGTAAAGGCAACAACATTTAATCATTTCTGAATGAAATTTTTAAGAAAATTATGGGTGCTAGTGGTTCTGAATATAATTGATTTTATTTAAAATTAATCTTGAGATAATGTAATTTATATTTGAATGTTTTTATTATAATCATAAATTAAAAGGAAAATTTAATATAAATTTTTTTATCTAATACGAAAGTTATTTCTTATTTCAATTTAGAATCAATTCTCGACTGAAATCAATATAAATTTTTCATCCAAACCCAATCTTGTAACTTGAAATCAAATCTGCATAATCTCCTAATAATTATATATATTGATTTTATGCAACTTAAAATCAAATATGCATATTTTTAAACACTTTTAAAGTGTTGTCTAAAACGTTTTGAAGACTAACATGGTTGCAGCAATCCAAGAACTAATGTATAAAAATATTTTTGAGAGAACTATCAACCATGTCTAAGATCTATCTTCTCGAAATGAACAAGTTTATATTAATTCTTAACAAAACTGGAAAATGAGTAGTGGTTTTTGCATGGTTGAATGGTTTCTTTTTGATATATGCAGGATATGGTGCAGGGATGCGTTAAATCCGCGGAGCATCGCACCATGCCTAATCAATCACAAACAAACTTTTACAGCATTAACAACCAAAGGTGTGTTTCATGGTGGCGCATATCTGTTTCGTAAAGCTTCATTCATCACATGGTTGGTTCTGTTTTCATAAAGGCATGAATTTGAGCCTTGATGGTGATGTAAAACTTTGTTGGTAAGTAAGTGTTTCTATAAATACTAGGGTTTCTCTTTTATTGCTACAACTCACTATTTGTTGCTCAATAAAGTGATTAAATTTTGTGGAAGATGTAAGTCTACACAATTTGTATTTTCCTTTATAGGTAGTTTATTCAATGTAAAAGATTAATAATCTTCAACAGTTTGATTGAGAAACATTAGTTATTACATGCACCTTTGTCAACCAATGTGGTATAGGTTTATTAGGGTTTTTTTCATCACTAATATTCTTCACTAAAAATAACTCATTCAAATTTTATAGAATTATCATGAATTACAATTTTTTCTTCAAATATTTAACATAATTCTATATTAAAGATTTGAACCCTCACTATTTCTACTTTATCCGAAACAAACCTCTATTAGTTTATTCACACTAGCTATATAAGTCTAGGGTTTGTTTAGTAAAAAGTATTAATGTTCTCTTAATTTGTAATTGACTCAAATAAAATAAAAAGTAAATGAGAAATAAGTAAAAAGCATTAATTTTCTCTTTGTAATGTTGCTAATATTTTTTTTAGAAAGAAATAGGAAAGAGATAAATAGGTGAATGGAAATTTAAGAGAAAGAGAGGAAAAAAAACTAGCTTGTTTCACATTTTCTTAGTCGGTTACGTGTTTTTGTCCCAATATTTTAATCACTCAAACTTTTTTTTAAAAATCACAATTTTATTTCCTTTATTTTCAAATTTATAATTTTAGTCTTTTATTTTTTAAAATTTATGATTTTTTAATAATAAAAGAAATTTAACCCATAAATTGTAACATCCTAAGGTTCTAATATTATCCACACCAATAATTCACCTAATCTGATTGGTTTCTTATACAATTAATGTTCTAAAACAAATATAAAATTTTCATTATAATACCTTCAACCAAGCATCATACATCTCAAAATTTCAAAGTATAAAATAAAATATAACTTAATATTTTTAGTATCAGCTCGCTTAGCGACACCTATCGCCTGACAAGACGTATGGTACCTTGCTCAACCACAGTCATTGCCTAGCGAGAACCCTGTATCAAACTATCCTAGCGCTGGGCAAGACCTCTTGCTAGGTGCAAAGCTACAACATATTCCTAACAGAGAGACTAAAGCTTATTGGACGAGACCTGTTACCTAACGAGACTCTGCATATAACAAGATCTCTGCTGCTCAATTCAACTAAACTTGTGATATTAAAAATCATTCATTCATACATCATACACATTATATTTCGTATATCTCATCATACTATGTTCACCTCACTTGCATATAGAACATAACATTCATATACTTGATAATCATGCTTCTAAACTCACAAGAGAATGTTTCCACATAACTTTATACATATCTATACAATATCAAAATAACATCCTGAAGCTTCCAGCATGTTCTGCCAGTGGTCACTCCATAACATCATTTCTCTCTGCAACATCACTAATATATGTTCCTATGCAAAACACGATCATCACAATTATACAGAAAACAAGCAGTGAAACGATAAGCATATAATACAAAGAATTCCATAAATCATTAAATAATTAAATTCAACCAATCAATTAGTCACATTTATGATTTTCCAAAACATAAGATTAATTCACATCATAAAATTACTTAACACGACTTGTCTGGACCACGTATTAAACTTCTACATCAAGACGGCTAAGGCTTCTCATAATTGATGTATGGGTGCATTTGGCCCCTTTGACAGACAATCCAAGCCATTAGCATACTCATCTAACAATTGTCGTCTAGGGTTTACTTGACTCTTATGACTCATAGTTATTGTCTAAGTACATCCTTGGTACCTCATCTGCATATCTCATATCTGGATTACATTGACCTCAAATGAGACCATAACCCAATACACATCACATATATAAATATGTGCATTAAATACCAAGGGTAAGTACAACATTCAACAAATTCAACATACATTTCATTATGAGGCATCACATCAATATGCATTGCAACACAATTTTAATCACCACCAAAATTAATGGTAAAACATCAAATTCATCTTATCTATAAAAGTAACACTCAAATCATGAACAAATTCAATTCACTTAAGCTTTCATAATTAATATATATATATATTCTATCACGTATATAAAATTTGTAATTAAATTACTATAAAATTATATACATGTTATATGTTTTGGACAAAAGAAATTCATTTTTTTCTGAGAAATGTTAATTATTAATTTATCATTTTTTTATTAATGAAAATTTTGAATCTATAACATCTCCTTCCATGTACTTTTTATTAGCTAGAAAACCCAAGCTTTATTTCTTGAATATGAAGGTTCATTTAACCCGTTGGAGGAAAGTTAAAAGTGACATGTACAGAAAATTTTGAAGAAAAAATTACAGTTTCTGTAGTTTGGTAGCAAACAAAGTAACAAAGTCTTTTAAAATTATTATTGTTTATAAAAAGAAAGTCATAAATATAAAGATAATTTTGTAACAATAATAATTTTAATATATAACTTTCTATCATTTTTATATCACTTTTTACATAATCAAACAATTTCAATTTTCACTCTATTTCATCTCTCTTTTTTTTTTCTTCTTTCTTCAATTTTTTTTTCCTTTCCTTACAACCAAAAGAAACTCAAGGAATTAACCTCTCACAGCATATTTAAAGAACAAAAAATATCTCAACCATACTGCACTATAGTCCAATAGTAAAACCTATCCATCAGTTAAAAAACAAATGTATGTAATTTTTACTTTAAACCTTTAAAAACATCATTTTACTTATTAATTAATAGCTGTTTTAAAAAACTAAAATTAAAAATTTACTTTATATATATATATATATATATATATATATATATATATATATAACTTGACAGAATTTGTCTTGTTAATTAAAGAAGATTTTTTTCCCCTTTTGTATTTAAGGATAATCAGGCTAAAAGAATAGTAAAGTTTGATATAATTGACAAAATTTTCAAATTTATTTTTTCATTATATCCAAAATATACTTTAATTTTTGTATTTATTTTTCTATTTTACAAAGTAGGACCCGAGTTTATTTGTCAAGTATAAAAAAAGACGAAAAAGAAAGTCAATAAGGAACTACAATTTATAATCCTTCTAACTTTTTTTTTTTTTAAAAAAAAAAAAACCAATAAGGAGACAATCTTTCGTCATATGAGGCAGCATCCTCGTCATATAAAAAGTATAAGAAAAAGTCACTATATATTATCCACCTTTTTTCCATTTATTCGGTTTGAATTTTTAAAAATGCCTCTTATGTATAGTTTTATTTTAACTATTGTGTATATTATGTTTAATTTTAGAATTTTGTATTGAGTAAATTCTAATTTTGATGTCTCTAAAATAAAAAAATAACAAATATATTCATGAAATTAAATTATATTATCTACTAACTTCATCTGTAAATGTGTGTTATGATCGTCGTCGTTAGTAAATGACGAAAAATCTTGAAAAGCTTAAAATCTGTTATAGGATACAATGGATAATAGTGGAAGTTGCATAAATTGAATTAGAATATATATATATATATATATATATATATATAAACATGTTATTTACAAATAAAAAAAAATTGGATAAACATTGACATAATAATATCTTAAAAATTAAATTGTTTAAAACAAAATAGTTCATTCTTTTTCACCCCTCCCACAATCCCTAATATAATAAACAAGAAACTAATAATAACTCAAAGCTACTTAGCTAAACAAGTCCTAGTGAAGCACATCACATAATAAAAATAAAAAACTAATTAGCTAAATAAGTCTCATTGAGACATATAATAAATAAGAGAAAAAGTCAATTAAACTCTGCCCAAACATAGTTGCTGTTATCTGTTATAACTTAGATAACTTTTTTTCTCATCCATCTCTTCCATAATAGAGTCTAACAACTCAAACATTTTTACACCTGATTTTACAAAATTTGATGCATCAATGGATTAATAAAACATTTTACCTGCTACATAATTCACAAAAAAGTTAGTGATAGATTTGTGTTTTCTATTTGTCTATCCATCAGACATAAGTGACATCCAAATCTTCCCAATTTCTTTTTCTTCAATTAATTGTAGATTCTGGAATTTTTAGAAAAAGATCAATATGAGCCTTTGAAGTGTTTGTGCTTTTCTTTCCAAATGTGTTTTTTCTTGCTGCAATATTTGCAAAGCCTTCATCAAGAGTTCTTTCTTCATCACTGTCACCATAATCCTCAACAAATTCTTACTGCACCATTTGAAATGTTTCACTTTCTTGCTTCTTTTTTTATCCTTCACATGTCCTTGTAATTCTTCTCTAACCTCTTTGGGACTTTTGGCACAAGTTGCTATATTCCCTAACTTTGCCATAAAGTGTTCTTTTAATCTACTCTTTGTAATCTTGCCATAAAACTTGCACACACAACTATTTCATTCCTTGTCCTTTAGTACCATATTTCCATCTTGGATCACTGTTAGGAGGATTTGATGATCCCTCATTTGCCATGGATGAAAAATCAGGGTAGGAAAACAAGAAAGTTGGATGAAGGTTGCTGAAAACTTAGTTTTGGTATGGAAAGGAATGGTTTAGATAAAGAGAGGTTCTAGAACTCTAAAAATTGAATGAGTTTTGGAGGGAAAGGAAAGGTTTACATAAGGATTAAGGAGGGGGTTTTAGAACTCTAGAACTGAAGAATTGCATGGAGTAAATTATAATTTTAGTAGCAAAAACACTGTTATTGGACCTATTAGGAGACAACCCAAATCCATAAGTAAAATAGTTATGCATGCAAGTACTTAGAAGCCTAAGACAGTGATGGAAGGTGACTTGTCTATAGAGGGATATACCAGAGACAATAGATATTAGTGATAGGTAGGTATGAGATTAATTGTTCTAAACTACCTAAGCTTTGGTTGTATAGAGTCAAACGGTTAGGATTTCTTTATTATGATAATCATTGTATAAAACAATGATGTTTATTTCTATGAAATTTTGTTCATTTATTTTTATTTAATTTTTTATGTGTTACTTGTGGGATTATGGTTAAAATAACAAGAATGTTACATATTAAAGTAAGTTTTATAATTAAATAAGTTAAGAATGAATAAGTTTTATTAAAATTATTGTTTGGGCATCATGGGTAAGTGCAAAGCCTGTTTTTTGTGGTATGGGTTTAAAGCTTTAGCCTTAGAACCAAACACTTAAAAAACCTTTTAAATGTAAATATTTCCTAAACCTAAACCCGGTTTTTTCTTTTAACTCTTTGGAGGGAATATGATGTTGTCTTGTGGAATTGGAAGAAGGATTTTCACAAAAAGAACCATCAAAGTCTTGAGTTGAAGTGAAAAGGATTGTTGACAAGTTCCCTTTTCAACGTTTTCATCCTTCAAGATAGGGAATGGAAACTCATACTTGTGGATATAATTAGTCATGTATTTGTATTTTTCAATTAAATCCAAACTA
Source organism: Psophocarpus tetragonolobus (assembly GCA_037954015.1). Taxonomy (NCBI): domain Eukaryota; kingdom Viridiplantae; phylum Streptophyta; class Magnoliopsida; order Fabales; family Fabaceae; genus Psophocarpus; species Psophocarpus tetragonolobus. The sequence goes on along the minus strand of CM075696.1, from coordinate 12,844,080 downwards.
ATCCAAATATTTAAGTTCAAATTGGTTTGAATTCATAGTAGAGATGACAATCATATCCACCCCTTGAGTATTGTCTCGTCTCTATCCTGATTTTGACTGGAAAAATCCATATTATTAGTCCCGCTTAAAAAAATCAAGGATGGGAATGGGGTGGCTTTGGTGGTCCCTGCCCCCGTTCCCGCCCTTAACCCGCTTTTATGTTAAACCAAATTTAGTACATATATTTTTTAATTTAATATATCTATGTACAAATCCATATACTTATAGACTATTAAAACTAAAATATAATAGTAACTTAACATATAATTTATTTAATTAATTAATAAATTAAATATAATTAATAAGTTAATATATAATTTATTTAATAAGTTGTAAGTAAATTTAAATTTAAATTATAAAAAATAATATAACAAATATCCACAAGTACACCTGAACCCAAAAATACCTAATGGGATGAGAATGAAGATTAAAATTTCATACTCATCTCTTCTATACTCGTCCCTGCCTCATACTTTTTGGGGACGGGGATGAGAGGGTCAAACCTGTTCCATCCTGTTATCTTCCCTAATTCATAGGTTCTTGATATTGATCTGGTTCATCTTACTTAAAACTTTTAAATGGTAATTTAATTTTTAAGAGTTATCAATTTAAAAAAATATTTTTATTTTCAACTAACAAGTAATCACATACAACTTATCTTATAGATGAATTTTGAAACAATAAATATAAAAAATAAAGTAATTACACATATATGATCACTTATAAATGAATAATAATGTAAATAATCTTTATACTCTCACTTCATTCTAAGTATTTTTTAGTAAATTAATAAATATAAAACATTTTAAATTTTTTTTACAAGCTAAACAATATATTATAAATTATAAATAATAAAATTTGGAAAATGCAAAATATATGCTTTCTAGATGGTAGACACTCATTTTTATCCATATTTTGACCTAATCTTTAAATAGTAATAATAATAAAGAAAAATAAAAAAGGAAAGGAAGCAGAAAGAGAATAAGTTGCTCTGCAATATGCTTTACCAAATTGCTAGAAATTATTGCTTTACAACCAATCCATTACACGAACCAAATCCTCGAAAACTGCCATGAGCACACTTTCACTATTTCAAAACCACTCTCGAAGATTCAAGCCCGAAATCACGTGGCCATCTTCACCACTACTCGATTATGAAGCCAACCATATTGTAGCAGCACTGTGAATTCCTTTTCTTTCTCTCCTATGGATGTCATGTTAAAAGGGTACAGTAAAGCTGTGGTGGGTTTTGGCATTTGAGCCTATTTGAATGTCTTTTTGTGGTAGAAAAAAAAAATCAGCCTAATTCTTTTATTTTGAAAACCAATAATGTATCCATAAAGAAAGATTAGGAGTTAAATGAATTCATCTAATCATGCATATTTTCCATTTTTACTTGTTGGCTTTTATCTTCATCACGGGGCATAAGGTAATTAGTTCATAAATCTTTAAAATAAAAACTTATTAGTTTTCTCTATTTGTATAATTAAATTCATTCTTTCAATATTTGGTATCTAAATATTTTTTTTCTTTCATTTTATTGATTTATCCTAATCTTGTAACAAAATAAATCAAATATTAGTGCAGGAAATAATATTTTTATATACTTGCCTACACATATGACATTTATGAAATCAATGATTATTCAAAATTCTATTTTAAAATAATATGATTATAGTTTAGCTGCAAAAATAATTAAAGAAAAAAGAGTTAATTAGATGTGATATATTTTTATTCTTTATATTTAAAAATCATATATTAAATCGAGAGTATTAGGATTTGAATAATTTTGTATTAAGAGAAAAATAAGGTTTATTGGATGTGACATCTTTTAACCTTATGAAATTTGAAGACATATATTGTGATAGATTAGTATTCTCAAATTTATCTAATTCTTATCCTAATTTATAATAAATATATAACACCTAAATTTTCTTTTTACCACTTTTACAAAATTTTTAGATATCAAAGGATTAATTAGATGTGACATCTTTTTATTCTCGAGATTTTGAGATATAAGTTGTAACAACTTTTATTTTAAAATTTCATCTCTAATATATATATATATAATTATAATAAAAAAGTTTTCTTTTTACTTCAAAAAATATAAAAATAAAAATAAGAATGCTCTAATTGATTTGGGTGTATACCTTTATCAATTTTAGTTTTAGGATGTATGAACTCTGACAGTTTGGAAATCATAGGTTTTAATAAAATAAAAAAACTTTAATATATAAATTTAAGCAAGAACTACGTAAACTTTGATTCTCCAAAACACTTGGAGATACCTAGGAGCAAGAACTCTCTCATGTTGAGCCCAAAAAACACAAAAAAAAATATTAATAATCTTTTCATAAAAAATAAGTATTTCAATAAATACAAATCCTTGTTAAAAAATATTAATAATTTTGTGTCTTAAAGGATGAAATAAATATTTTTGAAGTTATCTAATTTTGCACATTTAATTAGAGGTAACTGTCTTTATGATCGACCTAGTGGGAGTGTTAATACCTTCCCTACACGTAATTGACTCCCAACTCAAATCTGGTTTCACAGGCCAATATTTTCTTTATTTTAAAAGTTTTTCCGATATTTTCCTTAATAAATATTGGCCGCGTCTCCCATTGATTTTTAAATTGTTTTTTCGCCATCCTATTGAGACTTCACGTGTTGACATAAATGTAACACAAAATTTTTGTAAGACAAATTAACTATCTCTTAAGCACACACTTAACCTTACTAAAGCACAACAAAATATGGAACCCCAACATCATTATACATAAAAAGATTGATTCATCACCCACTCTGCAGAACTATGTGAAGTTAACTGCGTTGCCCTACTCCATTTTCAAGAACTCACTTAAACAACAAGTACGATAACACAAACATTAGGGACTTTATTATGAAATGCTGAGGCTTTGCGTGCCTTCCAAAGATGCTAAAGACTTGCAAATCACATATATAACCAAGCCTTCCATGTTTGTTGTTACCACTTACTAGTCCCATGAATTGTAAACCATGACTTTGGATGTCGACTTGTAGTGTTGAAGAGAGTCCTCACAAGACACATACCTCAACCCATACTCTAGGAGCCATTGAACAAAGAAGAATAAGTGAGACTCTGATTCTAACTCCATGTCACATAAACCACACTTATCAACTTTGTTTTGAATTATCTCACACTTTCCCATTTTTGTTGTATAGGTAATCAATCATTTTTCAGCTTACAAGTCAATAATTGGAACTTTTGGGGAATAGTTTTGGTCCAAACCAGTTTAAAGAGATTGTCCTGATGTCGTGATTCTATTGCTAACACCCTATACGCTGATAAGATCTAGTTAACTCTTGATCCTGCTACTACCCAAATCCATTGATCTTGAACCCTAGCTAATAAAACTAACATGCCCATTCTATTCCTTAACTCGTCCAACAAATTTGGCTCCTAAACAAATAGTCCTCTATGTCAAGTCCATTTTCACCTCTTCTTCCTTCATCTTACATGTGCCTTAACGATGCTAAATAATAAATAATTTATATTTATTTTATAATTAAATTATAATATATAATATATTTATTAAATCATATGTTAATAACATAAATAAAAAAGGTAAAATATATTTTTAATCTTCTTATTTTATTCGATGAACAATTTTGTAATCTTAAAAAATAGAATATTTTTTTTAAGTTGACTATTAATTGAATAAAAAATATTGATTTTGAAAATTAAAGACGAAGTATTTTTAATTTTTCTTATGTTGACCAAAATTATATATCGAGTAAAATAAAGAAATCAAAATTGTATACAACCTAAATAAATAAAAATCTATTAATTTTCTTGTCAATAAATTATTCTTGGTCCTTAAAGTGCATAATGTTTTTTAAAGAATCAAGAAAACCAACTAACTTAATTATTTTTAGTTAAAAGTGTTTTATACACTTTTTAATTTAGTCATATTTAAAAGATCCAATTACGTACCTCCTCCAAATTAAGATTTATTATTTTAAGAAAATTAAGAAAGTTTATTTGATTGATAACAATAATATATCTTACATTTATATTTTCTTCAAAAACAACTGTTATTAATAGTTTAATACTTATTTTTTTCAATATTTGATTCACGTGCACCCTTGTTTGACAGAGGGGAAATAAAACAAGTCTAAAAATGTGGGATTGTTTTTACATTATTTCACATTTTCTCTCTATCTCTCTATCGAAAATCATATGTTGTATCCTTCCTCTTTCATTTACTTTTTTTTTATTTGTATACTAAACAAAACATTAATTAAGGTATTTTAGTATAGAATAATTAATGCAAACAACAATATATATTACTCTCTAGACTTATGTGTAATTAGGACATAAAATTATTAGACTTAAATATAAGCAAATTTTAACTAAGTGAACTCTATTTAATGTTAACTTTTCCACAATACTCTTAATTAAGTTTTCTAAACGTACTAACTTTCTAAGCTTACATGGAATGAGTTCCCATGCAAAATTAACTCTTGAACAAGTAATAATCTAAAGAATATATTTTGCCATCTTACCTTTTATGAGAAAGAGATAAGGTCATGTCAAATAAATGCTTCAAATGAAGAATATGAAGAGATAAAATCAAGTGAAATAAATAAATATCTACCATCAAGATTGATTAATTAAATGTGTTGTCTCTTATGCAAATTCTCAAGACACTTGAGAGAATTATTAAGGGTAGTTTAGGAATTATATTTTAGTTTTGGCTTATATAATTTTTGTCCTTAAAGTTTTATAAAAAATCAATTTTAGTCATTGAAATTTAAATTTTTTTTTAGTCTCTGGTTTACTTTTAGTAATTTTCTTCTAATTAATACCATTAAAAAATTGCTGATAAGGAGTATATTTTTATACTCGTGAATCACTCTTCTCCTCAACAATAACTCTCTCAATTTTAAATTTCACATCTAATACAGTCAAATACACCAAAACTTATAAATAGACAATGTTAATATAAAAAAAAAAATTAATTTCAAAGACTAAAAAAATATTTTTGAATTTTAAGGACTTGGTGAAACTCTAAGAACAAAAAAGTTATGTAAGCCTTTAGTTTTACATCAAATCAATAAATCAAATGAAGTTAACTAACTTCCCTTCTCTGTGTGAAATTATGTTGCTTATATATGAGTCTCAAGGGATTACTACCTCAATTGCTAATGACAATATTTTGCATTAATTTTTTTAATTAAAACACTATGTTTGCATTAATACTAAGTGGTTAATTAGTATGCACGAAAATTTTAAAAGAGTTTTTGTAGTACGTTCAATCACAACTTTTCATTTATATAACTTTTAGTAAAGGCAATAAACTCACCATGAATATTATTGTAAAATTTTTTACAATGATAATGAATATTAATTAAACTCTAATTCTAATTAAATGTTATTGTTGTATTTTTTATCTCTAATAATGTTGAAGATAAATTTGAAAAAAAAAACACTAAGAAAATTTAATAATAATACCTAAATTTACAAAAATATTAAAACACAATCTTATAAGAATTTAATTAGTATACACTGATGGTGTAAAATAATATTACACTGACATTTAATCACATATTTTTATTTATATGATTTCTAAAATATTAATTGGTAAAGACAACAAACTTATCATAAATTAAGGGTTGTGATTAAACACGTTAATGTATAAAGTTTTACATTGACAATATATACTAATTAAACTCATCTTATAATTAAATACAAAGAATATATTAATCTTATGAAAAAAAAATCCAATTGGCCAACATGACACACTATTTTTAACTTCGATGTTATAAATTCATGTGAAAGTAAAATTACTTTGTTTAGACTCATAATATAAGAAAAAAGGTTTTCAAATGACAAATGTGGTGGACTCAAATGTAAATAAAACTAATTAATTTTGTTATATTTAGTGTTATTATTTCTTAAATACTTTTTATTTAATTATATTTATGATTTTTTTATTCATAATATCAAGTCTCATTATTTTTACTTAAAATAATTAAATTAAATTATAACAATTAGTTTTCATAATTAATGTGAAATTAGTTAATTTTTACTTATACATGAGTTAAAAGAAAGTACTTATTACCAACAATAAAGTAAAAATATATAACATCCACATGAATGCAATACTCCCTCTCAGTTGCTAATCAATTATAATTTAAAATTAAATTAAAATAATCAAAGAGAGTACTTTCTTTTTATTTTATCAAAATTTCTAGTTAAAATACATGTTTAACATTAAAAATCACCTACAACGACAATTAAATATAAAAAATATTTTAAAAATATGACAGATAAAAATAATATAGGAATACTTTTTTTCCTTAGAATTCAATAATGATAAAGATATATAAGAAGAGTTTATTAAGAGGTTCCTTAAATCAATAAAATTTATTTTTTTTATCTTAGTGTTACCTTATTATTAAAAAACTCATACCTAATTTTATTCCAATGAAAATAAACTTAAAAAAAACCATTAAAAACTTATTTATTGGTGTTGCTTAAATAATTTTTCTTCATAAACACTCATACTTATTTTATAAAAACCATAAGAGACATCTTACCTTGAGATTATAATAGGCAACAATTGTTTAAACAAGTACTTGTTGTTTAACTTAAAAACAAGCAATCTCTATGTCAAAAATGTCAACCACTTAACTTAAATAAGAAATTTTCTAAAGATACATCGTTAGAAAGAAGAGTTGCTTAAATTAGATAAAATAAAAATTGTTGATATATGAGACCTACTTAAACAATTTGTAAGAAATGGACCAATAAAAATATTATAAAAAACTCATAATTTTTTTTGGTGTAACTTTCCTTGTAAATAGTTAATAACAAAAATATAATTTTTTTATGGTTTAGAAACCATTCCTTATATATAAAAAAAAAGCTAAAAATAAAAATAAAACTTCTATGTCATATAGATTTATTCTAATAATTTTTTTTTTATAAAACCTAAGAAATTCTCAAAAAACCTTGAGATGTTTATAAGAAAAGGTTTTCTAATCCGCATTGACAAATAATAAACTTGAGTCAATTCCATATCATATTTAATGTTTTCTTAAATGTTAGCATAATTTTGCACATTTCATAAAAAAGAAAATTAACCAATTAAAAAGAACGCGCGTTAGGAGTAAGTAGAAGTATCTTTTACAGTTTTACCCCAGTGAAGAAAAGAGTAAATAAACAAATAAATAAATAGAAGTTACAGTAAAATATTTATGAACTGAAGGGTGAAGAAGCTTAAAAACCCAAGCAAGCGCGTTGGTTCTTCTGATCCGAACCTCACCTTTGAACGCAGAAAGGGGATTAGGGTTTAGGAAGCTGTAATGGATTTCACTGCGGAGAAGAAGGAATCAGAGAACAACAACAGCAATAACCCTGAAAATCTTCATCAACCGTTAAATTCTTCTTCTCAATTGGCATCGGTACTCGATTCCAACAACAACAAAGAAATCGAAGAACGACAAGCTCGTGAACTCAAAGCCGGTCTTCATCCCCTAAAGGTTTCTCTCTCTTTCACTTTCACTTTCACTTCTTCACAACTGAATCGCTCAAACAGTACCAAAAATTATTGTTATTGTTGTTGAAACATGAAAGATGGAGAACGAGATCAAAAGTTTATAGAGAATTGTATATAAGTTTTGTCTGTTATTACGTGTTTGTTCGTTAAAATTAGGGTAATTTTGACTTTGAGGCTAGTCTTTTACTCTTTTTTCTTCTTTTTTTTTTGCGCAACAAAGTAGTATGCATTGCTTGTAATGAGAAATTTGGTGATTGATAAATAGGAATTTTATTTTTATTTTTTTAATTTGTTTTTGAATTTATGGGCCTCTAATGGCGATTTAAGGACACAACTGAAGTTTGCACGGGCGCATAGACATGCCGAGGTTTGATGTAACGACTAAATCGGAAGTTGATTTTGGGTATTTTTTATTTTCCAAGGAATATGATGAAAAAATTTAAAATTTGTATAGTTTTTGTTGATGTTTGTGATGCGTCTGGAATCTTTCAATTTGACCTTAGGAAGGTTTGATTGAATGCTGTGGTTGGCAGTTCTTATTTGAAGCAGTTATATCAGAGGTGGTTATGCACTCTGGATTGGAGTCAGGGGGGTCTTGATTTCATATGCTTGTTGATTATGTATGATAGTTATGTTTGCTTTAGTTTATATGTTTTCTTCTTATTAGAGGGTGTTAGTGGAGCTAGATATTTTGGTTGATTTCTTTTGTGTTTGTGGTGATTTATTTGAGCAGCACAAGTTTGTCTTCTGGTACACACGTCGAACACCAGGAGTTCGAAATCAAACATCATACGAGGACAACATAAAGAAAATTGTTGAATTCAGTACGGTGAGGTCTTTTCTTTGTTGAGGGTTGTAGTTGAATATAAATTAATACTTCATTACAAATTTCCTTACTTTGGTTTTTCTGTGATTGTATATGTTAATAGGTTGAAGGATTTTGGGTCTGTTATTGCCATCTTACTCGTCCATCTTGTTTGCCTAGTCCAACCGATTTGCACCTTTTCAAGGAAGGAATCCGTCCTTTATGGGAGGTAGATGCTTAAAAGTCATACTATCATACTCATAGATAAAGTTGCATTTTCTTGCTGATTGAGAATTTATTACTGTTCCATTTTATTGAGGGGGTGGGAGAGGGAGAGGAGGAGGAGTGTGTCCTTTAGATATCTTTTAATTGACACACTGCATTTTTTTTTTTTCTGTGAAGGACTCTGCTAACTGTAGTGGTGGTAAATGGATTATACGATTCAAAAAGGTTGTTTCAGGTCGTTTTTGGGAGGACCTGGTAAGTGCAAATATTTTCATCTGTTACATCTTGTATCTTGATAAAATATGGCATGATTGTGGAAATTGTTAACAATTTAATTTACCGAGTGATTATTTAAATCAGTAGCATAATTCTTGGTTGTTTTCATTTATATCTAAATTTCCCATTAAAATTAGAGGAATGTTGGCAACACAAATTGACAGACTCATCTTAACACACTCCACTATTGATTAAAATTTATTTATACTTAGAAACCTACATTTAAAATTAGAGGAATGCAATTAGGAAGTATCTTTTGTCTGTCCTTTGTAAGCTCATCCAAGATTATATTTAAACTTAGAAACCTATATTTATATTCCTATGTATAGCTTATGGTTCGTTTGATAGTGCAAAGATAGCAGAGAAATAGAGGAGAGTGTACCTGGTTTTGTTGCCTAAATATTTTTCATCCATTGTTCATGCAGTGGAATATGCTTTTTATTTGGTTTCCATTGTTCTCAAGTCTTTTCCTACACTGTTATAAGTTAATGATGACAAATAATTGACCAGCTCAGCTTTAAGTACCATTTGGCTCTTGTTTGGTGATTTTGATTTCATGATCTGTACCATTGATTGCAATTATATTTCTGCTTTCTATTGTTGGAGACTTGAATTTTTAATAGTACTTCATGGTTGAATGTAGGTTCTTGCCTTAGTGGGTGACCAATTGGATTATGGGGATAACATATGCGGAGCAGTACTAAGCATCCGTTTCAACGAGGATATATTGAGTGTCTGGAATCGCAACGCCTCTGACCATCAGGTTGGCATTTTTACGGATTACCTTGCCGAGCATATTTATATACCCCAATATACATGCATGCTTATCCTGATTATTTTTCCTGCTTTCTCATTACAGGCTGTAATGGCTCTGAGAGATTCAATCAAACGCCACTTAAAGCTTCCTCACAGCTATGTTATGGAGTATAAGCCCCATGACGCCTCTCTGCGAGACAATTCATCTTACAGGAACACTTGGTTGAGAGGCTAGAGATGCAGACGTGTTCTTGCGGAAGTCCCCGCCTTCCAGAAGCTAATATTGCATACTGGTTCAGCTTTCACTCAACCAGTTTATCAGTAGGAACACTCTAATGATGGAGCTGTGTGTTCCAGGACTGGTTTCTGTCTTTTGAATTCAATGTACGACAGCTACATTGCTACTGCTTTAAATAGTTTCATTTGGTTACTTGGCTTCAGTCTAATTTTGTGTAATGTGTGTCTTAGTTGTAAATAAACCTGCTCGTGATGTTGCTTTTAATCTCGCTGATGGAGAGAGTCATAGCTCTCTCTCCCATATGATAGATTGTAGATTACTTTTGTAGGGTATTTTTACATAAAGGCATTAATAAATTTCTTTAAAACTGAAGTATACTAGTGGCCACCGGTAGTATCTTCATCCTCGATATAGCAGAGGGAATTTCTTCATGCACCTCTGTAACCTCTTCTTGCATCCCATTTTTTACTTTACACCGAGTTTTTAAGTGTAAAAATAGCAATGGGAGTTTATTGAGGGGCAGGAGGAAACTGCCTATTTTAGAGGGTAATACAATGAATTAGTTTTTGAATCAGAAAATAGTTTATAATTCTACATTACCATATGCTGGAGAAATTTTAATTTTTTAACTATGATTATGAGGATTACTGGATTAAGATTTGTTTGCTAGTTTTAGGATTAAAACTATATTTAAAATTTCAATGACTAAATTGATTTAGACTTAAAATTTGTAATTAAATTGAAGGGAAATATTATAATCTAGATTATAATATGGTTTTTAGATTATAATTTATTTTGACAAAAAAGTTGAAATGTTTGAAAATCTAGTTTAAATTTGGAAGTTATTTTTTGTGAAAAAACCGTTTTCGTGAAAATGAAAAAAGAAATGTTCAAAACAAGTGGCACTTTAGGTGATCTTTGCTTTATGTAATATTTTCTTTGGAAATATTTTTAAAAAATAATTCAAAAAAATTGTTTTAAGTATTTTAAAAGTTAAAATTATGTAAAAATTTAATAAAAATATTGTAATTATAATAAATTATAGATAAATATATTTCAAATTATATATTATAATGTTTTATTAATTATAGATAAATATATTTCAAATTATACATCAAGCAAATATTTTTTAAATGTTTAAAGCTTAAAAATGAAAACTATTTTTTGAAATCAAATATCAATTTTTATATCTTATGATTATTTATAATAGTTTATTTTTTCAGTTGTGTTTGCATTTTTTATAAAATTTATTGTTTTGTCTTATTCAAATAAAATTAATTATTTTTAAATTATTTTTCAATAAACTTATCTAAACAAACTAATTTTGATTATAATCAATTATGAATTAATTATTCAAAAAAAAATTATGAATGATTTGATAATAAGTTGAAATAATATATTTTTTAAACTTGTTCATGCTTATGTAGATTTATGTTAAACAATTAACTAAAATAATTTCATGTACATGTTGACGTTTAGTTATGTTATTTGGTTTTGATTTTAAGTAATCTTTTGTAGGTTTGCCATTAAATAAAAAAACATACTGAATTTTATTACTAGTTTTTAGAATGAAAACATGTAATCATAAATAATTTAATACTAATTTTAACTAAAATCAAATTTGCAAAAGTAGTTTTGTTCAAAATATCCGAAAACACTTTTTTAGAAGACCCTACTTACAGAAATCCCTGCTTAAATATGGACTCATTTGAGTTAAAGCATAATTGATTTTGATGAAATTAATTTAAAATTATTAAACATGATTGAAATGTGTGCCAAAATTAATCCCAACCATAAATTTTACATTAGAATAGTGCCATTGAAAGAGGAATTGATTCCTTGTGTTCACTCTTTGTTGTGCAAACTCTTCACAAATGATATGTATGAATGCATTCTTTAAAAAATGTTTCATTGTTAACATGCCATAAACAACTACACATATGTTTAATATTGAATGGAGTATATGGTAGACTGGTATGCCTACCTATTCAATAAACTTGATTATAATCTTTTGCTGCATTTATGGGCTTATGGCTTATATGGTACTAAAAGCAACAGGCATTGCAATTTCACCCAAGTAACAATGTTGTAGAATTTTAATTTGTTATTGGAGTAGCTATAAAAGTAGTTATAGTATGATTGTAAATTTCATACAAAAGTCAAACGACACTGCATACACCAACAGTGAATATATCATCTATAGGGAAACTATATCCTAAACAGATGACTGGAGCCCAATGATACCTGATCAACAATAAGCAATTTGTTAGGTTTCAACATAGAAAGTAAGAAGCAGCAGCAGCAAGCTGTATAAAACCAAACTGAACTCTTTGATGTCATATGCTACCTGTTCTTTCATTCTGAGTTAGGTTAACATAAGAGTGACAATAATAATGTGTATATAAGAATGACTATTTATAATCACTTCAACTATGCAATAGATAGTAGCTTATCATTGTACGAGTCAAGAAGGTTCTGTCATCCAGACTAAGAATGTGTTTCTAAATCCTGTCCATTTAATAGTTTGTCAATAAATAATTCATATCAGAGGCACTCCACTAACTAATTATTCATGCAATGGAATTAAACTCGAAGAATATATTAAACTTGGTTGATGTCCAGAAAAAATCTAAGAAAAGTGAGTGTTACCACATGCTACTCTTGCACCTGCATTCCCAGTAGTCTTGCTGAGTTCATGCCCACCTGTTTCAAATAAAAAAATGGTCAAAACTAAAAAATGGTGATAGAGTACAAAAAAAACCCATTGTTTCTACTGTGTTTGTGTTTAAGTGTATTCAGACACATGGTTTTCAGTTGATTATTCCTCTGTTTCTCATATTTGAACAACCTGTAACCCTTTTCCAATTTATAACTTTCTTGTTTCTCTTCATTTGTCTTCAACCTTATTGTGCTTTTGTCCCTTTCCTAAGGGGCATCAAGCAATGAAGGAGGGATTATTGCACTTCATGTTACTTCCGTTTGGTAGTTAGCTCCTCTCTTTCTAGGTAAATCACTGGTTGATTGTCATTGGATTTAGACAGCCAAAATTTGTCCAAGTGATTAGATTGATCACCTTATGGTCACTGAGTTGCAAAAGAGTTCACTCAAGTTTATGGTCAATAATATGGATACACCTCTTCTATTGCATATAAGGATGACAAAAAAACTCGTGTCCGCGGATACCCGTGGATAAAATCTGCAAAAATATCTGCACGGATAGTATAAATGGGTATCCGTTATCTGTGGTACGAATTTTTTTTATCTGTTCCTTAACGGGTACAGTATCATAATACTCGTACCCACGGGTACCTGCTACCTGCTAAACTAAAATAATATATATATATATATATATATATATATATATATATAAGTTAAATAAGATAATATTTTTGGAAAATAAATTAATTTAAAATATTAATTATCAAAATTCATTAATATCAATCTTATTTTTTTATGAAAACTTCATAGTTAATAAAATTATTTATTATAAAAATGCCGATAATATAAAATAAAGATTTTATTTATATTAAATATTTTCTTATAATATATTATATTAATCTACTTTTAGATCTAATTAATCTTGTAGAAACTAGTATAATTTTATTTCTAAATTTTCCAAAAAATAAATTATTTATTTTATAAAATTTCTTATAGAAAATATTTAATTTTAATTTTTTTTTAAAATATCCATGGGTACCCGTGGATACCTGCGAATATTAAAAAAACCCACAGGTATTTCTATAGCGGGTACCTGACAGATTTTTAGCGGGTAATGGGTGACGGGTATTTGTAGCAAGTCGGGTGGCGAATAACTACTACCCGTACCCGCCCGTTGCCATTCCTAATTGTATCTGTCTTTCCATGACCTTCATGGGTTCTTTAGCCTTTATTGTAGCTAGTTTCTTCATGGTGAACTTGAATAGGAGATCTATATAGAAAAACTTCCTAGTTTTGTTGCTTAGAGACAGCCAAATGTGTTTCACAAACTTCATCAGGCTTTTTATGCCTTAAAGCAGTCTCCTTGTGATCGATTTTGAAGGTTAAGTATTGCTCTTTAATAGTTTGGAAGGGTTAGGAGTGAATCTGATCATAATGTTTTTTACATACTTATTTTTCAGAGAGTATCTGGTTGTTTATATTGATGACATTATTATAACCAGGGATGACATTATCAATTTAAACGGTATTTGTTCAATCTCAAATCAAAGACTTGGGTTCTCTCAAACTTATTTAGGCACCAAAGTAATTGAGTCTAAATATAAAGTTGTTGTGTCTCAAAGGATGCATGCATTGGACATTCTTGAAGAGGCTAGCAAATTAAATTGCAAACCAGCTAACACTCCTATGAAACCAAATATCAAGGTTCTTCAAGGACAGGAGGAGCCCCTTACTCATCCTGGAAGGTATTGGAAACTAATTAGTAACTTGAATTATCTCACATGACCAAATATTTAATTTGTTGTTTTTGTAGTGGGGTCAATTTCTCCAATCTCTCTTTATGATAGGAATTAGGACAGCCATTTGAATTTTGAGGTGTGTAAGGGTCTCCTGGTCAAGGCATCATAAGAGCGGTCATACTTACTACTTCGGTAGTTGGTTGTACAGATGCTGATTGGGAGGTACCCTCTTGATAGATGTTCTAACTTTAGGATATTAAGTTCTTGTTGGAGTCCATCTTGTTCTTGGAAAAGTAACAAGTTTGAGGTTGCGGATAGATCTGAAGTAGAATTTCAAGCTATGACCTCGGTTACATGTAAGCTAATATGGATTAAGCAACTAATTAAAGAACTGAAATTTGTAGAGATCTCTCTAATGAAACTATTTTATGGTAATCAAGCCTCTCTCTATATTTGCCTTTAATCCAATTTTTCATGAAAAAACCAAACATATTGATGTGTCATTTTATTAGAGAAACAACACTCTAGTTTATTGTCATTTGTCACTAATTACATGAACACCAATGACCAGCCAACTGACTTTCTCACCAAGTCCCTCAGGGGTTCCCCATTTTAGCTTCATTTGTGACAAGCTGGGTGCATATAATTTGTATATTTATATTAAGTTTCTAAATTGCAGAAAAATATACACACACATACTGTTCCATTAAAACACACCCTTATCAATCTGGACCACACAAGCAATTCACATATTAAGCTTATCACATTAAACATGAAGGGTACTCAATACAGTTTCCTATCATACGAAAATTACTTCAATGAAACTATAATAAAAAACATGACTAGGGGAAAAGAAATCTACATTTCAAAGTTGGAACAAGAGGAAACTTAGTGAAACATGTTCTGCGGCCAAATTTTAAAATCTTACCCTTTCCAAGATCATCAGGATCTGCATGCACAACAACAGCCCTCCCAATTATGGAGTGAACTCCAGTTAGCGGAATCTGCATATTGAAAGTGAGAAAGGGGACATTGAGTGTTCTAGTCCTAGATCCAATTAAACTACATCCAAATTTCATAAACAAAAATATCAACCAAATGAAAACAATAAAAAGGAAAATCAATATTGCGGAACACAAGCACATGTAACACATGTGATTAATTTAATCGTACAGATGGGTAAATCAGATCACATGAAGCAACAGAGAATGAAATTATTAAAGTGATATCAAATAAGCACCACACAACACTCAAAGTTTAATTCTTTACCAGTGTATCTCTAATAGAAATCTCAGCCACTCCTACAAAATAGAACAGTCTTTGGAAATTTCCCAGCAGACAAATCATAAAAACTAGTCAGAAATATAAAAACGAATGTGAAAAAAGAAAGCAGATAATACCATCAGGGCCTGCAACAATGTTGCCCAAATCACCAGCATGACGCTCATCATCCGAAGGAGCCCCATGATCCTTCTTGAATGGATTGAAGTGAGGACCTGGAGTAAGAAAGTTAAAGCTAAAAATTAATTCAAATAGTTGAATGTTTAGCTTAGGTATTCAGAGAAAAAAGTGTTTAATTTTGATATTAAATTGTCAATCAATTAGCAGAAATCACTCTAGACATATTATGAACTTTACAGTAATTATTAGAAAACTCGACTGTTTTTAATTACACAACAATCCAAGATTAGATGACAGTTTACATTGTTAGTGTATTTCAATTAAATCCACATTTTCTTTCTTTATTTCTTCAATAAGTTCCATAATTGAATTATAAACTGTTATACATACAGGCGCAAACACAAAACAAGTTAATCCAAAAATGAATTCAGGATTTCTGTCACCCCTTTCTTTTCAATTCTTCTTTCTCCATCTTCATGTTTTATAATTGAGTGATGATATTTGAACACCCCTGCTTTTACAAACAGCCTATCAACACTCTCGTTTCTTTCTATCTTTCTTTTTATTACGTCATATCATCCATCCATCAATCAATTATGTCTCTTCTATTCCTATCTCTCTCAAGGTGTCAACACCCAGGAGGTTTTCAAATATTTTTTTTTTTTTTATAATTTCAAAACTTTATTTCTTATTTTCCTACAAAAGTCAGGTCTAAGAGAAATTGTTTAAGACCACTAGGTTTTATTTTTTTTTTATAGGTTAAACATCAATTGTTAATGTGTTAATTTTTATTAGTAGAGAAATTCAAATCTACACCACTCAATTGGTTGAATAGTATGCATAAGTTGTTATAAAACCTCTTGTAACAAATTCAATTCTTACTAATAAAAGAAAGAGAGGAATTGAACAAGTTTGAAGATAAACATTGATGTAGAGAAGAGAGAACCAGTGGAGTTGCAGCCATTGGTGGTGTCACCAAAAGCATGAATATGGAATCCATGAAAGCCTGGGGACAACCCTGCTACACTCCCTGTCACATGGGTGGTCCCTACACAATCACAATGAAACTAATAAGCAATCTAAGCATTCATAACTGAGTATACAATAAAAACTCATATATGAAGAGAGAGAGAGGAACCATTGGGGTGCTGGACAAACTGAAGAGAACCTCTAACGTTGTTGTCTCCGATGATGATGGCCACACCTTTGACTGTTCCCTTTGTAGCTTCCATATCCTTTGTTGTTGTCGAATGAAATGAAACTGCTGTTAGGAAAAAAACAATGAAGATAGTAGAAAACACTAATCTGTGTTCGGATGATTAACAAAACAGAAAAGGAAAACAAAATTGCAACTTTTTTAATAGTTGGAATGAAGTAGACTAGTGATTTTTTTTTTTTTTTTTTTTACGAGAAAAGACAAATAAGAATTATGAAGATAATTGTTGGCTAAAGGAGAATTTCTCGTAACACTTCCATAACTTCTATCTCCACCTCCATAATTTATTATAATAACAAAAATATTTTTAGTAAAAATTTAATTATCACTTCCATTTCTCTCTTCCTTTTTCATTTACATCTCTTCTCCTCACACCTCTTTCTCGTTTTAGTCTCACGCTGTTTCTCCATTGAATCATTATGTCTCTCTCTTCTTCGCTCATGAATTATCATTCTTTTTCTGCACATTTTTTACAAATCCACACAATCTTGTTTGCACTTGTAAAAAAGGCACTTTCCATATAGTCTATTTCTCTTTTCACAACAAAATAAAGCATTAAACTTGGCAGATTATGCGCCTGTATGGCAAAATGTTGGTTTTAAAGTAACTCATGTTTTCCCCAATCCATCTATACTTCTCTGTTTTCAATATTGAAACGCACAAATATTTGTTTGGTGACTTGCCAACGGCAGATGAAATACACATTATAATGTTGGGATTTTGTGTTTGCAGCATTGTATGGTGATAGGTCTATAAGGTTTCATGTTCAACATACAAAAGAGTTGCTTTCCGGAAAAGCCTATCAATTTTTTGTACAAGTCAAAAAAGAATGCAAAGGGAGAAGATGCAAGGAGAGAATGGGTAGCTCAAAGTAATGGTGTCTAGACGTGTGACGAGAAGAAGTAGAAAAAAAGTTAACTTATTTTTTTATCTCAAAGGTATTTTAGAATTTTCTTACTATTATAAAGATATAGGTAAAAGTTATGGAGGTGCAGGGAGAAATTCTTTATCTAATGTTTAGTACCCAAAAGTGTTTACAATGATGTTTACTGCACCTGACTTTTTTGCTCATGCACCTTTCAAAATTTTTAAAATATTCAACCTTTTTTTATTGATCATTTTTTAATGAACCTCTGTATTAAATAATCCAAAAAACATAGATTTAATTATTACGCACGACTAAGTAAAAAAAATAATTCTATTAACGTTGAATCATAATCTTTCATTTATTTGACTTTTAAAGTATTAATTGATAAATTTAATAATAAACTTAGCATGCATGGAAGATTGTGATTAAATGTTAATGGAATATTTTACACTGATGGTGCATAAGTCTTTTTCTAAAAAACATATAAACATATATTGGTCATTGGAATGACATGCATATTTATTGATTAACTTTTGGATTAAATAATATGGAAAACATAGATTAAGTGACTTTGAGATTTGATAACTTTGGTGATTTTCATTCATTCTGAATTACTATAACAATTAAATTAATTTTTTTTTATAGGAAGTAGAAAATTTGGACCATTAGGTTAATCTAAAATAAGAGAAAGTCATCAATCGTAAAATCACTAAATCCAAATTCAAAAAACATGTGTGTTGATTATGCTCCTTTCCTTAATGAAATTTTGGATTATGTAATCTAGAAAGAATATATGTTCATCAGAATTAGGTCAACCAATAAGCATGTGTGTTGATCTTATTACATCTCTTAGATGATGTGAATTCTTCTTGAATAAACATTCAGACTAAGTAATCCAAAAAAGATATATTGATAATTCATATTAGGTAATTCGAAAAGTGTAGTTGTTGCTCCATATTACCCAATATGGAGTTGTTAAAATCTAAAAATGGAGGACATTTTGAAGAAATCATTATATACAGCGGATGTATGAGCAAAAAGAAGAGCGTTGGGAGCAACACCCAAGTGTTTATTCTCCCTTTAAAAGTCTTTATATAATCTTCCTATCTATTATAGGTCCAAATCTAATTAAAAATAAAATTAAAAATTTGATAATAATAATACATTATATAAATAATTATACATGATTAAAAAATAGAAACTAAAAGTAATATACAATCACCTCCTCTTAAGATAGTTAACATAGACATCTTCTTTTATATTTGCTAGGTCAAAGGGATCCCACCTAAGGTCTAATGTTTTGTATGGAGGTTGAACACTAAAGGGGTATCAACTAAGGACAACTTGCAAAGATGTGAGATTCTTCAAGAGGGAAAGGACGGATGTGTTATATGTGGGGCGACAGTGGGAACAGACCAATACTTGTTTTAGAAATTGTGGTTTGTCCTGTTTGGTTTTGGTCAAAATATGTGAATGGTATGGTACTACATTATGAGCTTCATAGTCATTGTTATCAAATGGTGGGTCTAGTAAGTGGTTCCAACCAACTTCCAATATGAGGGAAGCTTGGTCTTTTGTCTGGTATGCTGGAATTTGACAGATTTAGAAGGTAAGTAATGTAACTATCTTTAAAGGTCACATTTTTTAGCCAAACACCATAATTCAAGGTTCAACTGTCCTTTTGGGAATGATATTATGCTATGAAATTAATGTCACATTTCTTTATTGAATGAATTATGAACCTATTGTTATGTGCTTAATTATTTTCAAAGTTTTTTTTTTTGTTGCTATGTGACTATGGTATTGTGACTCTAGTATTGTCTCAATTTTCATTAATAATATTTGTTTGACTTATAAAAAAAATTATATACAATTTATTTTCAGACTCGAGTTAATGTTGAATTATTTCGCAAAAATATTTGCCTTATTGTGTTAAGTATTTTATTTTTTTATTTATATTTGACTATTGATGGAATGTTGTTAACATTCTATCATATTTAAAACTATGTATTAGTGTTTGATTATTTGACCTATGACTTAAAAAAATGTTCTAAAATAAAAAAAATAAATTCTATGGTTTGACTTAATGACTTGAATGACCCAACTCGACAATGATTAGATTAGGTTGGGCCAAAGAAAAAATTTTCCTCAACCTAACTTAGAGTTTTTCTTCCTGTACCTTCATATTTTCTTACTGCATTTCCATAGTATTTTAAAATGGCAAAAATTTCCTTAGGTAAAAAAAGTTAAAAAATTTGTGATTACAAGCTCAAATAAGCTAATCCGGACTCACAAATTTTTTACAAGTCTAGATTAGCTAATTTAGACTTGTAAAAAAAATTTGTTTTTACAAGTCCAAATGAGCTAATTTGAACTCACAAACTTTTTTACAAGTCTGGATAAGCTAATCGGGACTCACAATTTTTTTTACAAGTCTAGATTAGCTAATCCAAACTTAGCTCGAGTTAGTTGATCTGAACTTGTAAAAAAAATTGTTTTTACAACTTTGAATCAACTAATCCAGACTCACAAATTTTTTTACAAGTCAGAATTGGCTAATTCATACTTGTAAAAACAAACTTTTTACACACACGATGGGGGAAGGACTTGTGGTCCGGATGGGTGCAGGCAAGGGAACAACAAAGAAGGAGATGCGCGAAGAAGGAGAAGAACTATGCGAGACTAAAGTTGTCAAAATGGATCATTCCTTTGAGCCAGCCTACGAACCTATAAAATGGGTCAAATTAGACTCTAAAAAAGGATGCTCAAATAGAAGCAAGTCTTTTTAGCTGATCCATTTAGCCTGGTCCATTTGGCCCGACTATGTAAATGGACTCTAAAAAAGGAGGCTCAAATAGAAGCAAGTCTAATGGGCCATAGGTATGCCCAAATGCAAATATAAATACATAGATTTTAAAAATACATATTAATAATATATATATATATAATATTGTTAAAAAATTATTAATAAAAAGTATACACATAAAACTATGTTTGATGTGAAGTCAATTTATAAATATTGTTAATATACATATAAAAATTACATATAAAATTACGTTTGATGTTATTTAATAATATATTTTTAATAAATAGAAGTTGTGATGTTCTAAAATATATAAATTAAAATATACATATAAATATATTTTGATGTTATTTTAGACTTATTTATAATGTGTTTTGGATTGATTTAGTGTGTTATTTTGAATTGTTTGATCTTGTAGTATAAAATAAATTTTATTTTTAATAAAAATTTGAATTTTTATTTTTTAGAAAGGTCCGTTTTGGCTCGGTGACCCAATATAGAACTAAACCCAACTTAGAAATATGTAACCTGAATGAAATATGGGTCAGCCTGGTCTAACTCATTTTGTTGTAAAAGTACGACTGCTCGAGCCAAGTCGGGCCAACCTACCTGAACTGCCAGCTCTACACAAGAGGGAGAAGAAGTGTGCAAGAGGGAAGAAGAGTTTTTAAGGGCTTGATTGATTTGATTTTGTTTTTTAGTATTTGAAAAGAGTTTTCAAAAACTATTTTTAGGAGGAAAAGAAAAAAAAAAACTTGTTTAGTAAGTGTTATTTGAAAACTGCTTTGAAGATGTAAAAATGGAAAAGTTCGTTCATATATATTAAAATTTCATTAATGAAAAGCAAAAAACAACACATTCTGATTGTATTTTGAGTTTTCAAAACAAAAATAAAAAACTGAAAAGCAAAACTACTTTCAGTTGTTCCTGTTTTGTATTCTTTTAAAAACTAAACAACTATAACTCTCTCCAGAAAACACTGTCCAAATGAGTTTTTTAGTTTTTAAATACTAAAATAATAAAAATAGTTTTATAAAACTGTTGGCAAATAAACACTAAAAGTTTTTTAACTTAAAGGACACTTATATTTTTGCATGACCATAGAAGTGCAACGGGAAAAACTCCTCAATTCAATTCAATCCAAAGTAATTAGGTTAGATACAGGATATAGACAAACCCAATCCATGTAAGTTTGACTCTCTATTTAGTGGTTCAAATTTTCAAAACTCATAAATTTTAATAAATAAGAAAATGTGTTAACAAAAAGGGTTAAAGTTTACATATCTGTAGTTAAGCTGTAAAATCCCGTGTCAATTTATCTAGTTAAAAGAGTACACTATTGCTACCATTCATGCATAATGTATTGCAGAATAGAGTTATTTAGTTATAAGTTATTTATTTTAAACTGTGTTAATTAGCATTTTAAGAATAAAAAATTCAACCCCTCCAAGCAGTTGGTGCGAAATGACCGGTGCCCAATTAATATTAATCAAAACTGTTCATTAATTTGAGGATTTAATCAACCGTAAAACTCACTGTTTATAGCTTTTGGAATTCCATGAACTAATTACTTTTTTCCTTAATTACAACATTAAGAGAGGAAGGGATAAAAATAAGAGTTTCTCCTTCTTCTTGTTGTTCTTCTTTGTTTCTGTATTTTGCATTCCCCTTACACTAGTTATTATTATCAGATTTCTTTTCTTTTCATCCTTGTGATTATTGTTTTTCAATAGTAGTTTTTATTTTTAAGCATAATCAGAATCTATAAGGAAAGAGAAACATAGAATATGAGAGAAATAATTAGCATTCATATTGGACAAGCTGGAATTCAGGTTGGTAATTCATGTTGGGAGCTATATTGCCTTGAACATGGCATTCAACCAGATGGAACAATGCCCAGGTCTTATATTTTTCTTTTCAATTAATTTTCTATTCATTTCTTGTATTTCAAGTGATTTTTAATCACCCAATTTGGTTACAATCTTAGTTTATTTGGATCCTTGAGTTTTTTTGTTAAAAAAAAATAATTTTGAAAAATAATTATCAATTTATTTAAGATTGATCTAAGGTCGAGAGGTTCAATTTGTATATGTCACATTGTCACGTTGATCTACTAGGTGCAATGTTATTGGAGGCCTGTAATTTTTTTTTTATTCTAGGAATGATTTTATGATCTATATCTTGCGATTTGAATGCTGGCACATTGTTCTATTTTATCAAAGTTATGTTATGTATTGCATGCATGAGCTTTGTTTTGGATCATCATAGCATTGTTGATCCTTAATAACTTTTTATGCTTACATATGGGGCCATTTATAGGCTGTGCTTTAAATAATAATGTCAGAACATTGCACATTTTTTGTTTATTTCTAAATTACTATCACATTTCTGGTTTGTATTTCATGTATTTCATTTTATCTTTCTATGATGATAATTTTTGTTTAGTAGTGTTTTAGCACGCTTTTAAATTAAGTGTTTTATGAGCTAGATCGATGTGCTTTTCCTCATGAATTGATTACACCTTTCGGTGGATTTGGAAATTTTTGTTAATTCTGTGGTCATGTGTAATCGGCATATAGAAACCTATTTTGAAAATTTTATGGTTTTAATTCAGATAAGGAATTTCATTTCTGTAGTTCTCTAGTTTCATGAGTAAATGAGAAGAAATATGACAGAAAGGGAAACAAGTTGAAAGAATATTGAATTGGTAGGTAATGTTAACAAGGTTAAAATCAAAGGTTAGGTATATGTGTCTTATTTCCAGAAACCTGAAGCTCATTTAAAATTCTGCTTCCACAAAGCCAGAAAAATAAAATGAAAAAAGAAATTCCTCAATGTATTCAATGATTTCCTCTCTGGTAAATACTTTCCTTGTTTTAGTTATATCTCAAATAGGTTGTCTTAATTTACAACTTTCTGTTATCATCTTCTCATAGGTGAGGTAATATCATAGTTGATCCAAATTCCAAAATCATGTAGCTTGCTGAGCTATTTCAGCATATTAGCCTATTAGGGTCTGTTATCTTTTTCTCCACACATAAAAGCTGCATCACTTGCAAGGCATTCAATTCTTAATTTCTTCTTTCAGCTAATTGCTTGTAGTAAGTGGTTAGCACTCTGCCTAGACACATATAATTATAGCTACCAACTTATAAACTAGGTCTATATCCTTTCAACTTTCTCCAGTTGTGTTTTTAAAATAATTATGTTTAAACTTACTTCTGAAACCTTATTGTCTACTCAGTAGGCTCTTGCAATTTTAATAATGTGGTTCTGTTTCTGTTGAGATTCCTATTAGCTGATGATAGCTAACCACCCTTGCCACCCTTTTAATCTCTATAATCACATCAATACATTTTAAGAGTGCTTTTATATTGGCAATCTTTTAGACTTCAAAATTGGAATTCTTATACTTATTTTCCTAACATTAGTTGAAAAGTTGAAATCAAACGGTTAATTTGTTGCTTCTTTTACCTTTATATGATCTTGGGGTGTAAAGAATTTGGAGCTCAAATATATAATAAATTGATTTTTCTTTTCACTAGCTTCAATTTTCTCATTACCTTGAAATAAAAACTTATTTTTTAGCAAATCCTAACTAATTGTTTCTACATTTACTTTTTGGCACAACTAATACTGATTCATATACACATGCTTGCAGTGATGATGTACATGATGCTTTCAACACTTTCTTCAGTGAAATTGGAACTGGCCAATATGTCCCAAGGGCATTATTTGTTGATCTAGAGCCTAGTGTAATTGATGAAGTAAGGTGTGGTCCTTACAAACAACTCTTTCATCCAGAGCAATTGATGTCTGGCAAGGAAGACGCTGCTAATAACTTTGCAAGGGGACATTACACAGGTTAGTTACTTCCATATTGGGTCAATAAATTGGGTAAGTTCTATCTCACAGTGTCATTTATTTGCTGTCTATGTTGCAGTTGGAAAAGAAATGGAAGAGCTGTGCCTTGACCGTATCAGAAAATTAGCTGACAATTGCACTGGCTTGCAAGGATTCTTGGTTTTCAATGCTGTTGGTGGTGGCACTGGTTCTGGCTTGGGATCATTGCTTTTGGAACGTTTATCTGTAGATTATGGGAAGAAGTCAAAACTTGGCTTCATCATTTATCCTTCTCCTCAGGTGTAGTGAAATGAACTGTGGGGGAGTATCAAACATTTGTTGACTTCACATGTTATGGCTTTTCATTCCAATCATCCATTATGAAGAAAAAACTCTAATAAAGAATATTCCAATGAGAAATTATAGCTATACACTTTTTAACTCTTTTTCTGACATATTTTCTCCTAGATTTTACCTGAATATCAGAGCGATATTGCTGGAATGCTTGAGGCAAATAGTTCCTCAGAAACTTTATTTATAATGATGAGATTACAAAGATAATGCCAATCTGAATTACAAAGATAAGATAATTCTAATCTAAATTATAGTGCCACAGTACTAATTTGATATGCAAATCAAAATAAAAACGGAAACTTTATCAAGTAGAATAATGACAAGTACAAAATCATATCCCAATGGAGATAGATAAGATAGGATCATATCTCAATAAGTTTAATGGTGAGGACTTACAATTTAAAATAGTTTTATAAATCATGGTTTGTATTACTTTTAAGGTTCTTATTACATGATGAGATGCGATTAAATGAAAGTGTAAAACTTTACACTATAACCATCCTTCACCATACCTCATTCCAAACTAGTAGGACACACATAAATTTTAATCAATAAGAGGGTATTTGAGAATGTATAGTTAACACTTCTTCAAGTAGTACATAATGTAAATTGCATATACATCTCAACAACACATTTTTGTTGTATATTCCAAGATATGATGTTAAATTGCTGAGATGCTTTAACATATGTTGCTCTACACACTTTAGAATATTCTTGGCTTTCTTAAGTCATGTTTTGTGGCGTTTTTCATATTAACCATTCACATTTCTGCATTAATTTACCAAATTATCGAAGTTGAATGTCTTAACTGTAGTGACTAGTCTTGCCATTAACATGCAGGTATCTACTGCAGTTGTTGAACCATACAATACGGTTCTTTCCAATCACGCGCTCATTGAGCACAGTGATGTAGTTGTGCTTTTGGACAATGAAGCAATATATGACATTTGTAGAAGATCACTAGACATAGAAAGGCCAACTTACACCAACTTGAACCGTTTGATATCTCAAATCATCTCTTCTTTAACCACTTCCTTGAGATTTGATGGTGCAATCAATGTTGACATTTCTGAGTTCCAGACCAACCTTGTGCCTTATCCACGCATCCATTTTATGCTTTCATCCTATGCTCCTGTGATATCTGCTGCAAAGGCCTACCATGAGCAACTATCAGTGCCTGAGATCACCAGAGCTGTGTTTGAGCCATCAAGCATGATGGTAAAGTGTGATCCAAGACATGGCAAATACATGGCATGCTGCCTCATGTATCGTGGAGATGTTGTGCCAAAAGATGTCAACCATGCTGTCTCAAGTATCAAGACAAAGAGACAAGTTCAGTTTGTAGACTGGTAAGTACACTTAATAGAATTTTCAAAAAAAATAAAAATACACTTAATTGAAAGAACATCATAATATGAGATATACATAACTTGAATTGCTTGATTTTTCTTGTTCTGTTCATTCTGATGTGATATCCTAACTATTGATCATTGGTACAAAATTTCCATAGTAATTTTTCCTAGTTCCTTCTATATTTGATCCTTTCCTTTTATTTTGAAGATTAAGATGATAGAAAATGATTATCATTACCAGGAAATAAGCATTGAAACTTGAACTTTCAAAGTTACACACGTTAAACTTATTAACAGCGAGTATTAAATATAAGATAAATTATACTAAAATCACCTTATGTGGAACAGAATTTCATTTGATATCCTTCTTCTCTTATGCATTTATATGGATTAAGGGAGGCCTAAGACTCAGTAATGTAAGAAAAGGATATCAAGAGTAATTTCATTACATTTCGTAAGGTTGTACTTAGCTCTCAAGTTTAAAAAGTTACTTGTAATTGTAAGTTAATATCTAGGCTAGCTTGTTATTAGATTTTGAAATTTGAAATAAAGTAAAAAGAACGTAGAAGTTAACAGCTGTAAAAGTAGCTTTTCAAAAACTGATTCTTCTTTTTTTTCTTTTCTAAATTACTTCTTTGAACTTTGATAAAATAAATTCGACCAAATGTTACCTTAACTTTAGATTTCTCTTTCTCTCATACAACATCTGAACATACACCTTTGATGACAAATTTCAGGTGCCCTACTGGTTTCAAGTGTGGTATCAACTACCAAGCTCCAACAGTGGTACCAGAAGGTGATCTTGCCAAAGTGGATAGAGCAGTTTGCATGATAAGCAACAACACAGCTGTCGCTGAAGTTTTCTCTCGCATTGACCACAAATTTGACCTCATGTTTGCCAAAAGGGCCTTTGTGCATTGGTATGTGAGTGAAGGCATGGAAGAAGGTGAATTCTCAGAAGCCAGAGAGGATCTTGCAGCTCTTGAAAAGGACTATGATGAAGTTGGTGATGAAGGTGTGGATGATGAAGATGTTTAAACTTATTGAAACTTAATCCTCCTTCACTAGCTACCTACATCTCCTATGTTTTTTGTCTTGCCACGTAGTATTGTTCTTGTCCATTTTCTTATGCTTCTTTTTGTTGTATGGTGTGACTGTCATCTTATGGTTGTTTTGAATTGAAGTGTTAAGAGAATTGTTTAATTCATGTAGAATGGTAGTGTAATTGATTGTCCTTTTGAATCACATGATTGTTTGTATGCAAAATCAATGCCTGGGTTGAATGTTGCAAAAAACCATCTTAAACTTTATTAAAATCAACTTGAATGATATAGGTGTAGATACTTTAGATCATTGAAATTTTTTTTACACAGATCAATTCACAATGATTCTTTTGTTGTGCATTAAAATTTTTTAAATTTCTTTTTAAAATGATTTAACTACTGTCTTAAATTTTTTTAAAAATAATTTAAATAATGTTTTAAAGATCAACTTATAGAAAAAACATTATAACCTAAGATCGCGAGAAAATGTTTTCTGTTTTAATTTTCTATTTTTATTTTCTGAAAATTATTTTCATTTTCAAGATTTTAACATTTAGAAAATATATTTTTACTTGATATTTTTTAATTTAAAAAAAATAATATTATTAAATTTAATCAGTAAAACTATTACAAAATATTTATATATAATTTAAAATATATATTATATATAATTTGATTATAATTATAATATTGTTATTAAGTTTTGTATATAGTTTTAGTTTGAAAATACTGAAAATAATTTTTTCTATTTTTAGTTGTTTTTTGAAAATATTTTCAAAAGAAATGTTTTGATTTGTAGTAATCAAATATATTTTTATTATTATTTTTTATTTTCTCTGAAAATAAAAATTAAAAACACCCAAAACAAAAGCAACTAATTTATCTTAAAATTTGGTCTAACAATAAAGTGACACCACCAACAATTTTCAACTTAGAAAGCATAAAATATATCTTTACTCCTTTAGAATGGTAAAACTTTTGGGTGTCTTTGAATGATATGCAACATGTAAGCATATCTTTGGACGTTATAAGGGATATAACATCAGTTCCATAATCACCTAGATGTTCTTCACATAAAGATTTTTTAGTGGGTCATTTCATTTCTATGACGGTTCACACGCCAAGGTTAGTAGGTATGATTGATTGAAATTTTGAAATATTCATCCCCTATCTAAATTACTAAAGGGACATGATCTTCTTGGACCAAAGCATTTTAGGTCAAGTGACATGTTTAGTTTTTGTTTTCAAGTAAAGCTTTATAATCAAAGCAAAGTTTAATATTCAAATTTTGTAAATAAAAAATAGGTGTCATAAAAGTTTTGTTACTCTTTAAACTGAAATATATATATATATATATATATATATATATATATATATATATATAAATTAACATTCATTTGAACTAAAACAATTCTTTTAACCAAAATTTAAAATCATAAAAAGAAAATTTATACACATGTGTAAAGTAGTTTTATAATAATTATTATAAAATATCATGTATGATAATTTTTTTAATTTTTATAATAATTATTTTGAGAGTTATACCAGTGATAATTTTTAATTAAAAAATATTGTAAAATTTTTTACCCTATTCATTCATGCATGATTATTAGGTTCTAATAGATTATTTTTAAATAATGTTATTTAACATTTTATTTATAAATTAAAAAGGAAAATTTATAATTTTAATGATATATTAGTTTATTTAATTACATTATAAAGTATGTTTTATTGAAAAGGAATAAACGCATCATTAAATAGGAAAAAATAAAAAAATTGCCACAACCGTTATTTTTAAAAGTCATCAAATATCATGTCTTAATAATATAAAATCATCAAAATTATAATATAATTTCATTTGTATTATCTTAATTATTTAATGAAAATATTAAAAATAGAAATCAAATTTAAAATATTTTATCCTAATTTTAAGAAGAAAAATATTTAAAAATTTGAAATAATATACAAAAGGAATATAGTATTACTTCAAGAGTAAGTATAAGATGTTTATTCTTCATCCCACAATTTATTTTCTTAGAAATTCAGTGGTTGTATTGGGTAATTAATTTTAACCATTAAACCTTAAGAAAATATACAGTGAAGATAAAGAGTAATTATCTTATACTTATCATTGAAGTAAGTGAACATATATATATATATAAAGGATAAAAGACTTAATTTTGAATTTTTACCATTTATTTTCTTGAAATCTAATGGTTGAAATTAGTTGTTTTTTTAAGAAAATGAATTGTAAAGGCTTGATTAATTTGATTTTGTTTTCAATTTTTAAAAAAAAATTCCAAAAATAGTTTAAGTTTAATTGGTATACACTGTCAGTGTAAAAGATTTTTACAATGACAGTCAATCATAATTTTTCATATATGTGACTTTTAAAGTAGTAACGAGTAAAGTCAACAAATTTACCATGAATGAAGGATTGTGATTGAATGTCAGTGTAAAAATCTTTACATTGACAGTATATACCAATTAAATTCAAATAGTTTTTAGAAAATGTTTTCTAGAAGAAGAGAAAAAACAAACTTGTTTGCTAAGTGTTAGCTGAAAACTATGCTGAAGATATGAAAATAAAAAAACTTATTTATATTTACAAAAAACAATATATTCTTGTTGTATTTTAAGTTTTCAAAACAAAAATAGAAAATTGAAAAAGTAAAACTAATTACAGATGTTACTGTTTTAACTGTTTTTTAAAACTATTTTAAGAAAACAATAATCAAACAAGTGTTTTAGTTTTTAAATACTAAAATACGGGGAATCAGTTTTACAAGAGTTTTCAAAAACTGTTTTGAAGATGTAAAAATGAAAAGCTTGTTCATATTTATTAGAATTTCATTAGTGAAAAGAAAAAACAACGTATTCTGATTGTATTTTGAGTTTAAAAAAAAAATAGAAAACTGAAAAACAAAACTACTTCCAGTTGTTCTTGTTTTTAGTTTTTAAAAACTAAAAAATCAGAACTGTTTTTAGAAAACATTACCCAAACAAGTTTTTTAGTTTTTAAAAACTAAAATATTGAAAATAGTTTTATAAAACTGTTGCCAAACAATTGGTTTAATTTTGTTTTTTAGTTTTTAAAAAGAGTTTTCAAGAATAGTTTTCAAAAACTGTTTTCAAGAAGAAGAAAAAAACTTGTTTGGCAAGTTTTATTTGAAAATTGTTTTGAATATGTAAAAATGGAAAAACTTGTTCATATTTATTAGAATTTTATTAATAAAAAGCAAAAAACAACATATTCTGATTGTATTTTGAGTTTTCAAAACAAAAACATAAAATTGAACAATAAAACTACTTTTAGCTATTCCTGTTTTTTAGTTTTTAAAAACTAAAAAACCAGAGTTGTTTTCGAAAACTGTTTTCAGAAAAGACTATCCAAACAAAATTTTTAGTTTTTAAAAACTAAGATACTGAAAACAGTTTTATAAAACTATTGCCAAACAAGAACTAAGTCTTTTATACTCACTTTTGAAGTAGGAGTAAGTAACTGAATTCCTATAATTTAAAATTAATGAACCAATTTCAAATTGAAGCACAATAATTAAATATGTACTATGATATAATTTTACACTTACTAAGAACTAGTTCAACAAGTAATTGTATCAAACACTTTAGATTGCATTGGCTAGTATATCAACTTTCTTGTTTAAATTTGTAGTTGTATGCTAGTTTTTGAAAATACACTCATGAATGCTTCCAGTTTTTACATAACATATAATGACTGAAAAAGGTTCCTAAGCAGCTAATGCAACTCATATATCTTCGTGCTAATATTTTGAAAGCAGTTAAACAGAATTCTAGCTCACTAAAGATTCTATATAGTTGCTGTAAAATTTCAGTCACTCTTTGATCCTATTTAGTTCCAAATTTTAAAAAAAAAAAAAAAACTAAAAGAAAAAACAAATACTGTAGACATGTTGGAAAAAAGATTTAATTGCAGGATCATCCTTAGATCAGAGATTTAACACAAAAATGAGCACATAGGTGGAAGATCCCAGATAGCTCCATCATTAGAGTCTTGAACAGTGTTCATGTACTCTTGCACACCATTAATTGCATAAAGTGAAGCTGATATTTGTCTTTCAACCTTCATTCTTTCAAAATCTGGAAGCTCCGAGCCAGCTATATCAGTTAGGTTTGCTATTTCCATTACTTGGCCAAAGGGCAAACGATCTAAAACAGCTTCAAAACCCCATGAAGGATTGTTCTGAGAACCTGACTCAGACCCCATGAAATTGCTCAAATCAGGTCTATAAGCATCATCATCAAATAGTTGTGTGTTTTGGGTTGTTATTTCACTAGAAAGTGAGTTTTCACATGTGTCACTAGTGCTTGAATTAGTACTACAACTAGTACTACCACTACATGTGGTTTTGTTGACCATTCTTTTCTTCTGATTACTATCAGGTATCTTCTGCTGGAGACAATCCTGTTCGAGACTCGATTCGACACTAAAAGTAAACAATTCTTCTAAAGAAGATTCAAACCTTAGTTCCTCATGTTGTGGGGTACTAACTCTTTGTACCAAACTCAACTCTTGTTGCTTGTTCTTAACCCTTGTAGCACATGGTTCCACATGATGTTCTTCTTGTTTGGAACCTTTTCTATTGTTGAGAAGATTCTGAATCCTTGAAGCAAGAGGGGAATCCAAGGACACACGTGTGGTGAAGTTGGTGCGCGTGTTGGATCCACGAAGGAGGCATGCAGCTTCATCATAAGCCCTTGCAGCATCCTCTGCTGTGTCATATGTGCCAAGCCACATTCTTATCTTCTGTGTTGTGTCTTTGATCTCAGCAACCCATTTCCCTGATGCTCTTTGCCTCACCCCAATATACTTGTTCTTGAATTTGTAACTTTTGTTGTTGCTTCTCCCTTTCAATTTGCCTCTTAACTGCTGCTTAAGCTTTGGACGCTGGAATTGAATTTCCATTAGAAAGTAGCACAAACTTCCTTAACTCACTCTCACAAGTCACAAATATGGTTCAAAGGTTGTGCTTCATTTCTCAATTTTGATGCTGTTGCTTGCAAGTTTGTGAAAATAAATCATAATATATGGATGTAAAAGTTGCTTAGCTTTTTAGCAAGTGGACTTAATATATATTAACATTTTTTGAAATTATTTCATTGTTGGTTAGGTTTTAAAGTGTTTCAAATAATGTATAATGAAGACAAGTTAGCAGTCATATTCAATTTCTCTTGACTTTGTTCGAAATTATCGCTTTACATTGTCTGGTTTGCTGGCATTGCTTTACTGACACAGCCAAGAATCACTTTAGAACGTATATGCAGTCACCAAAATCAGAATAACCTTTTTTTTTTTAGGGAAAAAGACTCACAATAGCGATGTAAAACTACATTCAATCACAACTTATCTAAAAGATGAATTTTAAAATATTAATTAATAACCTTATATAAAAAAAATTATGATTCAACGTAATGTAAAAATCTTATATAAATATTAAACTCTTTATTTTATCATACTATGTAGTATCTATTAGTTTTAATGATGATTAATCCAAAAAAAATAGATTAATCACTTTTAATAATATTTAATATGTGTTTGAAATGCTTAAATATAACAAAAAAATAATATTGTTTTCATAATTTTTCGTGAAGTAATAAGAATTATTTTATTAAAATAAATAAATTCGATTAAACACTAATTCTCTTTATTTTATTCCTCCTATTAAAAATTACAAGTGGTAGTATCCCATCAAAAGTATAATACTCTTTAAAATTATTTTCTTTCTTTCTCTGTTTTGTTTTCTTCCATGGTTTACTATGGCTCTGTATGGTGCTGGTGGTTGAAATTTCAGTATTAGCAACGTTTTAGAAAGAAAGAAAAAACAAAGACTTCTTATCTTAAATAATTATGTTTTATATTCAGTGTATTACGACAACTATTAGATGTTAAACTCCAATGTATAAAAATAAAATTCAATCTAATACGATCAAACCCATTTTAATTTTGAAAAATTGAGAATGAATTGATTTGGATTGAATTCATCAATTTTATCATCCTCGCATTCCAGCCTTTCTTTTACATTTATTTTTTAAAAAAACTGCTTCTTTTACCTTACTTTCTCAATAAATTTCTTTATAATATTACTTAGGTTTAAATAGTTTTTTCCTTAAAAATCAGTTTTTTCTTTTTATTTTAGTTCTTTAAATATATTTTTTTAGTTTAGGTTTTTTAAATAGGTTTAGTTCTTGTTTTGCAAGCAATAGTGTTAATTTAGTTATATTAATAGTTCAATGAATTATTACGTAATCAAAAGTTTGACGAAATAATTTAGTGTAATTGTTTTTTAATTGATTATAAACTTATTAATATCACAAATTGTTTTCAACATATAATACATTAGAAACACACTTTTCAAATACACAAAAAAAAAAAAATCCTGCTTAATAGTATGGGTTAAAATTAAAATTGTGTTGAGAATAAAGACTAAAACAAAATAAAAATATCTTTGAAGATGAAAAATTCTTTAAACCTATTACTTATCATAGCTTTTATTTTCTTCTCTTTTTCTTTTTTTCCGTTATCTCTCTTTCATTTCAAATAAATGAGATGTATGTAAGACTTAATTAAGTTTTTTTTTTAAAAAAAATTGAAAATATTTTTTGTCCTGAATTTAGTTAAATTTAATCCCTTAAAATTTCAAGGACGAAGGAAAAAAATAAAATTTAGTCAAATTCGTTTATTTATATATATATATATATATATAAACCAATTTCCCTTTATAGTTATGGTCTACAAAAACTGCCATTTTGTCAATTTCAAATTTTAAAACGGTGTACAGGCCAAGCTAGAAGCTGGATTCACACCATAGACACAAAACAAGGGTAAGAAAATATAAAGCAAATAACTTAGTTTTTGTCCCCTCTTATTGTCCTTGATTTGCCTTTGTAAGCAGTTGAAGTTGAAAAGATAGTGATGATAGAGTGAATGGCCTCCACATGGAGCCTTCAAAATGATCCTTCATATGCATCCACAAACTATACCTCAAAAGTCCATGCTTGGCACTAGTTAAGGTAGACCAAGTCATTTTTTGTCACCACTTATGTAATTATATTATAGTATATGAATAATTAAATTATTCTTAGAATAATTTTAAAAGATTCTTTTATTCTTGTCTATCATTTTCTTTTAATCTTATACTAGAAAAGAACTGTTTGTTAGAATTATTAGAGAAAAAGAGTAGTGCTTTTACGGTTTAAAGTAATTTTACATTATTATTCTCTAATAAAGTGTTGTATATGTGTACTAAATTTATTGATTTTTATAATAATTATTTTTAAAATTATATAACTGATAATTTGTTATTGATAAATTTGACCTTCAAATTTTATATTCGTGCTCATCTATTTTGAGTGTTTTATTTTCATAATAATCAACTAGATGGCAAATTCAAAAGTTTTTAAAGTTATATATATATATATATATATATATATATATATATATATATATATATGTTACAATACTTTTTATAATGTTATAATTTTCCCTCTCTCTACCACATTAATCATTTTATTATAAATCTCTCTTTAATTTCATTTCTTATCTCACTAATACAAATGGGTTTATAAGTTTTTAGTTCTAAATTTTCAAATTTTGGATTTTAACCTTTATGAAGCTTTCCGTTTTTAATACTTATTTATTTTGTTGTTTGTAATTGGTCCTTGGATAGGACTAAAAATGAATTGGAAAGGGGAAAAATATAAACAATAAAAATAAATAAGGACTAAAAATAAAAATATTATAAAAAATAAAACAAGAAATCTGAAATTTAATAACGATTAAAAGAATATTTAACCTTACAGAAATTCTAGTATAAATAAAAATAGTAGTGTGTATAAAAATATAATTATTTATTAGATATTTATGTATATATCATGCCGTGTGGAGTGCGTTTGTTTTCACGTCATTGGCAAACCCCGCTGTTCCCCATTTTTATATTTATATGTTTACGATTTTCAACTAATCCAACATTAATGTTTGTGATGGACAAGACATTGTCGTTGTCTTCTTTGTTAACTAAGAGAGACAATAAAGCCAACCAAAAACTTTTTCAATCTTCAGTTAATTAATTAATCAACAACGTTTTTTGTTTTTCTTTTCATTTTCTAAGGAAAAATTACACATACACTCTACGAGGTGTCTTTATTATAATCAGACACCTACATTTCTTTACATCACTTTTAATCTCGTGTAGTATTATTTTTTGCATAAAAGGATGAATATAATGAAAATTAAAAAAAAAATCTGTAAGAACAAAAATCAAAGGAATACTAAATGTAGCAAGAACAAAGTTAACATTTAGTCAAAAGAGGAAAGGAAAGTTCGTATGTGGGATTCTCACTATTAACAAAAATTAAAATTACTGACAATAAACAAGTTATAAGTTTAGTTTAGTAATAAAATTCACATGTAGAAATAAGAGAAAAGAGAGAATGTAAGCTTGAATTCCTCTGCTAACAAAATTAATACATTAACAACTAACATTTGCTATTTGGAAATCTGCTTGTAATTTGAGAGGTGAAGGATGTTATATGGGTTGAAGGTGAACTTTCATAAAAGTCAATTTTACGGGCTAAATGTTGATCCCATGTTTGTTCATGTTGTTGGTTGTTTACTGAATTGCTTTGTAAGCTCATCCCCTTTTAAATTCTTGGGTGTGTCAGTGGGGGTCAATCCTAGGTCGTCAATAGTTTGGAAGCTGTTATTGATCAATTCCAAAAAAGACTTTCAGGGTGAAAGGTGAAGAATATGTCTTTTGTTAGACGTCTAGTAATGCTTAACTTGGTCCTCTCAAGTCTACCATTGTATTTCTTTTCCTTTTATAAAGCTCCTAATAAGGTGACCAAAATTTTAAAAGGGATGCAATGAAAATTCCTGGAGCGGGAGGGGGGGAATTTTTTAATGATAGAAAAGTGATTTGAAATCCTTTGTTTACGAACTAGGTATGAT
The DNA here is from genome assembly GCA_037954015.1 of Psophocarpus tetragonolobus. Lineage (NCBI taxonomy): Eukaryota > Viridiplantae > Streptophyta > Magnoliopsida > Fabales > Fabaceae > Psophocarpus > Psophocarpus tetragonolobus. The sequence continues at coordinate 12,807,931 of CM075696.1, read as the reverse complement.
GACTTCCATAATCTATCATTCTTAATCAACTCACGATTAACTCTTTGTGGTGGAAGGATATATAGTCGTTGGAGGGTCCATCAGTAACTCTGGGTTGGTTTTCGAATAATATTAGTAGGAAGTTGGGATATGGGGAAGATACTTTGTTTTGGCAGGATAATTGGCTAGGGGAAGGCTCATTAAGGATCTTTTTTCCTAGGCTATATGATCTAGCTCTGGAGAAGAGTGGGCCAGTTAAACTCATGGGTGGTAATATGATGGATCATCCTAGGTGGTAGTGAGGTTGGCATATGAGGTTGTTTGTTTCGGAAGAGGAGGTGGTGTTATCATTGGAGGGGTTTTTGTAGAATGGGGTTTCCTGTCATCAGTAAAAGGTTACATGGTTATGGAACTCTAGAGGTCGTGACCAATACTCTATAACAGATGCATATCGAATTGTGTGGGGGGCTTAACCAAGGTAGAACATTATCTCTGGACACCCAGTTGAGTGAGAGGTTATGAAAGATAAGTTGTCTTCAAAAGTGCTAGCTTTCTCTTAAAAGTTACTTTTAAACAGACTTCTCACGATAGATAACTTGTTGAAGAAAGGTGTAGTCATTCAATCAAATAGGTGCTTATGCATCTTTGTTAGGGAGAACCTAGAGGATTGTAAGCATCTATTCCTATTGTGTTCCTTCTCTCAACAATTGTGGTTTAGAGTTTTGAAGTGGATTGGTATAAAGTCACCATTATCAAATGAGTTATATCAATTGTTTCATTTGTCTAGTTCATGGGTGGTTGGTAAATACAAAAAAAAATGTAGGTATTAGTTTTCTCATATGGTCTATTGGTATATATGGATATTTAGAAACTCTATAGTTTTCAACGGTAGAACAATGAAGTCTCTAGATATCATGATATCTATTTAGGTCTTGTATAGAAGTGATTATTGTATAGGTTCGGTTTTAGTAAAAGATGTATTTTCTCAAATTGGTGTAACAATCCTCGTTTATGCCTTTTGAACATGAAATAGGTGGTCTTAGATGGGTTTATTTCTAGATGTTGGTTGTTGTCAATGTGGGCGCGGTCCAAATGTTAGGCTTTTCTTTATGGACCTTACCCTTTTTTGTAGTTGTACAAATTTTGAAACTCTTTGTTTCATCCTATAGTTATAGATAATACATATTCTATTTTGTCGTTAAAAAAAACTAACATTTACTATAAAAAACATTACTAAAAACACTAATATTTTGACTGTTTAAAATAAAGAACAAATATAAGAGGTATGTATAATTTATTTTTTTAGCAAATTATATAACACCCTTAAGGTTTGATGTAATTACACATATATTTTTTCTTTTTTTACCTAATAGAAAATCAACGTATAATCCTAATATACTTGCATTCTCAACTTTAAAAAAATTACGTAGTACCTCCTATATTATTAAACATATTATAAATGCACTCCATTTACTATTAGTAGAAGAGAGGTGAAATGTAATAGATTAGGAGATTTTGTGTGGATAAAAAAAATATAAGTGCATATATAATATTACTTTAAATTTTAAGAATATTATTGTAATTTTTTCTTATTTTTTAACATTTTTTCTAATAATGAACTGAAACTCTTGATAATTAATTGCGTGCGACCATAGTGTTCACATTGAATCCCATGTTAGACCCCAAGAGATAGGGAAAAGGACACAAACTTTACTAATTAAACAAGTTGGCTATCAGCAAACATGGCAACAATGTTATCTTAATCTTTTCTTTAATGCAATATCATCTTAATATTTTTTTTATTCGTTTTTTATATTCTGACAATGTTATCTAAACCTATCCAAAATTCAAAATAATGTATGTCCAGAGAATCATAATAATCGTGCCACAACATATATGAAACGACCACAATAATTAATTAAGTAATCATGAATCATGCTAACAATAATGACTAGATTAACATAGCTTAATGTAAGGTTTGGATTATAAGCATAGGTTATTGAATTTTATAAGATTTTAAACTTCATCATAATAATTGATTAAATATATAAAGAATCAGAATCTGTGTGAAGTTCAGTAGTTTTTGCTATCTTCATGTCTTTCAAACCAAATTTTTTTATGATTTTAATTGATATACACTTTCCGTGTAAATAATTTTTACACATTGAATTTTTATTTGTGACTTTTAAAGTAGTAATGAATAAAGTCAATAAATCTACCATAAATGAAGGACTGTAATTGAATGTCAGTGTGTAAAAATATTTACACTGACAGTGTATACCAATTAAACTCTTTTTTTATACTATCAAACTAAATATTTTAAAAAAATTTAAGGTGAACAGCACGACTAACAGAGAGAATTAAAATCTCTGCCAAGCTCATTGGTCTCTACCATCTTCATTTCTTTCTCAAACCTATATTTCCTCATTATTAATCAAACATCAAATTGTTAATACATAACTGATTGAGCAACATGTATGTTGAAGAAAGCTAAACCTATGGACATAGTTTAAGCATGGGTGGAAAAGTTTATAGACACACTTTAATTTAAGAGAAAAAAAATAAATGAATTTTTATGTAAAACTGGTTTATGCAGAATTCCATAGCAATATTTAATTAGCTTATGTATAAGGGGGGAAAATTGTATGCAGTATCATAGATACTATTATTATTACATTTTTTCAATTACATTTGAAGTTTTATCTTTTATTGAATTGTATTATTTGATTCTTTCTGACACATCCTTATATAGATATATTAGGTCTAAAAATTTATCGTAATTTTCCACGTATTTAAAAGATTTTTTTAAATTAATATTTATAATTAATTAGGTTCTCCAAAATAAAATTAAAAAACTATAAGTATTAATGGTATCATTAAAAAAAATTACAATATATCATATTAAGTTTAATTTTTTTTTATAAGACTTTATAATATCACAAAGAAAAAAAGTCTAACCGTCTAAAAAATTTCTTAGAGAAGTGTTTATGTTTTAAGTTGTAATCTAATGTTTGGTTATGAATCTAAAAAGTGGGTGAAATTTCATATGCATGAATTTAATCTTCATTGGCACAATTGTAGTGTAAATCCATTAATTCCCTAAAACAGTAAAATAATTGTCATAATGTTAAAACATTTTTTATTTTGGCCAATTTTTCATTCAAAAGTGGCAAAGACATTAGGTCGTACAACTTGATCAATAATTGACGTTGGCGTTGTATTTATTATAATAAGTATTTAATGAAAAGGAGGAAAAAATGAAAGATTAAAATTAAATAAAAACAGGATAGGAAGAAAGAGAAGATATGGAAGAAAAAAATTTGATGAGAGTTGACATATAACCAAAAAAAATGTTTGTTTTAATATAAGAAATACGTAATAGTTAGGGTTTTTCTTACACTTTCTTTTTTTTTTTCACCTCTATATATTTTCAAAAAATAATAATATTTTTAGGTAAAAATGTCCATAATCCAACACATGTAGCCTTTTCATTTCATTCTTCTTCCACAGTAGCAACGATGACAACCTACATCTCCATCTCTTATGTTTTCTCTAAGGAATCCAAACTTGGAAAAGTTGATTCCTATTCACACTTATTTAATCCAAACTTCATTTTCATCTTCATTTCTTAGAATTTTTTATATGTTGTAATTTTGGAGGAATATCTTAGAATAAGTTCTAGAGCATTTAGGAAGCTTAGGAGAAATTAATTTTAAAATAAGATAATCACGAGGCTATATGTAGGGAAATTAGTTCAAGCAAAACTTGGACAGTAAAGTTTCATATGAAAATTTGCTTAAGTTAGTTTTAGAGACTGAATTAGCTTTAGCTATCTTCATAAGAAATTTAATCCTATGTGAACGATTTGGTTTTCCTACAAAATAAGGCATGAAGCTCAATTTGGTGAATCAAAGTCTGTCGAAATTATGCGATAAGTTCGTGTTTTTTTCTAATTTAGGCATAGTAGCTAATTTAAATTTTGGGGTAAACATAGAAGGAAGTTGTTGACGATAATCTTAACTTTTCAATGAGACAAGAATTAATTTCATAAGATTATTATAACTTTATATATTATTATTATATAATTTTATTGTAGAGGAGGTCATAGAATCCTTCCCAAAAACTTGAGAAGTGATGCATGGACTTTGTAGTATGTCAAAGTGTATAAATGCAATATTTATTATATGTATCCATATTTATTCTATATTTATTAATGTAATGGGTATTATATATATATATATATATATATATATATATATATATATATATGTAGAGGTATATGTATATCCTATATAAAGTTGAACATATCTAGTCTTTATAAATTGCAAAACTCACATAACCTGTTTTAAAGAATACACGATTTTAACACACTCTAATTTGTTAGGTATGCATCCATCCCACATAGTTTACAGGTTAAATAGATCAATCCGCAATAATATATATATATATATATATATTAATAAGACTTTTCAATATAACTATTTTTTTATCATTTTTAATTAGGAATTTTTTCAAAAATCATCTAATTTTTTTATTTTAATATTTTCAATATTTCTAATTTAATATTCAATAAAAAGTTTCTAAAATTTAAATGTATATTGTTATTCTAAATAATACAAGGGTAAGGGTATGCGAACTGATCCCCTTAGCTTACGAACTAAATTAACAAATCAGATTAAAAAGTATGATGTTTAATAGATTCAACAAATTTGGTCCATACACTGTATAAGTTGGAGATTAAACAAGTAGTTTGCAAGTACAAACTCATTTATCCTCTTCTACCTAGATGGATATATGAATGAAAATTAAGTTGGATTACTTGTAAATGTAATATCTTATCTCCTTTAGCAAGGCAAGGATAGTAACCCATTTGGTTCCCAAAAGATGACAAAAGTTAAAATGTTTAAAGAAAAAAAATATTAAAACATAACACACCTTTATTTTTATTATTATTATTATTATTATTATTATTATTATAGTAATACTTATATAAATTTATTTTAATAGTTTCTTAAAAAAATAATGTTTAATTAATAATAATAATATATATATATATATATATATATATATATATATTATAAGTTAAATGTTAGTCTTGTTAATAATAATTTTTGTTGAAAGTAAAAATTGAATTCATAACTTTTCTTCACTTCACTCGTTCCTTTAGGAATTAGTCATTTTATATCTCCCTAATTAAGTTATGTTAAAACATAAATATATTTTACATAAATACTATAAGTTATGTAATAATTTTACAAATATATAAGCAATTAAAATGTAAATATGAGTAGTACAATTAATTTCTAAATAAAAATGTATAAACACACAGGGATCCAACTTAGATTGGATTTGTCAGTTTTCAAAATCCAATCCGTTAAAAAAGATGGTTTTTCAAATTTATTCAATTTTTTATATTTTGAATTTTTTTTAAAAGGATTGAATTAGTTTATGAATGTTATATTTGATAAGATATTTGAGTTATTTTAAAACTTTTTTATACTAGCTGACTTGTTTAAATGTTTAATAAACAAGCTTTTTTAAAATAATTTTTACCATTTTTAAGATGTTTCAAGTAGCGCTAACTTTTAGCTTTTTATGTTTATTCTTTTCTAATATTACATTTTTTTTATATTTTTCATAAAAAGTAAGAATTTATTAGATTTTTTTATTATGTCATTTTATATTGTTAAATAATTCAACTAATAGATTTATAAAATATTTATGATTCAATAAGTTAGTTTAACATATTTCAACTACCATTTGCAAGCTTTTGATAACTAGCCTCATGTGCATTATTAAGGGTTTGGTAAGAGAAAAAATTTGACCACACAATCTATAGATCTCCAAGAGGGACTACAATTTATGGATTACATAATCCTCAACATATTAATCCTAACTTTTTATGTTTACATATGAAGCAGTGGGCAGCACGCAAATATGGAGAGAGAAGATGAAGAAGATAATAACAAATTATAAAATTTAAATATTTAAAGTATAAATAGTAAAAATAGAGGTACAAAAAGAAAATGTCCATAAACATATTGTCAAGGCATTACACTTTTAAAGACTAAGTTGGGAGAATTTCTCTTTGTATCCTCATAAGATTTTCTTACACTTTCATATATTTTTAAAATGACAAAAAGACTTTTAATGAAAATAGTAAACATTTAATTACCACATTTTTTTTCTCTTCCTCTTTCTTTTGCACCTCTCTCGTTTCGCACCTTTCTCGTCGACTTCGTTTTTTTTTTTCTCCATTGAATCAAAGACTTTATCTTCTTTTTCTTAGTGTGTTAGTGTTCTTTATGATTGTGTTTGCTTGCTTTGTTCTTTCTAGTTCAGAGTTACGTTTATCTTTTCTCAAGTACATTACACTTCTGTTCACACTTGTAAAAAAATGCAACTTTTTTTAGAAAACAAGAATGAACAAAATGAACAGGAACATAGCTTCAGAAGATGAGAAAAGGAGATAAAGGGGAATGTGAAGGCGACAACAAAGGCGAATGCAACGACAAACAAAAGTGCAGAGAGACTGCGAAAAATGAAGGAGGAAGAAGAAAGAGGTGCAGGACTTCACAAAAAGAAGAATGAGAAAAGAAAAGAGATGCAGGACTTCACAAAGCTCAAACAAGAAGAAGGATCCAAATGAAGAAGAGTGAGTAAAAAGAAGTTAAGTTATTTTTTAATTTAGGGGTATTTTAGATTTTTTTCTACATTTATGGAGGTGCAGAAAGAAGTTATGAGGGTCCAGGAAGAAATTATCCTAAGTTGGTAATTTATTCTTCCCAATTAAAGAAAAAATAAAGATAAATGATAAAAAAAATCAAGATAAACAATGAAATAAAGCCCAATAATTTTCAAAATATTGCACTCTTATTTTATCAAGTCAAATAATTATTCTTTTTTAAAAGAAAATAATATTTTTTAAATGTGATTCAAATAACGATCATCAAACTCTCAAGTTAACTCTTAAACTCTTACGAGTTTAGGATACCACTTACCCTCTGCGAATTAACTCGTGTGTAAACTCTTTTTTTAGTAAACTTAGTAGACTTTATGCAAACTCTGTAAGCTCTCGAGTTTACTACTGAGTCCTCAAGTCAACAAATTAACTTGTTTTGTATGAATTTAAAGTTCAATATACTTTTATTTAGTATGACATTCTTAAATCGAAGAACAAACATATTTAAGAACATCAAACCTTCATTTTTTAACAATATCAAACATCAATGGGAATGTTCTATCTTTATTATCGCCTTTGAAATTTATTACTTGATAATTATTTATTGTTAGACTTAGTTATTTAAGTATTGTGGAATGTATAATTTACTATTTTGACTTATTATCTTGTTGAAATGTTTAATTTTATATTATTTATAAATTTTTTTGTTATTTTTATATAAAATAAATTTTTATGTATTTACGAATTTGGTTTATCAAACTTCCATGAGACTAAAATCTCGAGTTTGATAATTTTGATTACAATACCACTTAATTTATTATGTTTCACAAATCCAAATATAAGTTCTGTATGAATAGATATGTCCATAAACATTTATAAGATAAAAAAAATTCAAAATGATTTTCGTATAAATTAAAAATTAAGCTTTTGAAAAAGCTACCTGATTTTAACTTGTAAATAAGTTGATTATAATCCAACCATGACTCAAGAGAAGTGAAAATTAAATGTTCACCAATTTTCCAAATAAATGAATAAAAGTTCACAATGACCAACTTCTTGGAGCCAAAAGAAACTCTTCCATGTCTTTTTATCTATTATTATTTAATTAGGTTATAAAAAGTAGATTAAAAAATAATTAATTTTCTGATCTATATCTATATATCTATATAAAAAATTATAAACTGTCCAACTAGTGACATCTTACAGTCTTGACATGAATCGCTTTTTTATTTATTTTTTTTAATATCACTCTTTCTTTACTTCTTTCTCCCTCTATTTTTCTTTTTTCAAAAGTGATATTATCCACAATCTCAGATCTAGTTTTTTTTATTATTAAAACTAATAGTAATTTCTCTATATCTCCTTTATTTATCACCTGACATTTCAAACATTTTTTTTCTTTCTCCTTTTTATTACACGGGTATAAATGAAAAAACAATAATAAATGTCAATCTTAACGTTTTGATCTCTATATATCAACAAATTTTGTATTAAGTATTTTTAAAAAAAATATTTTAGATCTTTATATCTAAACAATTTTTTAAAACAAGTGATATCTAAAATACTTTAAGAATCTAAAACAAAATAAAAAGTAATTCAAAACTCAATACAACACAAAAATTTTATAAAAATTCGACATGAAATTCACTAATATATCATGAATTTAAAACACTTAAAACATAGTTAAGCTGATTTTAAAATAACAAATAAATAAATAAATAAATAAACACCTTTTTCTTCACAAGTGATTAGAGATAGTAATCAATACGTTTTCTTTTATGTAAAATAATTTACAAATCAATTCAATATTTCATATTTTGGTTATTTGTTTCTTTCAAGTACAATATAACACAATGTTTTTGAACATGCAAAAACAAAAAGAATGGATAGGGAAAAGAAATCAAGACATGTATAAGTTCTGTGATTATGCACCATTTTTGCTAACCCATGGTTTGATGATACCAACAACGATTACTATAATAACAATGAGAAGTATTATGATTGCAATGCACATCCATTTTCTAGAGTTCCTTTGTTGCTTCTTTGCTTTATGGAGGGCAACGGTGCCTTGCTGCACATGATCCACTGCACTGGAAACCTGATGCAAGAGCAGATACCAACTTTCATCACAAACATAACTTGAGAAATGAGAACTTCTAGTTTTGATCATTCATAACTTGACCACATGAATGATTAAAATTAACTATTCTCGTTACTATGCCATCTCACTGTGCAAAAGAATCTATTAACATTGTTATAAATTATACTCACTTCTATGTAGAATTGGACACTTAAGCTACTCGCGAAACTCATAACTCATAATATATGAATAATCAAAGTTTTATGAATTAACTCACAAGTTTATGCTTATAATTAGGGATAGCAAAGTAGATCAAATACGTCGGTCCGTTACAATTTTGGCGAGACAAGAGATTTTGGCTTACTAGCATATTTTGACTTGTTCTATCTAGCCCACCAACGCATTAAGCCAGAGGCGGGATGAGCTATTTTTTATATTAAATTATATTATAAATATAAAATATAGTTATCAATTAAAATTAAACATATGAGAATTAATATATTAAATAATTAAAATTTAGTATTAGTACTTTACTGTATAACTTAATCAAATTATATTAAAATTTAGTTTATATTAGAAATAAAAATTAGAAATTTACTTTAATATTACTATTTTACTTTATAATTTTTAGATTAGTTTAGTTAAAAGATATTTTTATTTTGATATTTGGGTAAAAAAAATTGGTTTAAAACAAAACAAAAATTTGAAATTAAAATTAGAAAAACTAGTCAGCCAACCCACCCATAGGTGGATGGGTCAGGTTGTTTAGCCTGCCCCGTCCCTTTTTTCTGGGCCACATACAAGTCAGGCCAAAACGAATCAAACTGACCATTTTTGTCATCCCTACATATAATGAATTTTACTAAAAATAGTGTTACTAACAAAAAAAGGGTGTAATAAACAAATTCAAAATAAAAAAGGCCCAATTTTGCTTGTTTACTTTTATTTTACTTAATAATTATATTGCTATGTGGTGACTTTAGATAATATTAAATTTTTATAATAGATGAAAATGAGAAAATTTATTTTAAAAAATTATTTTTTAAATGCGGCTAGTCAGCCAAATCTACGATTTCTGGGGATGGATGCATGCTTAAATATAAGGCTTGATTGATTTGTTTTTGCTTTTTAGTTTTAATAATAATTTTTAAAAACTATTTTCGGGAAGAAAAAAAAATTGTTTGTTAAGTGTTATTTGAAAACTGTTTTGAAGATGTAAAAATGAAAAAAATTATTCATATTTATTAAAATTTCATTAATGAAAAGCAAAAAACAACATATTCTTATTGTATTTTGAGTTTTCAAAACAAAAATAGAAAACTGAAAAGCAAAATTACTTTCAATTGTTCCTGTTTTTTAGTTTTTAAAAACTAAAAAACCAGAACTGTTTTAAAAAAATATTATCCAAATGAGTTTTTTAGTTTTTAAATACTAAAATACTAAAAACAGTTTTATAAAACTGTTACCAAATAAGCACATAGAGAATCCATTTAGGATGTAGGCTATGGAAAGAGAGTTAGTGCTTGTTTGACAATTATTTTATAAAACTGTTTTCAGTATTTTAGTATTTAAAAATTCAAAAATTCGTTTGGGTAGTGTTTTTTAAAAATAGTTTTAAAAAACAATTCTGATTTTTTAGTTTTTAAAAATTGAAAACAAGGAACAACTGAAAGTAGTTTTGCTTTTCAGTTTTTTTTTTAAAACTCAAAATACAATCAGAATATGTTATTTTTTACTTTTTCATTAATGAAATTTTAATAAATATGAATAAGTTTTTCCATTTTTACATATTTAAAATAATTTTCAAATAACACTTATCAAACAAGTTTTTTTTTTCTTTCCGAAAACAATTTTTGAAAACTATTCTTAAAAACTCTTTTCAAAAACTAAAAAACAAAATCAAACCAATAAAGCCCTTAATTGCATGCCCATCTCTTGACAGCAACATCAATAATTTTATATAAAATAGGATTTTCATTAGTAACTATTTGATTATAATTAGAGTTTAATGATGGTTTTCGATGTAAATCAATCTTATATTTATATTGTCCTCCAATCACAAATAATTGTTTATATGACTGTTGAAATAATTAATATAAAAAGCAACAAACTTGCTGTACATGGTGGTTTGTGATTAAATGATAGAATAAAATATTTTAGATTGTCAGTGTATCACCCTTTCTCTCTAGAGAGGAAATGGGACATGTACTAACAATGTGAATAGCTTTATAGAATTCTTTGATCACAATCCACTGTGTAGGATAAGTTTATTAACTTTATAAATAAATGTCTTAAAAAAATTCAAATAATAGATTATAATTCAATAATATTGTAAGACTATCTTATGAGGAAGAATTCCCCTTACTCCAATAGATATCCTTCATCATGACAATTGTTTTCTTGATATCTAATTATTAAAACGAATAATTAATCTTAACTATTAGATTTTAAAATATGAATAAGAAGAATATTAAGTAACTTCGTAAAGCTACTCTTGGAGTAACCTTATCCTTCCACTCTCCTTATGTATATATACCTACATACAGAAGGTATAGAAGGTTTAGGGTTTAGGTTTAAGGTATAGAAGGTATATTATATGAGAGTAAGATATGTTATACAAAAGTGAAAGAAACAAATCTCAGTCATTAAAATAAAACATTAATTGTTAAGATCAAATCGTAAACATCCACTTATTCTCTCTCTTCTAATATTTATTATCTATCACTATCACTCTATTTTCTCTCTCTCTGAGGTCTCAATGACTGAGATTTTTCAAATATTCTTCTCTCTTATCTCTTAGTAGTAAGATTTGCTCCTCTCACTCTCATATAAATTTGACTTTTTCACTAGATATATCCCATATATACATAGATACATATATGTATATATATGTGTGTATGTGAGAGAGAGAAAAAGAGAGAAAGTATGCTAATTTACATTTACTTTTTGTTAGGAGTAAGTTAGCAAGATATAATTATACATTTTTTAAAATAAACTCAAGGTGTAGGTTACTAAATGATTCCTTCTAGAAAGTAAGTGGGTGTAAGTTAGCAAATTTAGTCAACTTATATTTGCAATAATATTATATAAAATGAAACTTCACCAATCTAACTTTTGAGTTTCACATTTTTATTAATTAGATCAAGTATATAAAATTTCATACAATTTCAAATTTGTTTAATAGTTTATTACACCATTTAATTTTAGTGTATAATGATATTTAAAAATGTAAAAGTATTCATTATTAAATAACATATTTAGAAAAATCCAAATTATATGAAATTTGATAAACATAATAAATAAGATATTATTGTCAAATTCAACTGTTAAATTAGTCAAATTTTCATATATATATATATATATATAAAAAGTTATATTAAAAGTGTAAGTTAACTAGGTTTTATACCGATGTCAACATATGTTACGTGTGTGTATATATATATACATACATACACCCATGCTTGTATGTACATACGTATGTATTATGCATGCAAAGAGATAAAAATACCTGTGTTTCTATGTTGTCAAGCATGTCTCCTTGTGCATCCACTAACACCGCAATGTCCATAAATATCTGCCAAGACAAGAAGCAATTAACGTCCAAACTGGATATCTTCCTCTACCTTCACACAAATGGTTCTGTAGCATGACCTTTACTATATACATAAACTTGCACATATCAGAATGTAAAAAGCATAAGGTAAAGCTTCGGAAGTAATTATTTTATACAATTTTCTGCAAGTCTTGTGGAGCTACATTATCAGAGTCGAATTAATTGAACAAACTGATTAAATACCTGTTGTAAATCAAGAAGCTTTCTCTCAACATCTCTAACTGCTTCATGTCGCTCTTGAATTTCAGCCAAGGTGTCCATTATCTACAAAGATAGTTCAACGTAAAATGAGTGTAAAGTGGCAGGTACATTTCATTTCCTAATATCATGTCATTTGCCTATTTCCGAGGAAGATCAATGTTCCTTTCACTTTCCAGCCCAAAACCACAAATCATTGATGGCTTTACATGAGTGGATGATATTCATGCTGATATGGATAATATAAAAAGTTGAATTTGAATAGGCATTTGAGGAGCAATTGAAGGACAAAGCAAGAGGAAGATATGAACCTGGCCTCGTCCTTGTTCCTGAATTGCCTTCTGGAAAATTTGTTCACTATCTCCAGTTTCAATTAATCTGTCTATTGTCTGCACATAGTTAAATGATTAGAAGAAAAACTTCTTAAGACATTACCATCAATTAATAAAAATTAAGAAAAGAAAAAATACCTCCTCATCAGCTACTTTGCCCGTAACTGAAAATCATGAAAACCAGAGAATAAAAATAGATTAACTCTACCAATAATGAAAATTATTGGTATAAACTTGAATGCAACCACTAATGATCAAGCAATCTGAACCTGTAAAAACCCGTCTCTCAACAACTTCCCGATACTCTTGATGGATGACCTCTCTCAGGATCTGCAAAAATTTTCAAAAATGGATTCAGATGAATGTGAAGGACAGAAGAGTAAAAAAAATCTCAGAAAAATGAGAAAAAACCTACCTGAAATTCAGCCATTTTATCTTTCAGTTTCTTTTTTAAAGAACTGAAAATAATATAATACAATACAGATGAGATGGGTCAATAAGACATTAAGCCAAAAATAATGATTAAGAAGCCCAACAGTCTAATCCTAGTTGGAAAAATCATCAAATTTACTCATTATGATTCTGCATAGATTACATATTGATATAAGTTGAAAGCCATGAAATGTGAAGAAAAATTTTCATGGACTCACTAACTATATGTAAAAAAGTTAGACCATGAGCCGATAACAACAAATTAACATGACTTCTATTTTAAGAATATCTATCTGCTTTCATAATATAGAGATATTACATTGACATTCTGCATTTAGATTGAGATAACAGTGTCTTGCTTTACTCTTGATTTATTCTTTTTAAGCATTCGTTAGTTTCCAGATATATATAATCATATTAAAACAGATACATTCAAATTGTTGATTGAATATCATCCAAGATGTCAAGGACAAGAGAATATTTTAAACTCCAAAAGGATTAGAAATCTAGGTAATGTTTGGTTTGAGAAAATGTTTGCTGTTTTCATTTTCTATTTTTATTTTTTGAAAACTATTTTTATTTTCAAATTTTTAACATTTAGAAAATGTTTATTTTCGCTTGATATTTTTTATTTTCAAAAAATAATATTATTAAATTTAATCAATTTTAACAAAAATATTATAAATTATTTATATATATAGTTTAAAATACATTTATATATTATTTTTAATATAATTACAATATTATTATTAAGTTTTCACATAGTGTTAACTTTTGAAAACACTGAAAACAACTTTTTTCTATTTTCAGTTGTTTTTTAAAAATGTTTTCAACAAAAATATTTTCTAAATTGTAAGCAAACATACTTTCACTATTGTTTTCTCTGAAAATAAAAACAGAAAACGCATAAAACAAACTTACAATTATTCCTTATAAGGGGAATAATGATGTTGAAGACTCTCGTATAGACTTGTATTTATCAAATAAAACTTTCAGTATCTAAATGGTTATATACTTGTGCTACAAGAGTATTTGAGAAATTAATAGTCGAAAAATTATGAAAGCAGATAGAGACCTATATATACTAAACTACAAATACAATGAGAAACAAATTTATGAAGCTTGCCTAAGTTAAGAGACAATAATAACAAAATAAAAAGCCAGATCATTACTGACATGGTTGTTGCTGTTCGTGACCGGTCAACACCAGATCCTTTTCCACACCCAGGCTTCTGCCTGTTTGCCAAATTCTACAACACTGAACGGATGAGTAGATTTATACCAAGAAATAGAAACTATGGATAACATTGAAAGGCATTCAGTATAGACCTCTTTGTCTAGTTCTTCAACTTTGGTCTTTATGAAATGTGCAGTTTTCTTAACTTCATCAACATCTTTCTCCATTTTATCCTTTATAGCTGCAGACAATCATTAGATCAAGCTGAATTAATTAGTTTAACACTCATGAACTTCATTCACATCCCCATAACAACTACCTCCAAATCTCTCCTTTTATCAGAAGGACAATTTAATATCCAGAACCAATCCTACTTTAGAAAATTCATCTTCACATCAATATTAAAATTTTAAACTACAAATGGAAAACTATATCTTATTATATGTATATTTAATTTATATTTTACAATACAAAATTTTAATAACACCTGCAAGAAATATTCCTCTTCAAGTTCAATGGACCGTTTTCAAGTGTTGACCGTTCTTATTATATGTATATTTAATTTATATTTTGTTACAAAATTTCAGTAACAAAAGGAGTAGTAATTTCAAATTTGTGTGTCTCACTATAATATTTTAAAAAATTATATGAAAGGAGGGATGCATGACTCTAATTTTTCTTTTATTATTTTATGTTAATTAAAAAAATTAAGTAAATATGACAATGGAACAAGCATAAGATTATTTGAAAAAAGATAAAAAAAGATTTTACTAACCCTTCATGGAAGGAGCCTTGGTCACAGCTTTGGATTCCTCATGGGCTTCCTGTATACAAGGTTTGCATAAAAATGGTGAGGATGAATTTCAAGTAATTTAGTTCATAGTATAAACCAACAGGGAGGCACAACGGCTTTGATAATTTGACCAAAAATGTAATATATTTTCTTTTTTCATGTTTCTCAAATTCATTTGATATGAAAATGAAAGCTGACTAAAATTCTACACAAAATATTGTAGAACAAATCATTATACAAACTACAAATGATAGGCAGCATCAGTCATTATTGTAGTTTTACCTATTTTTTATCCTTCATAAAATGATTTCCCGACCCTGTAATCTCGTCTCTCTTTTTGACCCTTACTCTTAACTTGCAAATCAAGGCAATTTTTTCTGTCAATCAATTGACCAAGAAATGCCCTATGGAGGGCACAGTAGAAGAAATGAGTTCAAGTTACTTATTATATTCACATCATTAATGAAATGAACGATGGTTTTAAAACTAGAGCAAGACCTCATGGGTTTCCCTTTAAGAATAGGATTACATGAAAGGGCAACTGTGAGCCCTTATCTCCTTTACCTTGATTTTGGATATAATTATTACTAATCATATCCAGGAGCTAGTGCCTAAAAGCATGAACTTTGTAGATGATCTGATCCTAATTTGAGAATCAAGAGACAAAATAAATGGTAAACTACAGTTTTGGAGGGAGATTTCGAATCAGTGAAATCACCAGGAAGTAGATACAAGCTGGAACATGGTTATCAAAATCACAAGTCAACTCGTAAAATCGTACGATTTTACCATCTCACTTCCTCTTCTCGAGTCAACTTGCAAGTAGAATCGTTTTTTGAGTAAATTCGGGTGGACTCAGGTAAACTCATGTAGACTCGGTAGATTCATGTAGACTTGGGTTGGGTGGCCCATTATTTTTCCAAAATGATTGTTATTTTGTACTCCCTACCTTAAACCAAGTTAGGTTTTTTGACATTTCATATCATTCACCCCTCATTTTCTCTCAAATCTGTTTGCCGTGAATTGGCTTCTCCTTAAAATGCAAGTGTGATTTCCAAGTGACTCACAAATACCTAATTTTCTTTTACTAATATGAACATATTTATTAATTATTCCGTCTTATTTACTTTATTATGTAGTTAAAATAATGAATTGGTAATTTCATAAGTTATTTATTGGTATTTTATCATTAATTTTTTTATATGTATTCTTTCTTGATTTTGATAACATTGAGATGAAATGTTAGCTCCGGTGCATGGAGGCAAATAAACTATTCACTTCGCTAGTGTCATTGTGAGATGTATGAAGTTGGGGGGTTCCAAAAATGTTTTCAAAATAGAGTTCAATTCTGTTAATTAGGTTTTTTTCATTCTCTAGCCTTATCAATTACACTAGAGTAGATCAGGAAGTAGGAGTTCAGGCAACAAAATAATGTTTTATGAAGATGGTTCTTTTGCTGTTAGATTAGCAACAGGAAAACAACTGTGTTTCTTGAGAGATCATCTACACTAAATAATATATATCATGCCTCTATATTGTCCACTTCTTTCTTTAAAGTTATGATATTTCAGTGTAACTTAGTTAATCATTATCCCATCCTCCAATTGTATAGTACTTTTACACTATCAAAACTGGTTTTTAAAGTGTTCCAAAAGCCAAGAATAGTAGTCAAGTTTGTAAAGACAGATTACCTGGAGCTTTTTCAAAAGATTATCCAGCCTAGCATATTGTTTATCAAGCTCTTGGACCTATTAAGGCCATACGATCATTGAACGAGATGAGCAAGTTGAACATGAATGTTAAGCCTACCCTAAAGCTAAGGAACACAAAGAATAATGAAAGATAAGCTGTTGGAATGCTTTTATATAAACACCTTTTTGAAGAAACTTTCCAAGCCCAGTTCTCCTGAATTCCTCACATATTGTCCTAACTCAACATCACCACCTCCATAACCTTGGCCACGTGGGATTTCAAATGATTCCTGAGAAGAAGAAAAAATAAATCGTATAATTAATATTTATGGTTCAACCTTAAGCATTTGCTTCCCTTAGCTTTGGCATGAAGCATTAGGCGATAGGCATGCCAACTTGACAATTGAATAACGAATATATCTGCAAGTCCGCAGCTATAAACTTTAAACACATCCACAATTTTATTCATGCATAAACAATGCTATTATTGTATTGAGAAAATTGTTATGAAACGAAAATAATACAACTCCTAAATACAGCCACTGAATGGAGCATTTGTGAGCACTGAGACCAAACTGAGTACTCCAAGCCAATTAGCCAATAAACCATTATCCCACAAACTGGAGCTTTCATGAGCAACATGTAATTAATGCTATCCAATAGCAAGAATGTTACATTTCTCATAATTTACTTTGTGGATTAGCATTCTTTAATTAACTATTACAATATTACGGATATTAAATAATATTCATTATGGACATGGAGCTTTTGTGTTCAGCGAGTCAATCATTTAAGTTGTATTTAAATGGGTGTGTGCCTCAGTAATCAACAGCACTTATAGCCAAAACCTAAAAGACATAACTGATTTGAAACAAAACGTTTTTCCAGAATTTATGATTTTGCAAGTATAAGTTTACTTTTATGATAACTCAGTTATAAGCTTATAGCCTTCGCATCACTTCCTAAATAATGTCTTTTGAGTTACTGTTTTACCAAAAAGAACATCCACTGTAAACCAATCAATAGCAAGAAGAGGCTACTGAAAATATCTTAAATGATGTATCCAGTATTTATTTATTCATTTATTTTAAATGATTCCACGATAGTTGACCATGGAAAACTAAAACCAAGTAGATTTTTAACTCTAGATTAATTTAATTGTCACCATCCATGGCAGCCTCTTTTATTATTTTCCCTTTTTAAAATGGAACAGATTACATAACAAATTAATACAAATCACAAAACCACAAAAAAGAAAAAAAAAATCAACACCAATTCCAAGTCAAAAACTGTAAACGCTAAAATTTCATAGGTTTAAGAACACTATAAAGTGGCAAAGGGTGATCAAATCAAAATTTAATGAAATGCCCACCAAAGGCATTGCATTCCAACACAACTCAAACAATGCAAAAAATGAAATCCCAATTTTAAAATGCCCCAGAACCCACATTCCCCCAATCCCAAAACTTTCCTTCATTTTATAACCAAACAAACAGAAAAACAGAGGATGAAAGTCAAAAAACGTTGAAACCATGATCACACATTGCGCATAGAGCTAGATCTGGCAAAACCCTCAACCAAAAACACCCAAATGCATGAAAACAAAGGAGAATGAATAAACAACAAGTTGAACCAACAATGGTGAAATAAAATCATAAAATTGATAAAAAGGTTTGAAAAAGGTGGAGAATTGAAAAGTTACCGTTAGAAGATCGTTCATTGTGGAAGAAAGATGAGAAATTGAAAGGGAAATGAAAATGTGAGGAAAATGGGATTAAGAGAGGTGATGGGCCTGGTTATGGAGAAAACCAGGCCATGGAGTTTCCTTCCTCACAAAGAGAGAAAGAAAAAGAAGACGCGTTTTTTATTTTTAATTTGTTTTTTTTTTTTTATTATTATTATTCTTTGTTTGGTTTGGCTGTGTTTCTGACTTCTGAGAAATGGAAACTTGAAAACAGGAATCACCGACCCTGACAGGTAGGTAACAGCTTTTTTTAAGTGTTTAGGGAAATTTTGAAATTAATTATTAAATATATATAAGGTTAATTTTTTAAAAAAAAAAAACTTAAGTATAATACTTAGATATTATCATATAATAATAATATGAATTTAATTGAAATAAATTATTAGTATAAAACATTCACTTATCATTTTTAAAATATTAATTAATAAGTCAACAAATAATAAAAGATTGTAATAGAATATTATGGTAAAAATTTTGTACGTTAACAATATATCAATTAAACTTTAATAATATATATAAAGTTATGTTCTAATTTTTATTAGTTTGGATGGTTTTCAATTTTTATTATTTTATTAGTTTAGTTTCTATTTATTGCTTGGTTGAACTATATTTAGTAAGATATTTTATTTATTTTAATTATTTTTTATCAGTTAAAATAACTTGTTTACGCTTTGGTAATGCATTTCTGTTAAATTTTAACTTTTTTATTATTTTTTTAGTTAAAAGCTCATTTAACTGTTTGATAAATAATCTTTTTTAGTAACTTCAAACAGTTTTTTTTAGAAACTATTTTAAATAATATTTTTAAAATGCACGTATACATTAACTTTTAACTAGAGGTGTTGAATGTCATCGCATACGCCTTTCAGACCAAAAAAAAATATTTTTAAAAAATGCTAACTTTTAACTTTACATATATATATATATATATATATATATATATATATATATATATATATATATATATATATATTTATATATTTATCATATTTTTTAATTTTTCTATGTATGAAGAAACTTTATATTTTTATTTATTTTATTTTATATTTTTAATTATTTTAACAGATAATTTTTTTAAATACTTATAATTTAATAAGCTAATTTAATAATTTTTATCTCCGAACTTGAGTTTTATCTTTTTGCCTCTTGACAGCTACCTTTCTGAATCATGTAAGTTTCGGTTTTATAAATCAATTATATTACTAACTCCTAATTTAGGATTAATAATCAGCATTAGTAGTTTAAAAAGTCATCCAGGATAATTTTTCAACCCCGTTTTACCTTCATTTTTTACTCAGATTTTGTTTGAATAAACCTGTTTATAAATACTCCTAAGTAATGAATTCACTTTCTAATAAAATAATCTTATTTGATAAATTAAAATTAAATATAAAAAAATTAAAATAATTTTTAAAAAGTTAAGTATGACAGCTAGAGTTGCAAATTAACATACATATAAATTAATTTAGTTTATAAGACAGATTTGTTTATTTTACTTTTTCTTTTAAGAATTATTTCACTTTCTTTTTCGAATTGAAAAAGTTTATAAAGACTTAAAACCTTTTTTCTTCTTCTTTTCTCCTGCTCTCTTCTCTAAATAAAAAAAAAAAAAAAGTAAAAGAGTTGACCACAAAGTAGCTGAAGCATAAAAAAATATTAAAAAACATTTGATTGAATCAAAAGAATATTCTTATCCAGATAAGAACAATGGTTTTATATATTTTTAAAATAATAAAACCTTTTCATTTAAAAATGATTTTCTCCATGAAAATGATTTTTTCCTATTAATTATACTCGAAACTAAAGAATTTTTTTCATCAAACTCATTTGTTTTGCTTTTAATCATTTTAAGAAATAAATTTTATAAAAATTTTATATTTCAAATGAAATGTTAATAACTTTGACCACCCCTTTTGAAATAAAAGATGCATTCGGCAGTTTGGCTCTATGCCTCTATGGGTGTTTGAGCAATTTTATCTTTTTCATATTACTATATTTCTAAAATCAATATTTTATTTTATATGGAAAATTATTGAATTCAATCACTTATTGTTACTCCAAATATGTAATGTAAATCAATAGTTTAAAATGTACTCTTTATATACTATAAAAAGTTGGTGTTAACGAATAAATGACCATGTTTCATGGGTTTAAATTTTAAATAATTTGTTATTGAAAATTAGTTTATAAAATTAATAATTTATAAAAAAAGATTGATAACTTAGAATAAAATATTTATAAATATGAATAGTTTTTCTTTGAACAATATATATTAATATGGCCATAACTTAAAGTAAAAGATAGGTGAAAAAAATTGTGAAAAAGAATAAAATATAATAATGTATAAGTACAAGCAATAAATTATTATCTCCTCCACTATTATTTAAAAATAATAATAAGAAATAAAATTAAGTTAGATTTTATTTATTTGATATTTTAAATTATACGCAAAATGTAGTAATTATTCTTTTTTTTTTAGCAAAATGGTTATAAATTTAATGTGGATAATAATTTATTTGTTATTTTACTAAACCTATATTTATTTAAAAATTATAATAAGAAATAAGATTAAAAACAATTACTAATTGTGCAACATGAACAAAAGTGAAAAAAAAAAATAAAATCGCATACTGACGTGACAAAGTATATAGTATATGAGCACATGACAAATCAATTTCATAGTAACATGTATCTTAATAAATTTAGAAACCAAACATATTCATATATATTAATGATTATGTTTATTGAATTAAAAAATCATCATAATAGTGCTAGTAGTTACAACATCAATATCAATACTTAAAAACAAAAAGTGTAACAAAACTAAATTACTTTAGAAAATAGAGTATGTAACAGCTGTCAAATAAGAAGATGTGGCAGAAATTTTAGGTAACCATGCCAATTTTCTTTCATTCATGTAATAATTTTAAACTTTGTTAAGACCTATGATTTCATTTGCTATCTTTTTTCTCTTTCTCAATTTTAGTATTTTAAATTTGACATTTGGCCCTTTATTTAGGGCTGTAGGGGCAGATCAATCACTTAATCTTGAAGAAATAAAGATTTTCTTAATTGAAGTACAATGAATTAGCTTGAAAAGATGGGAATCTTTTGCTAATTTGCTTGTAATCATTTTTCTGTTTATCGGGTAATTAGACGGCCCCGCCTATTAAGTATAATGAAACTTTGAGATTAATTATGGATTATAAAATATTATAAAAGTATTGTACTTTCATTACATAATTATAAAAACTGGATTAACTAGAAACAAATGAACTATTAATTCAGATCAATTATGTAATCAGATTGTTGAACGAACTAGTTTATTTAAAAAATCAAAAATCAGTTAAACTCATTTTGAAATGATGTCATTTTTGTAGATTAAAGAAAATAAAATTACTTTGATAATGTATTACTTAGTGATTAAGGAGTTAGTATAGAGAAGAAAAACTTGACCATAATTTAAATGCAAGATTGATAATTTAGAATAATTAGATTATAATATTTAAATGTTAATATCTTATAAACTTATTTAAGAAATTATGTAATTGAGTTATTTAATGAAATTTGTTTATGAACTTTAGTTTAATTGTCGTTTTGAATATTAATAATTTATGGTTATAAAATATGTTATTAACTTTAAATTTTGAAGTATGAAATTATTTTAAGTATATTATTCTTTAAATTTTTTAATATAAATCAGTTTAATCAGCTCAACTAACTATTGATTCAACTATTAAAAGTATCGAACTATTATCTTAATGAGTTCAATTTTAATAACATTGGTTTCATATACAGAAAAGATAAAGAACAAAAAATTAATTTGATTTTATTGTAATTAGGAGCGAAACTTGATATTTAATCGGGGCTTAATGAAATTAAATTATAATAAAATCCAAATTTTACTAATAATATAAAAAACCAACCAAAAAACAAAAATGGAGTGGAGAATAGAGAAAACAATATCATACTAAAAAAACAAAGATTTAAAAACGATGTTGATCTCGTAATTTGTAACAATTCTTGTCTACAATTATTCTATCCAAATTTTCAACAACTTTAGTGGTCCTAGACTCTTTCAATTTCAGTCCATGGTAGATCACAGGACCATCCTACTGCATGAATACTCAGATATTCAGATAATCTAGGGCCATGAGCTAGAGCTTTCATAGAACAATTATACTTGCTGAACTTAGTCAAAAGTTGAATACTGTGTATCTCACTCACATGGGCTGAAAAATTGAGATTTGTCTTCATTAGAGTTTCACCAAAGTGTTTAAATTTCAACACTCACGTAACTTACTGTAGTTTCACTCTATGCATTGCAAGACTACAATAGCATGCATAACATAACAAAGCTACCTCACATGCTTTAGCATTTTAATCACTGTTTTACTATAAACTACAGCAATTGATACTCGTTGCCTACACAAGGATTGATTCAAATTAATTTATTTATAGAATTAAACTTTTGTATTAAGATAAATATATCAAGTTTTTTAAAACAGGAAAAAATTGAGAGCCTTAAAGGGGAAAAAATTTTCAGGATTCCACGTATGAATTTAGTTTTATTTTGAATGTTTATAAAATTGCTAAAAAAATTATCAAACAAAATTTTGAAAATAAATTTATTAAACTTAGAGTAAAAAAATTAAATAAACCATCTAGTTCAATTAGTGACCATCTGGCCTAACTATTAAACCATCAAACTACTACTTTGATTGGTTTGATTTTAACAACTTTGATTCCATAAACAGAAAAGATAAAGAATAAAAAATTAATTTGGTTTTATTGTAAGAGTTTAATTGATAAATATTGTCAGTGTAAAGAGATTTTTATACTGATATTCAATCACAATCCTTCATTCATGCTAAGTTTGTTGATTTTACTAATTAGTAGTTTAAAAATCACATAAATAAAAAGTTATGATTGAATGTCCGTGTAAAAATAACGGTATATACCAATTAAACTCTTATTGTAATTAGGAGTGAAACTTGATTACGAATTGCAATGGGACGAGCACCAATAGTGGTTATCCATAATCCGACCACCACAAAAATCCGCTACTCGCTAAAACCCATCGGTTACCCATTATAGAAATATACACAGAATTTTTAATATTTGCAGTATCCATAGGTACCTGCAGATATTTTAAAAATTATTTTTTAGAAAATATTTTTTATAAGAATTTTTATCAAATAAATAATTTATTTGTTAAAAATTCTAGAAATAAAATTATACTATTTTTGTGAGATTAATTAGATCTAAAAATACATTAATATATATATATATATATATATTTATACAAATAAAATCTTTACTTTTTATTATTGATATTTTATAATAAATAATTTTAATAATTATGAATTTTTTATAAAAAATGAAATTGACATAAATGAAATTTAACAATTAATATTTTAATTTGATTTATTTCATAAAATATTTTAATTTGAGCTCATTTAAAAATGCAAACTTTTTAGGTTTGATATCCTTAACTCGTGAGTTTAGCGAGTTAACCTTAAGCCTATGCATATAATGAATTTTATTTAAAATATAGTTACTAATGAAAGAAGAGTGTGATAAGCAAATTCAAAATAATAAAAGGTCGAGCTAGTTTGTTTACTTTTATTTTACTTAATAATTATATTACTTTGTGGTGATTTTAGATAATATTAAATTTTTTATAATAGGTTAAAATGAGAAAATTTATTTTCAACAAATATTTTTTAAATGTGGCTAGTCCGCCAAATCTATGCTTTTTTTTTCAAGATGAATGTATGCTTAAATATTACCGAATCCATTTAGAATGTGGGTTATGTGTAGAGAGTTACATGCATACTCATCTCTCAACAACATCATCAATAATTTTATATAAAATAGGATTTTTATGGGTGTAACTATTTGATCATAATTAGAGTTTAATGATGGTTTTTAGTGTAAATTAATCTTATAGTTATCCAATCACAAATAACTGTTTGTAAGACTTTTAATATAATTAATATAAAAAACAACAAACTTTTTATACATGGTGGTTTGTGATTAAATGATAGAATAAATTTATTTTACTGTATTACTCTTTTTCTCTAGAGAGGAAATAAGCTATATACTAATCGTGTAAATAGTTTTATAATCACAATTTATTATGTACGATAAATTTGTTAACTTTGTAAATAAATATTTTAAAAAAGAAAATAAAAAATTAAAAGACGTGCCTTCTTTTCCTTTCTCTCTTTGTAAGGAAGGAACTCACCACCTCTCTTAATCCCATTTTCCTCACACTCTGTATCTCTCAAATCAGAAGACTGAAAAAAAAAATAGTAATGAAATAGCCGTTCAACAAAGCTATACAGTTATTACTAGATTTTGACTATACAGAATAAGACTTTTAAACAAATAAACTAAAATAGTACAAGAAAAAAAATACATTAAAAAGAAAAATAATATATTTGAGTAAGCTATAATTGTACCTCTATTAAGATACAAATAGTTGATTTGACATTCATTAAATAACATCACCGTGTATTAGATAAAGAAATTT
The DNA here is from genome assembly GCA_037954015.1 of Psophocarpus tetragonolobus. Classification (NCBI taxonomy): domain Eukaryota; kingdom Viridiplantae; phylum Streptophyta; class Magnoliopsida; order Fabales; family Fabaceae; genus Psophocarpus; species Psophocarpus tetragonolobus. The sequence continues at coordinate 12,782,672 of CM075696.1, read as the reverse complement.
TTGCATTAAGTAAATTGATGTTATAAATTGGATGAGATTTAGTATTATTAACTATACTTTTTTTTATCTCTTCACCAAAGCACTAAGTTAGCATTCTCCATAGAAAAATAGTAAATAATTGTGTCATATTAAGTTATTGTTATGAAATTTATTTAAAAACTTTAGTTTAATTATTATTTTAAATATTAATATTTTATAGTTATAATAATGTATTATTAACTTATAAAAATGATTAGATTTGTCCAATTTGATTAGATTGAAGATGTCCAAGTTAGTTAGAATGGTCTTGAAGCCTCTTCCATCACCTTCTTTACTCTCATCAACTTCTCATTCTTCCTAAGATTTCATTTGTTGCTTCTTTTCTTTCTAGAGGGCATAGGTGCCTCTTCCATTTTCCTCTTATTCTCATTCCCCTTTCGATTTCTCATCTTTCTCTCACAATGAACGATCTTCTAACGGTAACTTTTCAATTCTCCACCTTTCTCAAACCATTTTATCAATTTTATAATTGTATTTCACCATTGTTGATTCAACTTGTTGTTTATTCATTCTCCTTTGTTTTCATGCATTTGGGTGTTTTTGGTTGTGGGTTTTGCCAGATCTAGCTCTATGCGCAATGTGTGATCATGGTTTCAACGTTTTTTGACTTTCATCCTCTGTTTATCTGTTTGTTTGGTTATAAAATGAAGTAAAGTTTTGGGATTGGGGCAATGTGGGTTCCGGGGCATTTTAAAATTGGGATTTCATTTTCTGCATTGTTTGAGTTGTTTTGGAATGCAATGTCTTTGGTAGGCATTTCATTTTGTGTCCTTTAAATTTTTCTTTTTCGCACTTTTTGCTTTCCCATTTTTTTAAAAGTTTAATTTTTGCCCGTCAAATTTAAGGCATGACTCTTAAGAATCGAACCCAGGTTCTGGAGAAAGAAAGTTAGAGTCAATTCACTAAACCAAACGTCAGAGCTTATTTTATTTTACAATTTCAATATATTTAAACTAATCAATAGCAATGTTAATTTTAAAAATATAGAAAAGTTGGGGAATGTTGAAATTGAACTCAAGTCTAGAAGTTTAATTGCTAAAGTCATACCATTAGACCAAAAAACCAATATTAGTTTTTTTGTGAGATTCATATTTAATTAAACTAATCATGTGACAACATTAATTTTATATTAAAATTGGACAAAGTAAGATTTAAACCTAGAATTTGTGAGAGTTGTAAGACGATACCATTAGATAGTAAGTTAATTTTGGTTTTATTGTCTCTTTTCCTTTGTTTTATTTTACTATTCTTGGTCATTTATGTTGTAAATTTTTTAAATAAAGAAACTTTTTTAAATTCTAAAAACTACTTAGCTTGATTTTATGTTAAATTTATTTGAATAAGTTCTTTTTTTAATTTTTAATTTTATATTTAAGTTTTAGTTGTTACTTTAATTTATAGTTTTTAACTTTTAATTTAAATTTTAATTTCTATCTTTTATTTTAATTATATTTTATATTTTATTTGTATATTTTAATTTTAAATCTATTGTAGGTCATTTTATGTTATATATTTTATTTGTGATTTTGAAACTAAAATTAACAATTAAAAGATGAAATTAAAATTTAAGGGTTAACAACTAAAACTAAAATTTAGTTATATTAACAACAATATAAAATTTAAAATCTAATTAAAAATAAAGACATAAATTAAAATTGAGAATTAAAATTTCTCCATTTAAAAAAGTTGTAAATTTTAATATATTTTTAAAATTAAGCTTGCCACGATTAGTTTAATTAAATTTGAATCTCACAAGAAAATTAGTATTGGCTTTTGGTCTTGTGGTATGACTTTAGCATTTAAACTTCTAGACCTAAGTTCAATTCTAGCCTTTCTCAAATTTTCTATATTTTTAAAATTAACATTGCTATTGATTAGTTTAAATACATTAAAATTGCAAAATAAAATAGACTTTTACCTTTGGTCTAGTGAATTGATTTTAGCTTTTCTTCCTTCAAGACATGGGTTTTATTCCTGCTATAGTACATATTTTTTATATTTTTTAAATTAACACTTAATTACAATATAACTATGTCAGAAGGGCAAAAATTAAACTTTTGAAAAAGTTAGAGAGCAAAAGGTGTGCAAAAAAAATTTAAGGGGCACAAAGTGAACTATTCCCTAAATAAAAGGACACATATGGTAATTTAATCATTTTGATTTGATCACCCTTGCCCACTTTATAGTGTTCTTAAACCTATGAAATTTTAGCGTTTACAGTTTTTGACTTGTGGTTGGTGTTGATTTTTTTTTTCTTTTTTGTGGTTTTGTGATTTGTATTAATTTCTTATGTGATCTGTTCCATTTTAAAAAGGGGAAATAATAAAAGAGGCTGCCATGGATGGTGACAATTAAATTAATCTAGAGTTAAAAATCTACTTGGTTTTAGTTTTCAATGGTCAACTATCTTGGAATTATTTAAAATAAATGAATAAATAAATACTGGATACATCATTTAAGATGTTTTCAGTAGCCTCTTCTTGCTATTGAAGGCTATAAGCTTATAACTGAGTTGTCGTCAAAGTAAATTATACTTGCAAAATCATAAATTCTGGAAAAAACGTTTTGTTTTTCTCAAACACCGTACATACACATACATCTACATCTATATATATATTTATTTATTTTTGTTAATTTTTTTTAAATTATTCCTTCCGGATTATACAACAGTGGACTTCTTTGAGACTCCATTACATAACCATGAACTGACAGTATAATTCGCTTTCTTTAAGCTTTTAGCTATAAGTTAAAGTGCTGTTGATTACTGAGCCACACATCAATTTACATACAAATTAAATTATTTACTCGCTTTCTAATTAGGGTTTATATTTAATTGTGTGATCCTTTGTTTATAAGTTATTTTTATGTATGTTTGAGGTATCTGGCTCTTTAACGAGAGTGTTTGTGAGTAATTTATCTATAACAAATTCTCTTATCTGATTTGTACTATAATGTTATTTTTCGGGCTCCCCCGTTATATCACATGACATATAGGAAAGTTTCACTATTACTTAATAAATTTTGCTTTTTAAAAAAAAAAAAAAAACTAACTAGGACATCCTCTCATCCTTTACCTGTAATCAAATTGGACAAATCTAAACATTTTTAAATTTGTTATCATGTGTTAGTCTAAATCAAATCCTTTGTCCCAAATTCACGTGTTTTGTTTTCTGTGTTAACCAATTCATAAACGTCACATCATTTAATAATTTTTTTTTATATTTTATACAACTCATTAAATGACATGATGTTTATTAATTAGTTAGAATAAATAATGTGACATGAATTTGTTAGAATGGATCTTCATCCATATTAGTCTTTTGAAATTTCGGCCTTCATTTTGTTGTTGTTTTAAGACTCACATTATACTAGAGTTATATATTTGAAAACAAAAGTATTACTCCTTTAGGTAATATGTACCCAAAATTCAAAGTTTTTGGCTATACTTTTTTTTAATAAATTATTATATGATTTCGACCTGAATTACACTTTTTTTTACAAATTTATTTGATAAAAAAAATAAAAAATTTTATCAAATAAATCATTTATTTGTTAAAAATCTGGAAATAATATTATACTATTTTTTACAAGATTAATTAGATCTAAAAATATACTAATATAATATATATAAAAAAATATTTTATACAAATAAAATATTTACTTTATATTATTGATATTTTTATAATAAATAATTTTATTAATTATAAATTTTTCATAAAAAAAATTATATTCATATAAATGAAATTTAACAATTAATATTTTAATTTGATTTATTTAACAAAAATATTATTTTTTAACTTATATATTATTTTAGTTTACCAGATACCCGCAAGCAAGCAAGGATATGTCTGTTAAAAAGTGGATAGGAAAAAAAAAAGAACTTATTCATGTACATGACGAGTACCTATTTATTCTATGTATATAAGTATTTTTATGGGTTTTATTCACAAATGTTTGTAAATACAGATTTTTTTTGTTATCCCTAAACTTGATATCTGATTCGAGCTTCAATGAAATTAAATTAATAATTAAATCCAAATTTTACTAATAATATAAAAAACCCAACCAAAAAATAAAAATGGAGTGGAGAATAGAGAGAACAATATCATACTAAAAAAACAAAGATTTAAATTCGATGTTGGTATCGTACTTTGTAACAACTCTTTTACTGCAAGAGAAACTAAAAACAAACATTTTTCGAAATTGAGGGAAAATAGAAATTTAAAGGTATAAAAAATAACATAAATTTGGGAGCCAAAAAACATATTGAAATCAAAATTAAAATATTTTATTGCAATGCGAAACAAAATATAGTTCATGATTATTATATCATTTTTTACTATATTAATATTAATTGTAATTAGAACGAAATCTTAAAAAAATTAAGTGAATTAAAAACCCAAAAAAAAAAAATCATGGCCAAGGGTAATTCAGGTCGAAATCATATAATAATTAATAAAAAAAAAAAGTATTGGCTAAAAGGTTGTATTTTGGGTACATATTACATAAAGGAGTAATACTCTTTGTTTTCAATCAAAATATATAACTCTAGTACAGTCTCAGTCTTAAAACAACAAAAGGAAGGCTGAAATTTCAAAGAAAGATAACGACAAAGAAAAATGAAATTTAAAAAGCTAACACAGGGTATCAAATTTAAAAATGTTTAGATTTGTCCAATTTGATTACAGGTAAAGGATAGGAGGATGTCCAAGTTAGTTAAAATGGTCTTGAAGCCTCTTCCATCATCTTCTTTACTCTGGTCAACTTCTCAATCTCCCTAAGAGCCTGAAATTAGGCAAGAATAATGGTAGACAGCCAGAAAAAAAAAGTCACTGATTTGAAAATGTGGAAATAAAAAAAATTGTTCATATATACAAAAATATCATTAATGAAAAACAAAAAATAATATATTCTCATTGTATTTTGAGTTTTCAAAATAAAAATAAAAAACTGATAAACAAAACTATTTACAGTTGTTCCTGTTTAAAAAACTAGAACTTTTTTGAAAATTGTTTTAAAGAATTGTAACAAAAAAAGTTTTTTAGTTTTTAAATAGTAAAATACTAAAAACAGTTTTATAAAACTATTGTTAAAGAACTGCTTAATCTCATTTAGTACTTGCTAATGAAAATAGCTAGCATGGCATGCTTCAAAGTTGAAATTTCTAGTACAAAAATTATAACCTCCAAAGTCATGTCCTCTCTTGTAATTTCATCCAAGTTATCACAACCCAACCGAGATGCTATTTCTGTAAAATGATAAAAGATGTTAGGACTTGAGACAAACATTGTAAACCACCCTCACCTCCCCTTGCTAAAACTAAAAACAAAACATGCAGGGAAAGGTAGTGTACTTTGAACTGAAATAATAGCATCAGCTGTAGCATATCCATCTCTGTATTTATCATATAGAGCACCTAGTTCATCCTGTACTTGACATTATTTATCAGAGGCATAAACAATTAGGGATTTGGATTTGCTCAAAGTAAAAGTTTGTAAACTTGTAGTATCACTACAGTTTTCACAGTAGGAATATACCTCTGGGTGTGATCCTGAAATAGAAATTTCAGATGGAGCAAATTGCCTCTGGTCTTCAATTACATCCCTAGCCACAAAATCTAGAGGCACATCTATCCACAATGAAATCCCATGTCTCAGAAGTGCCCTATGTCAATTCAAAAGCAAGTCAAGAGAATAATGACTAATAAGGTTAGCATAGAGTTTGGTATATTATATATCTTGCTGCGGTTAGTTTTTCATGTAAATCAATGAATCATCACTGTTGGCTGAAGATTGTGTGAATCATATCTCTAATTTATGATATGATATAAGTCTGATTTACCAAGGTAAAATGAGTTTTTGATCTTCAGCCAACAGTTCTGATTCACTAACAGGGTGAATGTGTGAAAAAATTGACTACAGTGAATCCAGATTGTGCTCAAATAGCTATCAGTTATGAATCCATACAGATTAGTTGAACTTGTAACAGCGCCATTTCCTGCGCAAACCACTAGCCGACCCATGGATGATAATTGCTTCAGTACTTCAGTCTGCAGCATTTGACATGTAAAACATAAGTATTTGATATTCAAATTCAACAGTAAGTGACAGAAAAGGAACATCTTTATCCAATATAAACCATAGTCATCATAAATTACTTCCAATTATTTATATATAGGAATAGTAATATCAATCTCATTCCTTTCTTGAAATGTGTCAAAAGTCAAGGGACAATGGTTATTTGTTTCTATACTATGCACACTTATATGTTTCATATAGTTATATTGACTTCTCATAAAATGCTTTAAGGAGGTTTGGATACTTCACCAACAGGTATCAATGATGTATCTAAGAGTATGAGTATCGGATATATGAAGCAAATTGAAGTATAGGTACTTCATAGTTTTGGATACTAAAACCAATACATATAAGTATCGAACAGTATCAATATCATAAATGTATCGATAATTGAAGCAAATCGGAGTATCGCTGCTTTATATTGTCATGTCGATAAAGACCATTTTTAAAGAAATTAAATTTATGACTTATGAGCATCAAAATGTATGAATTTTTGTTTTGCAAGAATCAAGATCAAATTCACTATATTTATAGACACTAAAAACTGCTATCAATCACCTCAGACTCATAGAAGCCCTTTTCATCACTCTTTTTGAATGATTTTGCAGCCACTGCACCCCCTACAGCTTCTTCCACCAAACTATCACTGTATAGAATACATAAATTAAGCTTATTTGGCTAAAAATTCTTAGCTCCTTTTTTATCTTACAACAATAAATAGATAGATACATGCCTGTCGAAATAATAATACCGTAACGCTTCAGCCAGCAGCTTCCCCAAACTAGTTTTAAGAGAACTCTTCAAACCTTAAATCAAAATAATAGAATTTCATTGTGTCACAATAAGCCACAACAAAATTCAAATCTTTTAATTGATAAGCTAGCTGGTATTCTTACCAACTAGAAAAATAGTGGTCCCTTTTAGTTCAGGAGATACCTCTGCTGCTCTTTTCTGAACCAAACTAAACAAACAGTTAAAAACAATCTTCTATTCTATCTACAGTAAAACATGTCACTTGGAGTTGGAGCTTGTTTGAATACAAACTAGAAGAGCTTTTAAGAACTTCTCAACTGTAAAAATTCTAAGGGCCTATTTGAATAAATGCTTAATTAAGTTTTTAATTCTTGAAATTTGATTAAATTTCACTTTTGGTCCTTAAAAATTGAAAATAATTTTTTTCATCTTGAAATTTCAAGTTTACACTGTTTTTAGGCAATAAATTTAACTAACTTTAACTAATTCATGGACAAAAGAAATTATTTTTCATTTTTAGAGACCAAAAGTAAAATTTAGTCAAGTTTCAAAGACTAAAGCCTTGATTAAACCTTGAGTAAATTTATCCATATAAGAACTTTTGATAGAAGAAAATAAGAATAAAAAAATGTAATGAACTTCTCCATAAGCTAAAACTAAGTCTGATTAGATGAAATTTCCTACAAACACTCCTAATAGAAGATAAGACCTTTTACATAAGTTTCAAGTTATGGAGAAGTTCTTTTCTAAAAAATATGGACCTTTTACAAATTAGCTTAGAACAAATCACATTAACACCCCTTAATTTTTATCAAATTACACAAAACTTCAATATTTTTTATTTTCCTATACTAACTTCTGTTCACGTTTAAAACATTGCACTAACACTGTGTGTAACACCCCCTCAAATCTTATACGAAATCACTGACAAAAATAATGGTTAGAAAAATAAGAATACGTATGTAATTACACACATCAGGGTATTGTCGTAATTATCTCACTAGCGTATACATAAGTCGATTTTAACTTATCCAAGAGACCCATTTGATTTTTTCTTCTTATTTTCTCATCCTAGAGTTAGAAGTGCTTCAAAGACCCTTTCTTACGCATAAAAATAATCTTTTAGAGAAGTTGTACCTTCGAATTTCTATCAGTTAGTTTCTAAAGACGTTATTTTTAGCTGATTTCATTGTTGTTGTTTTTTTTCTCCTGGAATTGTTTCTAGAGAAATTTATGAAAACAGAGAAACTCTCAAAAGCCCTTATAACATATCCAAACACGTCCTTAACACAACAATGTATCTCACCTTGACCACAAGAGACAAGTCCGAGGCACCAGCCGAAGCTGAATAACAAGAACGGCAAACGTAACAACATTAACTAACTAACTAACGAACCGCAGAATTTGAACTGAAAACCGCAGAGGAAAAAAAAAATGCGATAAGAGGCTTACACGAAACGGTGCCGTCTGATACAGAGCAATTGGGCCTGCGAAGTCGAAGGAGGTTCGGGTTTGGGTTTGGGTTTAGGTTCGGAGTCAGGTTGGGGAGCTTGAGGAAGAAAGGTTTGTGGTTAAATTGAAGAAAATTGGACAGTGGGAGAGGAGTGTTCACGTGGCTCACGCTTGCCTTCTCCATTCGAATCTATTTTCTGTCTCTCTTTCTCACTCTTCAATGCTCTTTCAACTCAAAACTATGACTAGGAGTTTGTATCATACAATAAAAGTTTAAATAATTTTTACTAACATAACGTGTGATTTATTTATTTAATTCTTTATATATTAAATTTTATTATTATTTTAATGTTTGATAGTTATGTGATTATGCCTAATAAAGATGAAAAAATAAATAAATACATCCCAATTGGTATAGAATCTCAAATCTAAGTATTGGATATTGGATATTCAAGCGTTTTTAAATATTTGAAGAGTGATGGTAACTTATTGTCAACAAACATGTTTTTATCTAAACAATAAAATTTTTTAGTGAACTTATTTAAAGGATCTAGTCTAATATTATCTACACTAATGATATGTTGGTACACAATTAAATTGAATTAAACAAAACTATTATGATTTAAAAAAAATACTTATAAATTTTTAGTGTAAAAAGTTTTACCATTTTTTATGTATGGTAAAGGATAAATTTGTTGATTTTACACTGTTAGTTTATAAGTGTCAAACTTATTGTTTAAAGTTTGTTGAACTGTTAAAATAATAAAAATGAAAATTTTAATCTTTAATTTGGGTGAGTGTTTAGAACACTTAAAAACATATAATTACAAATAATATAACCTATATATTATACATCAATCAAAATTGAGTTTAATTTCTATCTATTATTTTATTTAAAATTCTTGATTATCACTAATAAAAATCATGGTAAGTATGATTTGTAAGTTATTTATTAAAATTTTTTATAAAATTATTATAGATAATTATAATAATAAGAAGTTGTTATTTCCGAAAATGCATCTAAAAAATTAGAACTTGGGATATGAATTATCTTTCTAAAAGTATGTCAAAATAGTTTTAAAATTTATTTAAAGACAATTTTAATCATGTTTTCCCCAAACAAAAATTATTTTTAAATTTAACTTTAAAGAGTTACTACCACTCTAAATGAGACTTAATTTATGTTAACAATGATATATACTCCATTTTGACTGAATTATAAATAAAAAATAGGACTAAAATATAAGTAAATTTTTAATTATTTTATCATATTTAATGTTACCGTAGTTGAGTTTCTAGTTCTATGATCTTTTTTATTCGGTATCAAGTTTAAATGAATAATACTTTATAAATAAACTTATTTAATATAAAAATTAAATGATAATTTTTTCTTAATTTGTTATATCCAGGTTTTATTTTATCTTATTTTTTTATATTTTAATCCAAATGGAATGTATTTTAACACAAATTAACAAGTTTCATTTTTTCTCTCCATACAAAAAACAAATTAAACTTTTCTCATTTGGTGGCCTACAAGTGATTTACATTAGTTTTTCATAATATGACTCAATATATAGATTTAAGCATACTCATTTCAATTACTAAACTCTATCTTACTCGACTCTATGTATGGATTCATAATCAATCCATGATGATTTACCCCAATCATCAAAGGTATGTTTGGGAAGTGATTGGTAATTATATATTTTTTCCTAATTTGGTACGATAATTTTTTAGAGAAATCAAGTCATCTGCCCATAATAAAATTTTGGTCATCTGCTAATCACAACATTTTGGCCACCTACCAATTGAGTCTTCTGCTCATCATATACAATTGGCTCACAACACAAATGAGCACTTTTTTATCCTCAGAAGGACATACCCTACCAATCTTTAAATGTTGAGCATTCATGGAAGGTTCTAAATCTATGAATATTCTATCTCAAGTGTATGTCTGAGTAATCCCGAGACACAATAGGAACCTCTTAGTAATATTTTGAGGCTGCAAAACTAGTTGTTGGAGTCATAGCCGTTGGAAGCAATAAAAGGCATTTAAAAAATTTATTTAATATGATGATTACATTAAACATAATTAATATAATCCACTGTATTCAATATCATAGTCGATAGTACCTCTCAAATACCTCATGAGTCTAACAAGTGTTTCCAAATGATTTTATTTGGATTATGAGTGTATCTACTCAATCTACCTACTGCATAGGATAAATCTGGTTTTGAGAAATTCATTAAGTGCAGTAAGCTCCTAATAATATAAACATATGAAGTTTTAGAAACTGCTTCTCCTATATTTTTTACTAGTTGAGAATTAACATCATAAGGGATACTTACAAATTTATAATCACAATAGTCAAACTTCCTAAGAAGTTTCTCCACATAATGTTCTTGGGATAGAATTATACTATCTCATTTTCTTATGACTTTAACTCCTAAAATTACGTTTACCTCACTCATGTCTTTCATATCAAATTTGGATGCTAAGAAGAAATTAGTTTTAAAAACTATATCATTTAATGTACCAAAAATTAACATGTCATCCACATACAAACATATAATGACACATTCACTATTTATATGTTTTGTGTACACGCACCTATCAGCATCACTAAAACAAAAACCATCAATAATTACAATCTCATTAAACTTTTCATGTCATTGTTTAGGTGTCTGTTTTAAACCATATAAATATTTTAAGAGTTTACACATTTTGTTCTCTTGACCGAGAAATTACACATCCCTCGGGTTGGGTCATGTAAATCTGTTTCTCTAAATCATCAATAATTACAATCTCATTAAACTTTTCATGTCATTATTTAGGTGTCTGTTTTAAACCATATAAATATTTTAAGAGTTTACACATTTTGTTCTCTTGACCGAGAAATTACACATCCCTCGGGTTGGGTTATGTAAATCTATTTCTCTAAATCATCATTCAAGAAAGTTGTCTTAATATCCATCTGATGAATCACCAACTTGTGAATAAATGCTAATGCTATCAGAACTCTAATAGAGGAAATTATTGTATTAGGCACAAAGGTATCAAAATAATTTATGTTCTCCTTTTGAGTAAACAATTTAGCTACTAATCTAGCCTTATATTTATCTATAGATCCATCAGGATTATACTTTCTCTTAAAGATTCACTTACAACTAATTGGTTTTGCATCCTCAGGCAAGTCTACTAAGCTCCAAGTATTATTATTTTTTTATAGAATTAATCTCATTCTTAATAGCTTGTTCCAAAGGTTTGCATATAATGAACTAATATCTTCAATAAAACTCAAAGGATCATCTTCAACTAAACATATATGTGTAAAAATCATCACCAAAAGATTTTTCTATCATTTGTCACTTACTACACCTTAAGTCCTTAATCATAGGTTCACTATAGGTTTCACCTAATTGTTCAACTATAGTACTATCACTAGAGGTAACAGATATACTAGATTTCAAAGGGAATATGTCCTCAAGAATTTAGCATTTTCAGTCTCTATGAACGTATTGCAATTAAGTACAACATCTTTAATGATAAGACACTTATAGGCTACACTATGCTCAACATAACTAATAATTATGTTATCAGAGGTCTCAGGTCTTATTATCTTTTTCTTAGGATCAAGTAACATAACCTTAGCTAGACACCCTCACACTCTAAGATATTTTACATTTTCTACTTTGTGTATCATGCAAGTTGATTAAGCATAGTTGATGTAATCTAATAACATATGAGGAATTAACATATCATAATCTAGCATGCCACATATCATAGAAATAAATCATATAAACAGATGTCTTATTCTCATTAACCAGTTCAAAGATATTAAGTACAAAGAGACTCTTATCACAATATCTTTTTCCCTATAAACGCATTGTTTTAGTCATGACAATATGATCAGACTCAAAATTCACTTTTACCTCAACCTTTCCCAACAGTGCCATAGAGACTAAGTTTACTATGATGGTAGGCACATGAAACACATCACTTAGAGCCAATGTTTTTTCAGATGTGAGTTTTAAAAAAACTTTTCATTTCCTCAAAACTGGAGTAGATCCAAAATCACTAAGGAAAAACTTGTTTTTCTCAATCTCCATATGAGTGTAGGAGGAAAATGCATTTATATTAGCACATATGTTCCTGGTAGCCTTAGAGTCTACCACTCATTTACTCACATTGGTCATAATATTTACCAGAAAAACAACCACCATAAAATTATCATCCATTTAGCCAAGTTAACCTTGGGCTTAGGAGGATTGTCATTTTTCATAAGTAAGCATTAAGGCATAAAATATTTTGGCTTTTCACAAAAAGAAAATTATTGTGATCACCTCAATTTTGGAGACGTCTAACAATGGCTTTGCGAAACCATGTTGGACCTTAGGTGCAGTAACAAAAGTTGATCTGGTCAGCCATAAGTCTTTTTTATTGTTGGTAACTTTAATGCAAAAGTGATCTTCTTGATGCATGTTGTGCATTGTCCTAAAGACTTATCCGAGTAATTTGTAAGTCTACCAGGATATAACAAAAACCTCTCAGTAATATTCTAAGGCTACATAATTAACAATGTAAACAAAGAACTAGAGCACAGAGAGAAAAGAATGACAAGGTGTATCTAGAAATGAGAACCAAAGACACGATTTATAGTACTCAAGTTGCACATCCAACCTCTATATAGTCGTTGAAGTCATAGTCGTTGAAAGCAATAAAATGCAGGTTAAAATTTAGTTAGTACGACAATTGCATTAAACACAACAACTATAATGAATATAAGGATTGTTTTAATTGTGTTTAATGATGCAACGGAAAAATAAGTCAAACGACCATATCAATTTCTAACAACTCTAAAAACCATATTTTACAAATTAATTTGCCTATTTTAATACTTGAATTTTCCAACAGAATCGTCTTTTATGATTTTAAGAAATAACATATTTATAATAAAATTTTCTTAACTAAACTTTTACAAAATCCTTTGAATGTTTTATAAGATATATTTTACCATAAAATTCAACATATAACTAATAATTCACTGAAACACATAAAGTTATAGGATGATTATTATCAATCCAAGAATAGTGATTTTTATAAACTAGGTTTACAAAAACCAAAATTGATCATAATTTTCAAAGCAAAACTTGAAATCAATAATATTAACAAATCAGAATATATTATATGAAAATAATACGAAGTAGTTTAGAAAATGATCCAAATATAACTTCTAAATAAAATCAATGATAGAACAATTGACAAATAATAATAGAGAACTATACTATAATATGTAGAAAATAACTCAAATAATAATAGCAAGAATCAAACTGTAATATTTGAAAATAATAAACAATAGACTATAAATAATATATAAAAATAATAAATAAAGGAGCAAAAGTAACAAACAAAGACCAAAAATAGTATCTAGAAATAATAGATAGAGGACTAGAACAATATCTGGATTTTAATAAATAAAGAACTAGAAATAATATATGGAGAATGTAAATAAAATGTAGAAATATTATCTAGTGGAATAAAAGTTGGAATAGTTAGATGTTATTGAGCAATCAATTAAGCATAAAAAATCATGGTTAGAACAATTAGCATATTAAGGGACAATCAAAATTTAGTTTTAAAAGTAATAATAATCATAAGAGTAGCAAAATCATATAAGTCTATTAAGATTGACACCACACATGTTTATAAATACCACTCCCCCTTTACCTTACTAAGAACTTGAAGAAGAGTGATGAAAAACCTTTGATCTTAATCCCAATGTCAAGAATCTGTTTTTCTTCCTCTAATTTCACAAATGATCTTCCCTATTTATAACCAAAATTTGGGTCTGCTCGCTCAGAGAATTTTGATCACAGAGTGAATAAAATATAAAGAAATAAATTTGCTTAGCAAAAAATAGTCGCTGAGCAAGTCTTTTAAAGTTTTGTCTCACATCTTTTAGCCACGAATTTTCCCTTAGCGAGTAACAATTCTTAATATTAAAGAAACTTTCAAATCACTTAAATTTCACTTAACTTGTAACAATTCTTAATAATGAAAAAACTCCTTTTGCTGAGCAAATAAATTTCGCTTAGCGAATTTTGTTTTTAAAAAAATATTTTTATTTCAAAAAATTATTTAAAATTGCAATAAATTATGAAATTTTATACTTTATAATTTAACACTACTATAATTTTTTATTTTACCACTTTATACTACTTTTTAATAACCTATCACTAAAATTCTGAGATGAATATAATTTCATAATATCTATTTCTAATTTCTAAATTAAAATTCAAACAAATTATATAATAATCTAGTCATTAAAATATGACTGTTATGATACTCAATATATGTACTATTGTGACCATAGATCATGTAGGTACCACAAAATAAAATATATAACTTCTCATGCTTAATATGAAACTAATAACCGTGAATACCAACTAGACTCACTACAAGTTTGTTTATGTTCCTTTCCTTAATCTTTTTAAAACTTCTTCTCACTCTCATAGACCCCTTTTTTGCATACAACCTAAGACATCAATCAAATGGACAACCCAACATAAGTCACAATTCTCTTCTTGCACACCACCCACCCGTACAAGCATCTTATTTAAAATCCATTTCTCATTTTCATAATTCACTTCTTGTATACAACTTAACCTAACACACATGGATTAAAAAACAAGATTGGTTAATAGTTGTCAATTGATTAATGCAATTATTGATAATGATAAATTGTGTTCATTAATAGTTAACAATTTCATTATGATATGCTAACATATAACTAATGAATACATGTTTAGTTATAGCAATATATAATTGGTGCATTGTATCAATTTTAGTTATTTAAATCTTGCATTTTTTTTATCAAGGAATGAAAATCATATTTATAGAAAACTAAGTTATTTGTTATAGAGTAATTCAAAGCTGTTAAAATTGTGTGATATACGCTTATTTGTGTTAGGTATATAATAAAATAATACTTTTTTTATATCAAACATTCTTGTAAGTAGTTAACTTGATTAGTTGGAATAGTTACTTTAGTTATGTAATTGGTTAAGGGATTGTTTTTTATGTGTCACCTATTATAAGTGAAGTGGGTATAAATAATACTTGTGTAACTCAATATACACAAGTGATGCATAGTACTTAAGTAATTAGTAATATTTTTTATTTCTTCCCTTTATTTCCTCTTTAGAATATGTGTTCTTTTACGTCCTAATATTATTGAACTACAAGACATTCAAATAAAAAGAGAATTTCATCAAATACTAAGTTATTTGTTATACTTGAGGCATTTCATTTAAGCACTTAACTTATTTTATAGTCACATTTAACATAAAAATTGAAGAAACTAAAAAAATTTAAACGACAATAATAATGCAGAAGAAAAAGAAAGAAAGAAAATGAAATTTCTCCTTTGTGAGTTAAGAAGAGAAACCTTGAGTAATTGGAAAAAGTTAAGATATCGAAGAACATATAGGTTATAGAGATAACAATAGTCTTGCCAATGGGATGGTGAAATGTGTAGCCAAATAATCTTTCTCTTCCATGAAGAAGGTTTGAGATTGTCTATTACAGAGCAAAAGACTCTACAATGACGATGGTGAGAGAGAACAAAGCAACAATTATGAGAGAATGAAACAGCTAGGATGGTGAAAAAGAATAAAGCAACAATGATGATTTTTTTTTTAAAATCTTTCATTTACAATTATTTTTTTATATTTTAAAAATTAAATATATTATATTTTGTCATGTCAATTCCATGTCATGGGTATCTTTGGATAGTTAGGACTATGGAGTGGTTAGGATAACATTTCCTTTTTTAATTTATTTTGTTTACAATTATTTTTTATTTTTAGAAATGATAAAATATGTCATGAGTGTCCTTGGATGAATGAGACTAGGAAATAGTTGGTATAACATTTTCCTGTTAACATTAACAAGGAAGTTATTGTCCTTGAATTTTACCATTAGTAGGTTATGTACAAAGAGATTTTTCTTCTCCTTTGAACATCTTTATCCCTATATCTTATTTAAGATCTTAGAATACTTTTTGTGGACTCTACAATGCCACATGTGTTCTAAGATCTTCTTTCTTTCTTCTAATATAAGATCATATTTAGGATCTTAACATATTTTATATGAGTCCTACAATTAAACTTCACTATTGAAATTTTATGTACAATTTATTTTTTGACAAAATATTAAATTTATTTTAAAAGGTTAATAAGCATGTACATTTATAGTTTGTACATATCGTACAAGATCTTGTACAAAACCTCAATCTCCACGTTGGAGATCCAAATTTCTACTTTAATAGTAGATATTTCTTAATATCAGATCTTGATTTAAGATCTCTACTGAAAACCCAACATTAAATATGCCCTCCAATGGTGACTATATGCTAATTTGTTATGAAAATAAGCCAATTTAGGACTTTATTTGATTAGCTCAAGGGAAGGAAAGTAGAGAAGACAATCCTATAAGTGGTCATCTTTTTATAGTTTTATTCAAGTGTCTAAGTAAATTATATATTAAAAAATTTTAATTAATAGTTTAGGTTGAGAGATTTGGGAATAGTTTGAACAAAACAATTTTATAAAAGAGAAATTTGTTTAAAATAGGATGATTAAATTATTGTATTCTTGGTTGTCTATCGATCGACCCCATTAATTGTTCCCTGTCCTCGACGTGGCCATACCTTGATCGAATCCTATCAACAATAACAAACTCCAGGAACCATAATTTCCTATATCATATCAAAATCTTCTTCAGACATGTATCTCCAATTGTCTTATCATATTTTAATATCTGTATCTCAAGATCTCTGGAAAGGTATACCTATAAATAATAAATACCTAACACATCCACAAAAAACACAATGAATTCTTACTCTCTAAATATTGATGCTCTCATTCTAGATATCCTACCATTAGGATTTATTTGGATTCAAGAACCATTATAATTAAGATATATAACATTAAAGTCATAAGTTATTTTTTGTTGGTTTTATAATATTGTATTGTTTATTTACTAATAATAAATATATGTGTAATAGTAGTAATTTATTTTCTTTAATTTTATTCAAAACTTTTCTTTTTATTTCAAAAAATAAAAATAAAATTATCTTTTGCACAAATAAAATTCATAATTGTAAAATTGGTCACATCCAACTAGTTGAATTAAGGAATAATTCAAATCGTTTATCTAATTAGTGGTTCAACTAATCAAACCAATGACTAGTCAAGTTGAACTAATTACTTGGTTTGGTTAATCTATTTGAGTCTTTGACCCAATATTTTTGAAATGCAAAATTTAATAAATAAATAAATAAAACAATGACACACCTGTAAATCATACCCAAATTTTAAAAATCATATTTAATACAATAACTTATCACTAAATCATAATAATTAATTAATAACTTGCATGTGAAAACAATTACAAATCAATTTTAATTAGATAAAGTTATAGGTTTTCATATCTAATCCTCGTTCATATATAAACTTTCTTACCTAATTTTAGAATTATTTCTTACAATTATCTCTTTAATTATAATAAAAATTATACACCTTAATTAAATTATGCTAGTAATATTATATTTTTTTATAAGTAAATTATATTATCATCTTATAAACTTTTATCAAATTATATGTATTTTTTTATTTTCTTATATTAAGTCTCTAAATTAAAAACATTACAGTAATGCTCCATTACACTTACGTTCCATGTTTAAGAATATTATGCACTACAATCAAAGAAACGAAAACAATAATAATTTACAAAAATAGAGTGTTTGTGTAATTTAATAAGACTTCAGAAAGTATTATCTAATAACTCACCTTAGCTACTTACCATTTACGTATTAATTTATTTTATTAATCTTTTGTAAGTACAAATTTAAATGAAGTTGATAAAACTAATTTTAATCAAATTGATTTTAGGATAATATATTTTATGTTTAAATATTTTTATTATAAAAACAAATTAGAAAGTAGAAATAAAATTCATTCTAAAATTTTTAATTTAATCTAAAAACTACTTCAAATTACTTCCAAATATTTAAATAAATTATTTTTAATTGGTTTAAATATTTAGACCAATTATAAATCCAAAATTAATTCTAAACATTTACTGACACAACATATAAAATTTATCTGAAATTAATTGAATAAAGTGTTTTCAAACACAACACACTATCTATCACCTTTAAAAATATTCGAAGTAGAAACTTGAAACAATGCCCTAACTATGTTTGCTTCAAAGCCACCGCGAACGTATCCTCCTCGTACCTCCCAATCAGATTAGGGTCACCGATTCTGCTCTCTAATTTCACTCCCAAACCCTAACCCCTTTCCATGAACGAAACCGCAATCGATTGCTCGTTCCATTGATCCATTCTTCAAAATCTCGTGACTGCTCTTTCAACTCAAGCTCGCTCGCCGTTTCTGTTTCTGCACTCGTTTCTACCTCTTCTGCGGTTTCTCTAGGTAAGCCCTAAACCTAAACCTAAACCTAAACCCAAACCCATCGTATTTCATGTTATGGTTTTTCTTCACGCATTTTAAAAGGAAGAAGAGAGTATCTAGACAAAAGAAATTTTGTGGGAAGAAAATGTGTGTTTGTGCGGTTGAGAAGTAAAACAAAATATCGGAAAAGGGATTATGAATTTTGATGGGTGTAATTTTGAAAGGAACATTTTTATGCATGTCAGGTGCATAAATTTTTTTTTCTGAGCACTTTGGGGATTGCCATTGCACGTTGGTTTATGCGAATTGGTGCATCTTCGTCTGCAATTTAATATGTTGTTAATTGAATTGAAATTGATTTTAAAAAAATACGAATAAGTTTGGTTCCCATTTGACTCTGTTGAATGTTAAATCTGGTTCTTCTTGTCATTGCTTTTTTGTTTGGTTTTTTATTGTTATTTGTGAATGATTTAGCTTGTCGGGAGAAGGAATCTTTGTTCTATTGTTAACCATTAATTTTATTAATTTTAAAAATTAATGTCTGATGTAAGGGACGTAAATCTTGTTAGATAACGTCGAGGATCTCAAGGAGGCTAGATATAACTTCGAATTTAGGAGCTACTTTCTCTATTATAACAAGTTGAAAGTTACTTTTGAGAACAGCTTGTGTGTCATATTTACATAATGTTAGATACCAGTTCATCTTTGATTGAGCTTCATAGCCATTGGTTATCAGGCATCTCATCTTCTACTGTTCTACACCAGTGTCTCCACTCCGCTTAGATTTCGTCACACTTTGCCTTTTTCAATAATTTTTGTGCCCATTTTTCTGCTTGGGCTCCTTTTTTTTGTTATTTTATTTCCATGCTTTTTTCAGATTTTGTAATGCAATAAGTTCTGGGTTTTGCTAAAAGAAATCTGGAACAGGGATTGTGCTGTGTAATTTATTTATGTTGTAAACTTCTTTTTTTTTTTTTAAATTACAGGTTTGTCTACCCTAAAACATGGACGAGGATCAAGAGATGGAGAGGTTTGGAATGGAGAATGATTATGAGGGTGGTCAGTGGATTGGTGATGAGTTTTACTATAAGAGTCGTAAAGAAAAACGCATTCAGACCAAGGATGATATCCTTTATGGAGTTTTTGCAGATTCTGATGACAATGATGATGATGATTATCCCAGCAGAAAACGGAGGAAAGACCGTGATTTTTCAAAGAAGCCAGACCTCACCAAGCCTGTAAATTTTGTGTCTACTGGAACTTTTATGCCTAATCAAGAAATTGATAACAAGTCCAAAGAGCAGGATGAGAAAGACGATTATGCTAGTGAGGATAGGCCAGGATTAGGCTTAGGTTTTGGAATGGGGTCTGGTTTAGGTTTTAATTCTGGTAAAGCTGTGAATGGTTCAGATAGAAATAATGATTCTGATGAGAATGATGATGATACTTTCTTGCCCACGGCGTTTGGTAAGAAGATTAAGGAGGGGGCTATGAGAAGGGAAAAGGAACGGGAGAGGGAGAAGTTGGAGAAGAAGAGGGGGAAGCATCAGAACATAGGTCAAGATGGGCTTGGTGATGTTGGGAAATTTGAGAAGCATACGAAGGGGATAGGGATGAGGCTGTTGGAGAAGATGGGTTATAAAGGAGGTGGGCTTGGGAAGAATGAGCAAGGTATTGTGGCTCCTATTGAGGCAAAATTGAGGGCCAAGAATTCTGGCATTGGGTTTAATGAGTCTAAGGAGAGTATGCCATTACCTGTTTTGCAACAAGAGAAAAAGAATGTGCCAGAAGTTACCCAACCTGTGGTTGGCCGAACGAAGGAGAGGTCATGGTCAAAGCAAGCAAGGTTGAAGAAGAAAAAGGAGGAAGAATACATAACGGCTGAGAAGTTGTTGGCAAGCAAGCAAGAACAAGAATTGGAGGTTGTTCAGAAGGTTTATGATATGAGGGGTCCCCAGGTTCGGGTATTAACAAATTTGTCAGATTTGAATGCTGAGGAGAAAGCAAAAGAAAATGATGTCCCAATGCCAGAACTTCAGCACAATGTAGCATTAATAGTTAGGTTGGCTGAGGCGGACATCCAAGAGATTGACAGAGATTTGAGGAGAGAGAGGGAGACAGCACTGAGCTTGAAAAAAGAAAAAGAGAAGTTAGAAACTGAGGCTGCATTTCAAAAGAAGCAGCTTGATAGTATGGAGGAAATAATGAGGGTGTTGGACCGTGTTGCTGAAGAAAACACTTTGGGAACATTAACACTGGATTCCCTTGCTCAAAGCTTTAGGGACTTACGCAAGAGATGTGCTGATAACTACAAGTTGTGTAACTTGTCATGCATTGCTTGTTCATATGCTCTACCTCTGTTTATCAGAGTGTTCCAAGGATGGGATCCTCTTCGAAATCCGTCTCATGGTTTGGAATTGGTATCACAGTGGAAGGCATTACTTCAAGGGGAAGATTCTGTTGATATATGGGATATATCATCACCTTATACACAATTGGTTTCAGAGGTTGTATTGCCAGCTATTAGAATATCTGGTATCAATACCTGGCAGGCACGGGATCCTGAGCCAATGTTATGGTTTCTGGAATCATGGGAAAAGTTACTTCCTCCTTCAGTCCTTTCTACCATATTAGACAATATAGTCATGCCAAAACTATCAAGTGCTGTAGATACTTGGGAACCACATCGTGAGACCATTCCTATTCACACTTGGGTGCATCCATGGCTACCTCTTCTGGGGCACAAGTTGGAGGGTATTTACCAGGTGATTCGTTTTAAATTGAGTACTGTTCTTGGTGTCTGGCACCCTAGTGATGGCTCTGCTTATGCTATATTGTCTCCTTGGAAAACTGTATTTGATTCTGCGAGTTGGGAACAGCTTATGCTTCGTTTTATTGTACCAAAGTTGCAGCTTGTCTTGCAAGAGTTCCAACTGAACCCAGCAAATCAGAATCTTGATCAGTTTTATTGGGTAATGAACTGGGCTTCTGCTATTCCTATTCACCTTATGGTTGACATGATGGAGAAATTCTTCTTTGCCAAATGGCTTCAGGTTTTATATCATTGGTTGTGCTCAAATCCTAATTTTGAAGAAGTTACAAAATGGTATTTGGGATGGAAAGAACTCATTCCAAAAGAACTGCTGGCTAATGAAAGTATCCGATATCAGCTTAATCGGGGTCTTGATATGATGAACCAGGCTGTTGAAGGTATGGAGGTGGTCCAACCTGGTTTGAAGGAGAATATAAGCTATCTTAGGGTACTTGAGCAAAGGCAATTTGAGGCTCAACAGAAAGCAGCAGCCTATGCTCAACAGCAAGCTGCTGCTAGCTTGGGTGGTGCAGTCAATGCAGATGGTGCACATGAATTGACCTTGAAAGAAGTCATTGAGGCTCATGCTCAGCAACATGGTTTGCTATTCAAGCTTAAACCTGGCAGAATGCATAATGGTCATCAAATATATGGGTTTGGTAATGTCAGCATTATAATAGACTCTCTTAATCAGAAGGTATATGCCCAAAATGAAGACATGTGGTCTTTGGAATCTCTTCAAGGCTTGCTAGAGTTGCATAATAAATCCCTTGGTAAAAAACGCTAAGTTCTGTGTTGACCAAATGTGAAGTATCTCAATTCTCAGGTACTCTATTTATCTAGTTTTTTGTACTTATATTATCTTGATTACTAGTACTATAGTGCTGTTGTAAGCTCAAGATGTTGTGCTTTCTAAGCAGCATATAGTATATGTGTTGAATGTTGTGTCAATAATTTTCAATGTAAGGTATACTAGTTTGTGGATTTTTGATTTATTTGCACTTTAATAAATAGAGTATGTTTTAGTTAACTTCAGTGTGCTGAACTATTAATCAAATGATAGTTGCAGGCTACATTTCTATCATTTTCTACGATGACATTAATCATTGCAATTAATCTAACCCTCCACTGTCCACATTCCTCATAAATTACTCTTTTCTTCTTTTTCTTGCATTTGTTTCATGATTTCATCATATAATTATTGAGTAAACTTGCTGTTATTAATCTTTGAAGGTGTTTAGAAACCATGGTACTTCAGCTGGTGAATCAATGAGTCATTCTCACTGCCAGATGATGTTCCTGCCATTTATTCCACATAGTGTTTCTGCCCGTCTTGCAAGTATGAAAGATCATTTTGATCAGACAGGGAAATGTTTTATTTGTGAAATTCAACGCAAAGATCTTTTGATTGATTCCTCTACCAACTTCCTTTCACTGGTTCCTTTTGCTGCTACATTTCCTTTTGGGATATGGATTGTTGCTGGGTACCACTCTGCTCACTTTAATGAATTGGATGCATAGAAGTTATCATTTCATTATTTGTGAAAGTGCAAAATGTTTAGTTTGGTTTCAATATAATGCATCTGATACAAGGTGTGGATTTAAGACTTAATTTTAGTTGTTTTCTGAGAGACTGAGACTTGCCAATTCCCAATAATGGGTGATTTCATGTGACAAACATATTGAACAAGTTGAACTCAAATTGTGTTAGACTGTTAGTTCCTATTTCGATTATTCATTGGTGCTTGGCTGCTTGCATAATGGGATTAGATATCTCTTGGACTGTGCTTAGAAATTATAATTAGACATGGGGATGCTAAGTTCTATTAGGGAACGTCAGGTGTCATAAACCTAACTGAGTAGCAAATGCTTTTTGTGTCATCTTCATGTGTGGTAAACTGAGTAAACTAAAACCTTATAACATGGTTTTCCTTACATCATAATTGTTAATAGTGAATAACACTTGTAACATGAGTTCTCATGGCTATAACACAGCATAACTTTGTCTAACCTCACTTTTAATTTTATATATAATTTAATTAAAAATGACAATTAAAATCACAGTTGTTTATGATGAAATATAAATGCAACTATACATCTCCATCTTCATCCAAAGTCTTAAGTCAATAAAAAATACGTAAAACTGATAAATACATAATAAAATACTGTCCTTGTTGAAACTTTGAAAGAGCTAATAAGAAATCTAGGCATTAGCATGTTGTTAGGGATTTGTAGTGATAGAGGCTGAAATTGAGAAGCATGGATTGTGAGAGACACACAAATATAGGAGAAAAGGGGAAAAGTTTCGAAGAGGCAAGGTTTCAATTTGCCAGTCTGTTAAGATTGATTACCTTATCAGAGCTGGTGGGGAACAGTGCATCCTGCCGAAAGCACCTGTGATGCTGTAGCAGATGAACTCAGAACGTGGTCAGAATCTGCAAGAGGATGGTGATATCCTTGTAAGAGATGGATAGTGGATGTAGCTATAACATTAGCTGTGTCCTGGACTCTTGGTTCTGGAGGTGGGTGTTTCATAGGTGGATAGTGACCAATAAGTAATGCATTAGGCCTAACAGATATTAGAATTCTGATGATTTATCATAACATACAGTGCTGATTGAGCATATCATTATAATAGCTCACTGATAGTAGTAGCTTAAGCTATCCTGCATATATTGGATTTTGCTTATTGCTATGCTATGGGTTTGGGTTTAGCATAGCACTGATCCTGCTTGTATTACTGTAATATGCACTATGTCATGTCATTATCGACTATATACATGTGCTAATGTGTCCTTTATTTCGTGATTCTTGTTCTAAAGGTTAATCTGTTTCTTTACATTTATTTTGCAGACAGTTGAATTTGGAGGTTTGATAAAAACATGAAGATGTCTTTGCAGTTAAACATTCCACCGTTCAACTATATGATTCACATTAGTCCCCTTAATGGTAATGGGTTGGAGTTAACATGCACATTGGTTTGTACAGATAAAATCTCTACTAATTGGGATTGTGAGTTTTGAGCTGGGAACTGAGTGTTGTATAAATCCTGTGTTCCCCGAGGATGCTGCAAAGGTTCAAGGTTAGTGAAACTGTGAAAGTTCCTTAGTCAGGATAAAGCGTGTAGTAACATGTTGGTAACCTACTCTCAAAATTGTAAGCTAATAATTTTGTTTTAATTCACATGTATGAGGGTCAAGCTTTTTTTGACACGTGAGTTTTGGGTCTTACACATGAAACCTAGAGGCATTGGAAATTTGAAATGAACTATTCATTGTGTGTACTGGATTCACAGAGAAAAGGATTATGCGAAAAGGGAAAGTCAACTGTATTTTTTATGTCCTCTTAGGGTTAGGGTATGGGTATCTAGCTACCCTGCAGAGGCTTCAACCAAGAGCATTAGTTGCCCAGCAAATTAGAGTTTTTCAAATGGGTTCCTTCATTACATACCACTTACATTTTCAAGGGACAAGACTCCAAGATGAGTAGCAAAAATTTATTTATTTTTTATTTAATTATCTTTTTTTGTCCCACTTGAAATAACGTGATAACACAACTATTATTTACATATTTTAAAATAGTTTTAATGTCATGCCACAATAATTTTTTTAGCAATAAAATCGTTGGCAATTGTAAATATTAATAGTGTCTGTTAATTTCAATTTGAGAAAAGGATGATAGTGAAACTATTTAAAGAACTGTAGAACAAAATTAGATTTATAAATATCAGTGGGATAGGATTAGAGTTATTTAAAAAAATTGGGGTGAAATTGAATTTAAAAATAATAATGGGATGAAATTGAACATTTTAAATATTGAGATAAAAAATGATAGTTAACTTTATTTTTTTGAGTTGAGTATTGGAAAAAAGTTTTATATTTACATTCAATTAAAATTTTTTATTTATCAGACTTTTAAAATATTATGATAAAGTTAACCGATTTATCATCATAAATAAAATATTGTGAATAAATAAAATATTGTGATTGAATGATAATAAAATATTGTTATTGAAAGATAGTGTAAAAAGCTTTTATAATGTTTGTGTCTATTAATTAAATATTGATATTTTAAGTTAATTTTTTTTATTCAAATGTATCTGAATATTGTCAAAGAAATATAAAAAGAATAAAAGAAAAATAAATATATGAAATTTTATGATCCCAAAATGTGCGTGACGGTAACCTTAAAAAACACTTTTATTTTGCAATCTGAAATTAAAAAAATTTCCTTCTTTGTATTATTCATTTTCTTTATTTTTTCAGTAAAGAAGAATTTTATTTTAGTAACATAGAGTTAATTAGACTAAATATACTTATTTAATTAATAGCGAATCAACCGATTAATATCAATATCCTAACAATTGTTTAGTTCGCATCTTAAAATCTTTTATAATCGGTTCACAGATATTAACTACTTTAATAACTATCCTACCGTGTTTGTCTTCACAACCTTCCCAATTATCTTTTATGTATTTTGATTAATAAAATTTAAATAAAACGAAATTGTATCATGATAAATATTTTTTTTAAAAATAAATTTATAATTAAAGGTTTTTAATATTTATAATTAATTAATTGATTCAAATATCTACGAAACTAATTTAAAGTACTGGTAAGATAATATTATAAAATGAAAAAGAATTCATAAGAATTCACAATATCAAACTTATCCGTGAGTTTGCCTTTAACTATTTTTTGTAAATCCCCACTATCAGTATCACTTGGGATTGAAAATTTTTTATAGTAAAACTCATTAGAGCATTTTCAGTAGTAATTCTTATCCATAAAATTGTTGTTTGTATAAGAACTACTTATTTGAAGTGCTTAACATATTTTTAATTATCTTATAATAAATTCATATTTTAAAGGAAAAATCTGAAAAAAATACTTTTCTACAATAAAGAATCCATATCCTTCTAACAGTGATTCTTAGAATGAAAAACACCCTAAAAACAACCTGTAGATGTTATAATTGATTATGATCTGATCATGGTCATCAAGAAAATAATATTCCTAATCAATAATATTTTTTCTAGTGCAATCATCATACCAAGGTTAGACATTATATAAGTTTATGTATACCACTCAAAATCCTCCTCACCTAAATCAAAATCCTCTTCCACTAAACCGATTCTAATCAATACCTAAAACTATCAATAATAATAATAATAAGAACAATAATATTAAAACAAACCTTGAGTTTCTCTAAAGGGATGATATTTTTTGCAATCCCTATGCATGGCACTTTGTTTCTCGAAAGGGATAGCCAAGAATTTCATTATATGATGCTAAAGGCACCAACAAGTCACAATGAACCTTGAGTTTCATCTCTGGATTAATGTTGATGGAACCAACCTTATACCTATTCTTCATATATAGCTTCACACCAACGGGGTAAATGCTAGAACTCTCAAATTTCATCTTTGAAATTTGGTCTTCAGAAAGTGGCATCACACCTTTGAAGACAGGGTTCAACACAGTGGTCTTATGGTGGTCCTGAAAGAAGGTTCCTAAGATTTGAGAACTGAACTCAACATCATGGTACAATGCAAGTGCTTCCACATGGCTGTGGTAGATGGCAACTAAGTGATTAGGGTTTGTGACTTTGATGTTTAGGACAAAGTTGTAATTGAGGGTGTTATTGGTGTAAGCAAATTCAATGAGGGAAGCATTGGTAATATAGAACTTAACTTTTTTGGGTGACACTACAAGGTAAGTAAAGCTGAAAAGTATAATAAGATAGAGCAATATTAATATAAAGCACAAACATTTAGGCACCTTGTTGTTAAGATGCAACATGATGTTCCCCCAATAAAAGATAAAACAAGATGTCTTCACAAATTGAATTGTTTGATATATATATATATATATTATTATAAGGTTTAAATTTGGAAATTTTGAATAAATCTTAGACGTTATTTTCGTGGATTACACTAACATTAATTGTATGTATATGCATGTAATTTTTAGAGACAATAAATTAAAAATGGTACTCCTATATTTGATTTCAATGTAAAAATTAAAATTAAATGCACAGTCAATTTAATATATACTAGTAAAATAAAATAAAGGATACAATCAGTTGAACTTGTATGAAAAAATAAATAAGAAAACAAAAAAGCTTTCTTACCTTAATTGGTTATTTCCCTTAATTATAATTAAAACGCAATTGGATCACTGAATTATTACAAAGTTCAATGAACTCATCTAATTATTTAAAAACACTATAATGTTATCATTTTTTATCAACTGTATTGGATTGATAGATAAAAATAGATATTTTTACATCAATTTAAAATACCATCAATATTGATAAGAAATTTGCAATCAATATAAAAATGACGTCCTTGTTAAAATTTGTTGTCCATGTAATTATAAATTTTTTACATAAGTTTTCAACATAATGTAAAAATTTCTATTTATCCACCTTTCGTTCTATCATCAAATTAATAAAGTTAATGAGAATGACATAATTGTAGTGTTTTAAAACAATTGGATGACTTGAATGCATATTTTTAAATATAGGAGCATTTTAACTCTTTAATAATTGATAGACCAATTGAACTTTTAATTATAATTAAGGGACTAATTCTATAATTAATTCCTTCAAATATATGTTTATTAAAATTTTTATTTTACATTTTTATTAAATATTTATTGAAAGAAAAATAAAATTGATTCATATTCTTTATTTATAATTATTTTGAAAATAAATATTTTTAAAAATTAAATAAATTATTTTTTGAAATTAATTTCTTTTTTATATCTAAAATAATTAAAACAAATAAATTTGAAGCTTTTAAAACTAAAAAAATTATATTTATGAAGGATACGGTAGAAATAATTTTGCTAGAAAGAGAACCACAGCTTATTGCTTTGTTTCCTTTTTTATTTTTTTATTTTTCAAATTTATATATTTAATTAATTTATAATTTTTCCTATATATACAAGAAGAACCTTTTATATTTAAAGTAAAAAAAATATTGATTGCATACTTACTAAAAATTTAAAAGTATCATAAAATGAATAAATAATTGATTATAATACTTTTTAATTTAAATAAATTATCAAACGATAACATTTATTTTTCAAATTATGTCTTCAATATTTGATGATGATGATGGATCTAGTAGTTTTAGATGCTAATGAACAGGATCTTCCTCAAAAAAAATAATTTGCATAACTATTAAGTATTAAGTAGATACGTGCTAAATCAAAATTTATATTCATTTATTTTTCATGAGAATTTTTAAAAAGTGAAAAACAATAAAAACAAAATTTACTCTACTGCAACCTCATACTTTAATTTTCTTTTAATCAAAAGAAGAAATCCATTAACATTTAAGTGTTTAACACTAAGAGCATGAAGTTGCAGAATACATGATACTCAATGATAAAGGGGAGGGAAATAAGCCACAAAGATAAACTAAAATCAAACACTTAGATTAAAAAAAAATAAGTAGAAACCATCCTAACATCCTTAGATAGATTAAAATGTAAAATATTAGAAGAGCAAATACAAACACTTACTCCTATGATAGGAAATCTACTAGAAACCAAAGACAGAAACACTTAACTCAGTTACTCAGTCTTGTAAAATATTCTGCAGCCAGATTCACTTCACTGTCACAATCCCACCAGAGTACTAAGTTTCATAAAAATGAATCATTTATGGCTTGTGCTTTTCAATTTATTTAAATATTCCTAGATAGCTAGTTTGACCTTTTTATAATTCATTAATTCTTATAAAATGATCATACAAGGGTCTCACCTCTTTGTTGGCAGTGTTCAACAAACATTAATATTATATCCATTTTAATTTACTTCTCCTCCTAGAAAATTCTATGACAGTATTCCATCATTCTTTAAGTTTTACATATATATATATATATATATATATATATCAGTAAAAGAAATTGATAGAATAAAAATGAATAACAGGATATTTAAAATGTAAAATACTAAAATATTAAAATAGTAAAGTGTTCCACTTATACAGTTACACTGAATCCATCAAGTCTGACCGTGCAGTCGAGTGCTGCTGTCAAGTGAACTTGCAGACACAGTCGCATGGCTGTGTCACCGGCATCAGAGTTTGGTAGTGGTGAAATATTCTGCTCCGATTGTGATAACATAGATATTTTTTAATAAATAACATATGAAGACATAAGACATAATATTTAGTAATATTAGAAAGACTTAAAGGAGTTATAAACGACAACAATCATAGTCAAACGACTAAATACATAACACAATATCTATCTAAGTATGTAAAGAGTGAAATTCTAACTTATTACTTTTGTTATACCTTACTAACTTGAAGGTTTTACCACATGAACTTTTTGGAGAACTCTACTTTTATTCAACAATAAGTACAAATATATTTAGAATGATAAAAATGATAATATCTCTAGAGATAAATTACAGGAGGTTGAGGATATAGTGTAAGCAGTTTAGTTAAAAACTTGGGAATGGTGTCATGGACACAAGTTGAGATCATACTCATATGCTGAATGAATTATGAATCTCATATTCTATGTTTGTTAATTGGTATTATTTGTGTATATTCATGTGCTCTTAGTACTTGTGTAATCTGTTAGGCAAATACACGTTGTGTAATCTGTTACACAAATACACCTTATGCTTTTGTTTACCTATTCATTATTAATAATATTCATTAGTTTATGAAAAAAAAGTTATAGTTGATAAGTAACAATTTTATATAAAAATCTATATTTTTATGACACTTATGTGACCATAAATTAAAGAAAATATTTTGTATAACTCAACTTTATTATAAAAATGTTTGATAAATTTGTTTTGAAAAGAGTAATAGATTTTATTTTTAACCCTTAATTTATTGTGTATGAAGAAATTTTATCTCATTTTGGTGCAAACATGATGTAATGGACAGAAAAATAAAAATATATATGTTTGTTGCCAAGAATACACTCAGTGGATTTGCCCTAGAAAAGTGCATTATTAAAGAGGAATTTCGCTGAGTGAACCAAACTTTACTCAACGAAACCTCGACGACTACTGTATTCGCTAAGTGACAGAACCTTTGCTGAGTGAAACCTCAATGACTGCTACATTCGCTAAGGAACGGAACATTCGCTAAGCAAAGGTACCCTTATGAAGGATATAAATAGGGAAGCAAGTGAGAAAAAGGGAGCATCCCAATTTGCAGATTTCTATTCCCTTCTTCCTCCACTTCTTCTAACTTCTCTTAGCCTTGTAAATACTCTATGGTTGGATGTAACTAGCAATATTATTAGGGACTGAGACACTGATAAATACTTTGTAATCTACTTTCACTTTTATTTAAGTTTCGTTTACCTATTTTGAATTTTAGTTATATTTAATGCTCGTTATTTAACTAATCAACTTATAACGTGATCTATTTAATTTCTGATATCAAAAGATTATTTTGAAATTAAAGAACTAGAAAGTTCATCATACAGTGACTATGTTTATAAATAAGGTATGATCTATATGTCTAAATAAATAATTCTTCTATACTAATCAAATTATTGAAATCATTCTTTCTAAGGAATTAGGAGAAACTTCAATAATGTGGTTCTCTATTGCTAAGGAATTAGGATAGAGAGATCGTTAGTAATTTCAGAACTAAATAAATGAATTTAGATAATAGTTAGTAATTATAGATATTGTGAAGCAAATCAAACTCCTGATCTTTTTACACTATTTTAAATATTCTTTAAAAATCATAAAAACATAATTTTTACATTATCTATTTTTTAACTAAATTTAAATTATTTTGTTTCCTTTGTTTTAATATAAAATCTTGCAAATGTTTTTATGAAAGAATAATTGAAATTCTAAATTACTTTCCAAGTCCTTGAGAAGATGACCTGATATATTTACTGCATATGATTGGTGCATTTGGCAGAAATAGTGTAGAAAACACTCATCAACAGGAAAGAAGACACGTAATATTTTTAAGTGAGTTATTTTAATTTAAGTAGTTATTTTTAATCTTATGTTATTATTGTATTAGTGGTGCAATGGTTTGGTGGAGGTGTCAATAACAGTGGTAGTCTAGTGGTGATATTGGGAGTAATGGTAGTCTAGTGATTGTATTGGCAATGACAATCTGATGGTAGTGCACTAGTGTGTGTGATGGTGGTGGTTATATAATGGAGTTGAATAGTGAATGGATTGAAATAAAAGATTAAAAATCATTCCATTAGTAGACTAATTTTAAATAAAACAAATAATGCATTATATCATTTAGGGGGATTGACATAAGTGAGTTTATTTTTTAAAATATTTAGCTGGATAGACCTGTTTTGAGAATATTTACCAAAATGGGTATGTTTTTAAGTTTGATTTAGTGAAACCGCAACTCTCACTTATGTTTTTATAGCTACGTAGGATGTCAAGCCACGTGGTTGCCAAGGGAGCAGCCATTCAACACCCTAAAACTACAATTTGTATCTGCGATCTAAGGATCAGTGAGAACTTTCTTAAAAACTGTCCTACCTCGTTGGTATGTATATTTGACCCTTAAAATCACATGTTAGACCTACAATTTAAGGGTCACTTGTCTGCTCAAAGCTAGTGCACCCATTTGTTGCCTAATCAAAGCACGGGGTGGTCAACCATAAATCACAATTAGCATTTGCAATTTAAACATTTTACAGTGTGGTCAACCATAAATCACAATTAGCATTTGCAATTTAAATGTTTTGCAGTGTCTAAGCAGTGCGGAAGGTGTAAGACATAAATTGCTATTCCTAATTGTGTTTTATACATCACGCTTCCAACCAGTGCAGGGATCAATCTCCTTCACGAGCTTGTGATTCAAAAGTTCCTTTAGCTTGAGCATTTGCTTCTACATGTTTTCTCTGAAACCTTCTTCTTGTAATGCCTCAAAGTAGGCCTTCTTCGCAGCCACAAAATTCAGCTTGGAATATTTTATAGCTTCTTCGACATATTGATTGTGTGTGAATGCTGACCATTTCTCCTAATCCAGCTCTCCCATCATAAACCTCCCAAAAGAGATAGATTCTCCAAGGGCACGAATGGGATTACCCTGTAACCACAACAACATAATAAATACAAATATACAGGATTGGACCAGAAATTGCAAAACTATAATATCGATGCAAGTTTAAAATAAAATTAAAGAAAGAAGTATCATAACAGAAGGATAATATTTGTATAAAAGCACAATTGGGGATAGTAGTTTATCTTTGACACCTCACACTTTTGACTGGACTCTGCAAATGGAGATGACATTTAAAAGGCAAATGATATCTGTGGTTTATGGTTGACCACCTCATGCTTTGATTGGGCAAGAGATGGGTGCATTGGCTTTGAGGAGACAAGACTCTTAAATCACAGGTCTGATATGTGGTTTTAAGGGTTAAATGCACGTCCAAATGAGGTATGTTAGTTTCCAAGAAAGTTCTGTCAGTATCCTTAAACTGCAAATATGAATTGTAGTTTTAGGGTGTTAACTAGTTGCATCCTATGTAGTTGTAAGAACGCAAGTGAGAGTTGCAATTTGACAAAATCAAACCTAAAAATAGACCACGTTGGTAAATATTCTCAAAGCAGACCTATTTAGATAAATATTTTAAAAAATGGACTCATTTAGGTCATTCACCCTATAATTTAGAAAGAGAATTGAACAAAATAAAATTATAACTTTATTTTCCCTTTTTAGAATTAATTAAATGGAAAAAATCAATCCATCCCAATTTAAGAGATAATTTAAAATGGTCAAAAAAAGCCCATATAAGATAAAATGGATTTTATCACTTAAATAATAAACTTCAAATTTAGAGCAAATTACAATAATATTTCCTCAACTTTTACCAAATTACAAATAACTTTATTCTTTCTTATTTTTCTTCATTAATTATACTAACACTCCTGTATGTTACTACAATGGAGGCACCCCTTATGCTTTTGCATATCATTAATAATATTTTTTGGCTTATAAAAAAATACACTTTATACATTTTCCTTTGCATCCAATTTTTGTAGTCTAGAAAGTTCAATTCAAAATGTAAAAAATGTGGTGCAAAGGAACTCAGGGAGGTGTATATATAACAAAATTATATGAATAAAATCAAAGGTAAATTACACTAACCACTCCTTAATTCAGGACTTATTTACATGCATGTTTGTCTATTCAAGTACATTTATTTTGCACCCAAGATCGTTATCATCTGTAAAAGTGTTAATTTACATAAAAAAGTCAAAATTTTCCTTATTACTTATTGCAACCACAACCCTTTTGAGAAAAATATTAAGGGTGTTCATCAATTTAGATTCATGCAATAAATCCAATTATCAAAATCAAACGAATTAAATTGTTTTCAATTTTTTATCTTCTTTGAGCCTAACTGAATTGAATCGATTAAAACTGATTATGTTTGATTCGATTCATGGATTCAGGATTTTAAAATCTGAATCAGACCGAATCAAGCTGATTATGCTTTATTTTTATATCTTACCTTATGCCTTATTGTTTGAGTTGGACACTTGACTTAATTATAGATTTATTTTTATAACTTTATCAAATCAATTAAGTTTAATTAATTTTTGAAATCTAAACTGAATCATATCAATTAAGTTTAATTAATTTAGATTTTTCACGCCTAAAACTAAAACTATCCAAACTATGAATATCCTAAAAAATTATGAAAGAACATAGGAATAAATGAGAGACCTGGATGCCACCACAAAAAAATACAAGTCTCTAAAAATCTTTTAAAAACATAAATACCACAAATTTCTTTAAACAATCAAACTATTATTAAATTGGAACAAACAAATTGTTATAATATTTTAAATTAAAAATCCAAAATAAAAAATCTAATACAACCAAATTATTTTCAAAATCTAAAAATTGGATGGATAACTGAAAAATTTTTTTCTTTAATTTTGTGTATCCACCATACAACTATTTTTCACTAAAGAACCTCTCCGAATGTTTTTTAATTTAAAAAATGAAATAAAATAAAAATATCGCCTAAGCACTTGGATTTTGACGTATGATAGAGAAACACTTAGCTGTTAGCAAAGTAGTTAATTACTAAATATATAACTATCTAGTCTGGTTAGTAATGAGACCTATTGTAGAAAAATTCAAAAGAAGAAATGAATGTCTCCAAAATTCTTTTAAGTTAGTAATAAGAAAAATTCAAAGTGAATGTATGCAAAATTCTTTTAAGAACTTGGATACCACTATTTCAATCCTTACCAAAATGATGTTTTACTCTTTAATTTTATAATCATGGTACGTAACAATAATTTGTGAGAAAAATAATGATAAAAATATCTTAAATTTTACTAAACAAGCATTTATGGTGCACATCAGATATACATATTTTCGTTATTGTAGTTTAAATTGGATGTAAGAAAGTTGCAAAGATCAGAGGGAGTACGTGTAATATATCATAAACTGAGAGGCCTGAGTGTAATTTACTTAAAATCAAAGCCTCACCTCTTGACTCAATCAACACATAGTCATGCAAAACAGATCTCGAGGTTGAATCTCCTTAATAAATTAAACTAATATTTACTGATAAAAAATAAAAATTAAATTTGTAGTTGTCTAAGATAATAATAGTGTTTGGATCGATGAAAATAGTATATTTTGATAATTTTACCTTATTTAAGTAGGTTGGAGGGATGAATAAAGAAGTGAATGAATTATGTTATATAATTGACTTGAGTTGATGATATCAAAGTGTAGCAGTTAAAACTACTTTAAGTTTGTATTTTAGAGTAATAAGGTTGGTCTGATGACAAAATAAAGAGATGGGGAATGAGAGGTCGTGAGTTGGAATCCTTTCTTAAACAAAAACTAACACATTAACAATTAAATCTATAAATAAAAACTTGTATTTAACTTTTCTTATACTCTTATCTTAGAGTGTTATGAAATTTAGTTAAGTTATTTGCTTACTTTAAAAAGTGTTGATGTATTGGAGGTTACGAAGAGTAGTCTATGTGTTGTAAAAATTGTTACATAGTGTTATTCTCTAATGTCATTAGTCATTAAACAACGATCATAGTTTTTTTCCTATTTTGAAGGTATTCTTGTATTATTGATTTTATGATAATCTCAACTAGTAAATATATCTTCTTTTACTCAACAAATAGGTAGATATACATATTATAATATTGACTCCCCTATATTCATATATTGTAGAAAAAAATGGTACATAGGGAGCTAGAAATCCACATTAATATAGACAATAACTTTAATATTTATTTTGTTTTCACTGTCCAACTTATTTCCATACTCATACATATCATACTCATTATCTGAAATTTAATTAATACAAAATTAGAAACATATATAATATCTACTAAAAATACAAAGTTATTTAAAAATATTTTAGAAAACATAATATACAATAATAAAATATCACAAAAATTATATTTAAAATATACAAAGAAAAAATAAATAAATAAATAAAAGTGTGCCTATACTCCAGTTGAAACACAAAAAATGTGTTAAATTGGTGCTCATTTAAATACCATGCATTATCCAAATTAATACCAGCTGCCATTGAAGACACTCATATGCTCCTACTCATAATGATTACACATTTTAGCTTCTTTTTATAATTTTTTGTTTCTTTCTAATTCATTCATTAGCTCATGATATATACATATAGTTAAAGACTAAAAAAAAAGTTAATATAACTAATTTATTTCATTGGTAGAACTGCAAGTTATAATTTATACTTTTAATTTTCATTATCCGACTATGTTTTAACTAATCCGTTTAAGGTACAACAATCCATGTGGATAGCATGATAGAAACAATAAAATTTAAAATATACAAATTTTTAATATTAAAAAATTACCATATATTATTCAAAATTCTGCTACTAGGCAGATCCAACCGAATACATAACTAAAAATACAAAATAATAATAATAATAATAATAATAATAATAATAATAATAATAATAAAAATAATAATTTAGGATAAAACACAAGTTCTTATAAGTGTGATAAAATAAAATAAAACAAAGATGAATGTGATATCACAAATGATATTGTATTAAATTTTAATATTTAAATACAAATATTTTTACTAGAGACCATAGCATGGTATTAAATTTTAATATTTTAAATATGTGTATTGAAATTTATATTTTTTAATTCATTCACTTAATTTTATTTGAAAATAATATTATTTAAAATAATGTTAAATTAATGATCTTAATCAATTAAAATAATTATTATAATTGAATAATTTAATTTATTTTTTACAAAATAAATTTATTATTATTTTCATTTTGTTTTGTTACATAGTTTGATTTGTTTAAAAAAATTATTTTTTACTTCAAAAAGTAATGTTATTAAAAATAAATGTGTAGTTTCATTGAAAATATTCACAGTCAATCATATTCTATAATGTTTATTAACAAATAATTTTTATATTACACAAAATAAAATTAATTGATTTTATTTTTATTAATATAAAAAATTAATAAAATTTACTATAATTTTTTATATAATTATGAGTGAGGACCTAATATATTGAATGATACGTTATCTAGATAAAGAAATGTAACAGGAACCTCCTTTGAATTTGAATTTGTGCTTTATCGAATAACTTAGAAAGAAAAGACAAAATAAGAGATGTTTTTAATTTATTATGTGGTAATCATTCTTTGACAAATATCTTCAAGAGGTCTCACATATCTAATTTGACAGAAAATGTCTCTATTTATAAATTAAATTGTGAAATACTAAGTGTTTTATACCATAGTATAAATCTATTTGTTTTTTTTTTTTACAAAAATAATTTAAAAAAGAGAAAGAGGAACTTAGGCAAGTGTTAAGGTTCACACATGTCAAATCAGCTATACCATTAGTTATAGTCAACAATTTTTATTCTTTCTTCATCGTAGGTAGGGTGGGAACGTAAAGGTCTTTGAATGCTTGAAGGCTTATCTTCTTGTAGGTTGAGATTGTTTAGAAAAAATATGAAAAAACAATAACATTTATACAAAAAATTATAAAAAAAAAAATCTATCTATATTTTTCTCTCAAGTCATTATGTACATTTTTTTTAATTTCAGCTTATTAAAAACTAAAAAATTTACAATTTAGTTAAAATTTCATAATAATACAAGAACTAAACCAACATGGTTTAATTGGGTGATGGATGATTTTTTTACTTAAAAAAGAATTTCACAATTTAATTAAAGATGTGATCGTTCATGTAGAGCAACTTAAAAAATATAAAGTAGCTTATTGGCTAAATTAATGATTAAAATTTTAAAAATTCAAGTCACTCATTTAATTAAAAAAATGAAGTACAAACAAAATTATACGTTTACAATTCATAATACAATTAACATAATTTAAACTTCAAAAGATTAAAATTTATATAATTATATACATACATCCAATTAAGTCTAAAATCTTTATTTTATTTTTAATTAATATCAATGTATGTTTAATAATTATATACATAGATCCAATGCTGCGGTGTTTGCAAGTCAGGTAAAGGCAATTATGTCTAATTTTTTTTAATTTTATTATTTTTAATTAATATTAATATTAATTCAATTAATATTAATTATGAGTGAGGACCTAATATCATTGAATGTTAGGATATTTGTGCAAGGAATAGTGAGATTTTGTGTGTCATTTGTTAATCTTTTACAAATTTGTATATTAAATATGTCAAAATTATTATAGATGGCCTGGTAAATTTATATTATTATAAAAAAATTGTCTGTCACTCTTGGAAGCAGTTAAAAAGATTTAGACTATAATGTAATTAGGTACTTTATGATTTATTTGACTAGTTAAAAATGAATTAATTTTTAAAATAAGTCATTTTTGTATATCATAAATTTGATAGACACTTTAAAACCTAGGTATGATTATTTTTGTAAAAATAAAAATTTTATTCTGATTTTATAAGTGACAAATACAACCTAGGTATTGTACCAAGCATATAAGCTGAGGTTGTAATAAGGTTGTGTAACTACTGAATAAAATTTTGGCTTTTAAAAAAAAATTTAAAATTTGTTGTTATTAATTAAATGATAAGACTATAACTAATGTAAAATTAGTTATATTTGTTATTATTTAAAATTAGAAATAATTTATTATTAAAATTTAATTATTTAAATAACTACAAATGTGGTAGAAAAAAATTATTTGTGTAATTTTATAGTTGTAAGCTAATCTTATCATTCTTGTAATTTGATTGTGGAACTACTAAATAGAAATTTGACTTTTCCAAAAAAAATAGTTTAAAATTTGTTGTTATTAATTAAATAATCAAGATTATAACTACTGTAAAATTAGCTATATTTGTTATTATTTAAAATTAGAAATAATTTATTATTAAAATTTAATTATTTAAATAACTAGGTAGAAAAACAAAATTAGTCCCCTATCTAATAGTTTTGTTCATGTGGGTGACGTTGACAATGAAAAAGGTCCTGTCAAATATAAGAAGAATCTATTATATTTTAAATCAAAATACATAATTCAAAATTTTAAAAAAGTAGGATATTTAAAAATAAATTAAAAAAAATAAATATTTTATAATAAAAAATTTATTTTTTAACTATAATTTTTAATTTTTTAATTTTAATCAAAAATATTTTTAAGATAAATAAAACATGTATTTAAATATTTCAATTAAATATCAATTATTTTATAAATTAATTAAAATTCTAATATAATACAATCATTTATGAATTTAATTAGTATGAACTGTAACAAATTTTAACTTTGACATTTAATTATAACCCTTACCTAATATGTTGTTAACTTTATTAATTAATACTTTAAAAGTCATATGAATGAAAATATGTGAATAAATGTTAGTGTAATATTTTTTTACACTAAAAGTGTATACTAATTAAACTCATCATTTATAACAATATAATACTATATTATTTTATTAGTTAAAATATGAGTTTAATACACTCATCATATATAAAGAATTATTATTAACTGTCAGTATAATTTTTTACAATCACAGTATATAAGTGTTTTTTTCTTAAAATATTTTAATATTAAAAAGCAAAATACTAGTTTATATTGTTGTTATAGCATAAAAAATTAATACTTTTATCGATTCAATTGTCTCAAACATAAATTACAAATAATTTTAATTTTATTTATATCAGACACATTTTATTTTTTAAAAAAAATTAAAGACCAAAAAAAAAAAATAATACTCCTCAACTATCCTAATTAATCAAGTATCCTAATAAGGTATGCATTAGTTTAGTGGATGGTTGACCTGAAATTTAGATATATTTGGATATTTCCAAGGCAGGGAATAATAAATATTATAAAAAGCATCTTTCATAGTCAAATTTAATAGTTACATTTGTAAAAGATTATAGTATTGATATGGTGGATAAAGTGGAGAGATAGGAGGAAAAGATCCTAAATTTAAATTCATTCATTAACAAATTAACAACTAATCATTTACTTATAAAAAATAGTTACATTTGTTAATAGTTAATAACTAACTATAATTGACATATAGCCAAGAATAATTGCATTCTTCCATCATATTCATTTGCAATGTTATTTTTTCTTCTTAATCATAAATGTATGTAATATGAGAAGTTTAGAACATATCTTTATCGAGTTGGAGAAAAATTTGTCAATTCTAATTATAAACTTTTGTAATAATTTACTTCATACTGAAATATTTCATTATTAATTTTATTAAGTTCATTATCGAGTTTATCCCGTACAAAACAAATTAAATGATTTTTGATAGGTTTTAACACATTTTTTCTGTTTAATTAGTTTGTAATAAGTTTGTTTCCCTTAACAATTAATAAGTTTGTGATTGAACATTAATATAACACTCTTTTAACCTGTTATTGTATATTAATTCAACTTTTTTTTTTCTTTTTTGTAACTTATTTAAGAGTTTATAAGTTAACACTCAAGTTTGATAGTCATTCATGAACATTAATATAAAACCCTTTTAACTTGTTATTGTATACTAATTTAACTTTTTTTTTCTTTTTTGCAACTCATTTAAGAGTTTATAAGTTAACACTCAAGTTTAATAACCATACATGTTCCTCTTAACACATTCTGTCATCGTTTATAATTTATTAAAAATCATAAAATAAAAAATTAAAAAAGAACAATTTAATAATAAGTGAGATTAATAAAATTTGTGATATTAAAAAAATTTAAATATATATATATATATACACTTGTAACTTAATTCCGTTTATATATACATTCTTTGCTGGCATTTGGTCTTATCAACTAATTAAATATGTTTAATTTGGTTGACCCATTAAGGTACTATAATGATTATGTTGTTCCCCATAAAACAAAATCATCATGAATATGGTTGGAGGAACAAATACTATGCAAGAAGTAGAAGATGAAGAAAAAGTGATATCAATGCCATGGCAAGAGAAGAAAGAACTTGTGCAGAAGGAAGAAGAAGTCCTAAGAAAGGATACACAAGACCTTAAGAGATGGGTATATATATAGGATACACAAGACCTTAAGAGATGGGTATATATATATATATATTTTTTTTTTTTTTTACTTGATGAAAAAATTATTTTAATTATGTAATTTGTTTTGGTTTATGAAAACTTCTCAACTTCTGAATCATTAGGTTAGTCTAGTGAATAGGATAATATGTACAAAATTTTAGGTTTAAATTTTAATACTGTTATGATAAAAAGTACTTCTCAAACTATAAATTATCAAAATAGTTGTGTCTAGACTGTTATGTTTTTTTTTTCCCTCTTTATACACTAAACATGTTTTTTGTTTTATAGATTGATATGATGGAGGCCATGGATGACCAACAGCTAAAGGGATTTCTAGAAAATCAAACTGGAGATTTAAAATTGACAAAGGTCCAAAAGATCAAGAATAAGGTAATATTAGTTTGATATTATTTTAAAGATGAGAAAGCAGAAACAAATGGGAGCAAGTTTTGTAAAAAAAAAAAAAACAAAGAAAGTCCAAATTTTTATTTTTATTAATTTCAAAAGAACGGATACATTAAAAGTAAAAGATTATAAGCTTTATTTATTTATATATATATATATATATATATATATATATATATATATATATAAAATTTAAAATAAGATTGTTCGTCCTTTGAATATGAAATTTATTCTTTAATTTATATAATTTAATTTTTTTTAATATCTCCGTTTAGTAGAATTAATATTATAAATATTAATGTAACCAATCTTTAATAGTTTTTTAATATAGAGAATAAGACTTCAAGCCTAATGATTATAATATTTTTAATAAAGAAAATATAGAGATAAAGATAAGTTTGTCCAATTTATTTTAAATATTTTTCTCTTAAAAGAGAGGTTAAATAAGATATTTATATTTAATTTCTTTAATATACTTAAATTTAAAAAAAAAACTTATTTTACATTGTAAATTTTTATTTTATTATATATTTTTATTAGAAATTAAAAAAGAAGTTTATCTAGCAACTTTTAACTTAAAGGGATTTTTTAAACTGAAAAATTAAAATTTGATAAATAACTTATACTTATTTTTTAAACTCTAATTTTTACTTTAAATTAAAAAAAATAGCCCAAAAAAACCTAAAATAAGTTTTCCTTCAAATTATTGGAAAAAAAACTTAATTTCAAATTTAAATAAATTAAAAATTAAAAAAAAGAGTTATTCATTAAAGTAATACTAAATTTGATTTTCTTAAAGAACAATCTTATCCAAGTCCTGTAGAAACATGATTGAAAAATAAGTTTTCTCAGTCATATTAATTATCGTAAAAACATCAATAAATACTTTCTGCATGTTATGAATAAAAAAAAGCTAAAAACACATTTAAGTATTATTAATAGGGTAAGGCTATTGGCTAACCTATGTATAAGAGTAAAGCTCTTAAATATCTTTTTTTAATCCATTAACATTTTGAAAATTGCAACATTTAAGTGATATTTCTGTTACAATTAAAATTGATTTTAATTTGATATATTATTTCATTATAACACTTAATTAAAACACCTATAATCCATTTTCAATTTTCTACTATGTTTTCTTTTCTTTTCTTTTTTTCTACTTCACCACCACCACCACGAGAGCTACTGCCAGTATCACCTCACGGTCGTCATTACCACTTTCATCACTAGCACCACCCCACACCATTGCTGTTGCCAGTAGATAACATAGGTGATGGAGGATGGTAGTGACAATATCAACTAGAGATGATAAATAAACTGGTATATGTGGATAATCTCCGAATCCATCCTGAAGTTGACGGGAAATATCGATTTGATCGTGTACGGATACGGGTACGATTATGGGGATATACATACCCACCCTATAC
The DNA here is from genome assembly GCA_037954015.1 of Psophocarpus tetragonolobus. NCBI lineage: Eukaryota > Viridiplantae > Streptophyta > Magnoliopsida > Fabales > Fabaceae > Psophocarpus > Psophocarpus tetragonolobus. The sequence continues at coordinate 12,739,709 of CM075696.1, read as the reverse complement.
CCGCACCGTCTCAATTCCCGTACCCGCCTCACCCTGGTCTTATTTTAATGACTAACATGTTTATTTGTCTTAACAAAAAAAAGGAGAAGAAGAAATGTTTGACATTTAATTAACAAATTACAAACCTTGCATTTATGAGATAACTTTTGAATTAATATTCTTTTATTCAAACAAATTATTTTCTACTAAAATATTATTATAATTTTTTTTGCGGGTACAGAACAGGTACGAGTATACCTGATACCCGACGGGAATGAAGATGAGGACATAAATTTCATACCCGCTAGGTATGAGAACGAAAATGAGAATGAATTTCAAAAGCATGGATGAAGATGAGAATATCATACCCATCCCCGACCGTTATCATGCCTAATATCAATAGTGGTGTGACCGTGGATAGAAAAAAGAAATAGTAAAAAACTTAAAATGGATAATAAATTCTATAATTAAGTGTCATAATTAAAAAATATATATTAATTAAAATCAATATTAATTATAATGAAAACATTATTTAAATATTTAGATATATTAAAAAAAGCTAAAGAACTATGTGTGTTGCTCAGAAAAGCCCGTTTTAATACATATATGAGTACCATTATTTATAATAAATATTTATTAATTCATGACAACTAATGTGGGACACTTGTTTCCTATTTTGTTGGACAATTCATAACTGGCCTCACAAAGAGACAAAGGCAAATAAATTTGGAAAACGATGCAACGGTAGAAAACCCCTTTTAATCTTAAGAAGTATACTTCCTCCCTACTTTTACATAAGAAAATAAGTTTAACTCAAATATAAATAATTCTAATTAATTTTATTTTCTCATATTTAATATTATTTTTTAAAAATTAATTTTCATCATTATAATTATAATTTTTTTTTATTTATGATATCAACTTCTAATAAAATCCTTTTAACAAATAACTTTATATTTTATGTAAGAGTAAAGGACTTGTACACTTTCAATGTAAATACAGTGTATAAATATTAAATTTTTTATGCAAAATAAGTAAAATTAAATGTTTATAATTAATTTTTTAATACATTTAAATTTAGATTTTTTTCTTTGTATTTATTTTTCCTTTCAAACCAAGTTGAACAGAGAAATCCTGAATCCTAAAAGGTAAAAGCAGAACATAAAAGGAAGGTAGAAATTGGATTAATTGATGTTACTTTGAACATAACGGCAAACCAAACAAACACTTACAGGTTAAAAAAACAAGGCTTTTCATAACTTCACCATGCAAATGTTATATTTACATTTGAAATTTTTTTTATATATAAATATTTTTTATTATTATGCAAAATTTTTTCTTTACTTTTTAAAAAAGAAACATTATTAATATTTCTTTTTACATTATACATTTATTATATATATACATCCTAAATTTTAAAAAATTCAACTGGAAACTTTTTATTATAAAAAATAGGAATATCATATTTTTTATTATAAATAGCTGGACAAAGCAGTAAGAGATGTAAATATAATTTGTTACGAGAGAAAAAAAGTTATATGTAAGTGTAAAATATTTCACAACCCTTCATATAATAAATTTATTTATTTTACCTGTGTTTCAATATTATATTACAGGGCCAAAGCACCAATAACTCGAAGTCTTCAACCTCCTTCCATGGCATTTTGGCTTCAGTTTGGAAGTTCCATAATAAATAGTACCATAATTACTTTTCGTTATTGGTTACTTAGACATTTGGATATTTTACCAATAAATTTTTTATTATATTTCATGTTATTTTAGGTTGAGTTGTTGTGATGATAAAAACATTCATGATGGTTGATTTTTATAAATAAAAACTTAAATTTGATTCATCGAAGAGAAACATTTATTATTAGATTAATATTATAATTTTTATTATAATTTGTTAGAAATCAAAATATAAATATATATTTCAGTGGTCTTTTTTACACGTAAATATTTGATTTTATTTTTTATTCTAGTCAACGGTTTGAAAGTTTTCTATTTATAGTTTTAGTATTTACAGTCAGTTATTGCTTGGTTTTTTTAATAATAAATTTTCAGCTATGACTCTAAATTTTAATTTTGTTGTGTTTAATATTGTTTCAGAGAAAATATTTCTTTAGAGAAAAGTTCAATTTTTTTTATTTGTTTAAAAATAAAATATTTTCTCCTACAAAATTTGAATAGAATAGATTAAATAATATTATCACTGGACGGTAAAAAGAGAAAGTATCCACTAATATTCTCTAATTACAATAGAAATAAGACAAGAATTGATAATAATATTAATAAAGAAACAAACTTAATTATGCTAACTGGGTAAAGTAATTTTAATTAGAAAATTAAGGTAATTGAGTAAAACTAAATATTTTATATAGTGTATAATTTATACACTTATTTAAATATTAAATATTGATTCTATAAAAAATAAGATAACGTAATTTTTACTTTCATTTAAATATTTTTTAATTTTTTTAAAAAATTTAGATACATTTATCATAATTAATACATTATTTTTCTAATCATAGTTTATATATATAGAGAGAAAGAGATAGTTTAAATATATGGACTGACAGTGTAAAGAATACTAGCATCCATAAATTTATTGATTTTACCAATTAATATTTTAAAAGTTATATATAAAATAATGGATATGATTGAATGTGAGTATAAAAGTCTTTTACACTATATACCAATTAAACTCATATATATATATATATATATATATATATATATTACTTATTTATTTTTATAATTTATATAGCATAATTAATACAACATTTACTATTTGTTATATTTTTTAAGGTTTTTATAAAATTTTAAATAGTAAATAGTTATAATTCTACATGAATAAAATAAAAAATTACATTGGTATTATTAAAATTTCTATATTTTAATTATTTGAGTTAATTCATAACAAATATATATTAATTGTATATTATGAGAAATATTTATATTTTCTAAAAGAATATAATAATAAAGTATTTTAATATATAAAATATTTTTTTAGTAACATGTATAACAAAAATTCAATAAAGCTTTTAGGTTTTAAATCTGAATAATATATTTTTTAGTTTATTTTTCAATCAAAATATAATCCTGATAATGAAAACATATAACACGCAATTTAAAAATTAAAACTCTAACAAATCTAATCAATTTTTATTTTTTTATTAGCTTTTTTTTTTCTGTTTTTAGTTTTAGCTGATTCGGTTTTGAACATAATTTAATTAAATATTAGATGTGAAATTAATGAATGAAATATAAAATCAAACAATTAAAATAGTTAAGGGAACATATTTTATATTTGTAAAATAAATGAAATTCTAAATTGTTAATCTTCAGTACAATGTACTACCACACACTTGTTTAACATAAAAAAAATTTAATTAGTATTTACTCACAATTTAAAAAAATCTTATATTCCTTTTTAACTTTGATAGGTTAAAAACTTTTTATACTGAAAAAAATCCTTTTTCTTAAAAAAAAAAAAAGACCTATTTAATAACACACTGCATTGTATTAATACTTGAATGTGATTGTGTTTTGACACATGATTTGTCTTGTAGTAAGATATTCATCTTGATTTTCATATTACGGACTTGTAGTGAGATTTAGCTCTTTTTGTTTTATATTTTCATGTGCATTGGTTCTAGGTGATATTCAGCACAATCAAGAAAGTTATTTTCTTTATTGTCTTTTATTTAATTTTTTTATGTGATTGTAAAATTATGACATCGGGACTCAATCATTATTGTTTTAATTTTTTTTATCGGGTAAAAAAATAAAACAAACACAGAAAATCTAATGAAGATACAATAACTCAACAAATAGAGATTTATTAAAACCCAACGAATAAATTAACCTATTACATGAAGACAAAATATGTTTTCGAAATATTATATCTAGATTATAATTTTTTTTTATAAGTTGTTTTGAAAAGTAAAATAGATATTTGAAAATCCAGATTAAATTTAAAAAATATTTTTTTTAAAAAAATTGTTTTAAGAAACTAAAAATTTGTAATTTATGATTACTTCTCAATAAAAATTATTTTTTGTTGTATTAAACAAGATTAATTATTTTCTAACCATTTTCAACAAATTTGCCCAAACAAAAAATTATTTTGATTATAAAATAATCAATTATTCATAGAATTAATAGTGACAAAGTCCACAGGTGCAGAAAAGAAAGAGTCAGAAGTTGTGAGTTCCCTCTATTAACAAAAACTAACATATTACTAACTAATATTTGACATATACAAAACATATAAAAAAATATATATAATCAATTTTTTGAAGTAATATATTTTTTGTAGTTTTTCCAAAAAACTCTCAATGTTTTTTTCTATTATATTTTTTGTTATTATATTAAAAAAATGTCTAAACTTTTTTCTATGAAAAATATATGTTACCCATTTACAAATAAATTATGGGGATTTTTTCACTTGCTTCTTTTTAGGTTTAATCAACGAATTATTTTGTATAGTTATTCTATTTCTTTTAAATAGTTGTTATATTTTTAATTTTTTTTTGTTATTTTGTTTTAATTTTTGTAATATTATTCATTTTTTATTTGAGTACTCAATTTGAATTATTCATTGCTAAAAAAAGTTAACTAGTATTATTTACAACTATTGTAATGGGAATAACTATTTTTATGTTTTCTACTTGAATTTTTTTATCTTTAAGTAATTACTAAAAAATTAATTATCAATTACATATTTTATGTAATTTTTTTTTATATAAAGAGAGAAACAAAGTGCCCTAACAAGACATTTTTATATAATTTTCTTTTGTTCGAATTTCCAAGTATCATATCTAACCCTACCTTTTATTAAATTTTTATTTGACTATCAATCTATCATTAATGTCAATTCTTATATATATACATTTCTTTTCAAGAGTGAAAAAAGAAACACTAGTGTATACTATCTAGTGTAGGGACCATTTTACAAGATATTTGGAGACCATACAAATATAGTTGATTGACCTTAGCCATTAGCACTTATTCTCATGGATTCAAGATGCATTATTCCATCTCCCTCTTCACATTTGCATCTCAAAATCTATAGAAATTCAAAAACAACTCCATCATGGTCAAGCAATCTAAACAAGAACAGCACAACAACAACTGTTTTTAAAATGAGCAAGTATGACATGATTTACCATGATTCATCTCTACTAACATTGTCTTGTAATATCTTCTGCATCTTATATGATGAGTTCCAATTCCTCTAAGCAGAAGCTACCACAGCTGTTTGTGCTACCTCCACTGGCAAAAGAAGAAGCCAGTGATTAGAAGGAAGCATTATGCTAGAAAGGCCCAGAAAATCTCCACTGAATTGAGCCAAAAAACTAGCAGAGTAGCTGAGAAGAAAGAGGGTACTGTTGCTGGTGCAGTTGCTCTTATCATTGGTACTAGTATTGGTACTGGAATTCTTGCACTTCCAGAGAAAGCCTTCCCCGCTGTACTCCCTTTTCTCTTTTTGCTGCAAAAATGAAAGAAAAAAAAAGTAAAATATTTTTTTTCCTCAAAATATCTTGGAATTTGGTTTTAGTTCTTAATTTTAATTGAAACACATGGTTGTTAAGTATTATGAAAGGCTATCAAGAATCTAGCTGAATTGATTGAGTAAAATATATGAGTCACTGTAAATTCTGGATACTTATGTTCAATTCCTATGGATCATAAAAAGTCAGTCCCTCATAATTTTTAAAAAATGATGGGAATAAAAATGTACTAAATTTTTATATAGACTAACTGAGTTTCGAGATATTTTGAGGGAATATAAACATATTTTTCCGAGAAAAAATGGTGAAAATTGTTGTTTTTTTCAAGCTGACATTTCCAAAACATTTATGTACGATTGCAGGGAGTTATTCCGAGTTCTATATCAGTGATAGTGTGTTGGATTTTTCTCCTCATTGAAGCATTTGTGCTGATTGAAATTAATGTGGTTTTGATGAGCAAGAAAAGAAGGAAAGAGGAAGACAATGAGTTGGATGTTATTTCTATCAGAACCATGGCCCAAGAAACACTTGGGAACTGGGGTGGAACAATAGCTACTGTTGCCTATGCATTCTTGGGATACAGTTCCATGGTTGCATATATTTCCAAGTCTGGGGATATCCTTTTCCAATTGATCAATCTCCCAGCATCAATAGCAGGCTCTCTATTCACTGCTCTCTTCACAATGCTTGTCTCTATTTGGGGAACTCGAGGCACTGATCGAGTCAACCAGTATCTAACTGCTTCCATGATTGGTATACAAATATCTGAGCTATGCATTCTTGTGAATAGTTATTGGCATTGTTGGCCAAATTTCAATTTAGAATTTTGTGATAGCTTTTTGACGGTTAAGTACTATTTTAGTTTTAAAAGTTATAGATTTTGATACTTAGATCTCTAATATGCTGTCTAAACTACTATTTTTCAGAATGTTTGAAAGTGCTATCTAAATTACTTTAAAAACCAATTTGTAAAATGCAAAAATTGTCAGAATTAATTTGACTAAAAATTTCTTCTAAAAATCTAAATGTCAATATCTTTAACTTTCAAGGACTAAAGTAATACTTTAGTCATTTTTACTGCATAACTTTGTGTAGGTTCTTGTTTGCAGGTTTATTGTTGGCTATTGAGGTGCTGGCTATTGTGCTTGGGGGATGGTCAGGAGTTGGTGGCATTAGTAACTGGACAAAAATTCCACCAACAATACCTGTGATTATATTTTCCCTAGTGTTTCATGATATAACCCCATGTAAGAATGAGAAAATTTTTATGTTAAATGTACTTTAGAACTTGTAGTTTTGCTAACACATTTTACTTTTAAAACCTTGCAGTTATTTGCTCTTATTTGGAAGGTGACATTCGTCGCATAAAAACTTCAGTTTTTCTTGGCGCTCTTGTGCCACTGGTGGCAGTGCTTGTGTGGGATGCAGTTGCACTTGGTCTTGCAGCTGAAGCAGAACAAGTGGTTGATCCGGTTGAGTTGTTATATAGGTAATTCAGCACCTGCAGAACAATTTGGGAACATTCTTGTTGGTATTTAAGTATAAAGTTAGGATGAAATTTTGGGAAAGTAGCAGTGTAAAAGTCACTCAACAAATGTCTTATCCCACATAAAGAATTCTAGTTCAATTGATTAAACATTGTATGAGTTATTGTAAAGTCTTATCTCACTAAGTGGGGTTGGTTACCTGGTTGCTGATGCGATATGATTAGACTTTTAATATTTTATGAATATGAAAATATTGATGCAAGCTTATCCATTGTCATGAAGTATGGGATAAACCATACTTTTTTTACTTAACATGCTCCCATCACAAGAAATAGAACTTCCCAAAATTTAAAATATTTAGACTGTTAAGTTTCACCTCAAACAACTAAAATTCATGAATATGGAACTTTTTAGGTTGAGATGGAATGGTGTTTCAATTATGGTTGCTGCCTTCTCACTTTTGGCAGTAGGTACATCAATTATTGGTACCCTCCTAGCCTTCTCAGAGTTCTTCAAGGAGCAACTTAAAAATGGAATCTGGCACTCCCCTCCCACAGAAAAGGTAAAATTATATTATGTATCTTGAATATCTTTATTAACTGCATTTTTTACCTTATAACACAGTCAAAAAAGAATCATGCTGTGTTTTAATGAAGAAAGTTCTTTGGACAGGAAAATTGGTGGGGCAGGAATAAAATTAATGTCACAGCTGTGACAATGGTAGTTGCTCCCTCTCTCTTTGTCTCAACAACATTTCCAGACGCATTCTCTGCTGCCACAGGAAAGAGGTCTTTTTCTTTTGTGGCATTGGGAGATGAAGTAGCACTTTGGTTTAAGAAAACATTTTTTTTTACTTTTAATTACAAAAATTGTCACCTTATTTTCATTTTGCTTTCTGGTTTTGAAAGTTTGTGTAGGAAACCATAAATGTTTTCTTTTCTTACATTCTATTTTTATTTTTTGGTATAAATTTTGTAAAATAAGAAAGAAAATGAAAAAATAAGGTGGCATTTATTAGTATAGAAAAAAGAAACCATGACTATTATTATGGACATGGAGTTGTGTAGTTTATCCACCTATGCAGCTAGGTTAAATATTTGGAGAAAGAATTTTGTTTTTGGTAATGAAACATTTTTTCATACCAAACAGGCTCAATCTTTCTAATTTAAGTAGATTTGCGTTTAATCACATGCAACAAATTCTAGTTCATGTGGTTGTTGATGTTTTATGGTGAACTAGGGGGGCTATTGCATGACAGTGCTCTATGGAGTTCTCCCACCTGCAATGGCATGGGCAATGTACAAGAGGGAACCTGAGCTTTGTAGTCAAAAGGAATTATTAAATGCAAATGCAGCACTTGTTGTGGCTGAACTACTTGCATGTGGCATTGTGGTAGAGCAAATCCTGCAAGCTATACTAGCTGTGCATGGATAAATACCTTTCTCTTGTTTAAATATTGAGAAAAACACTTATATACTGGTAGTATAAATTTTTTTATAACATTTAATCACAATCTTTTATATGTATTAAATTTGTTGGTTTATCAATTAATTCTTTAAAAATCATAAAAATAAAAGGTTATGATTGAATGTTAGTTTAAAACTCTTTTATATTAACTGTGTATAAGTATTAAACTCTTAAACATTTACCAAAATTCTCTGAAGAAGGTTTTCCTGTGTGATGAATTTGAAGGAAAGAAGAGATTTGTCATGGTACCTAAAGTTGGGGCTGAAGCATTTATGAAAGAATACAGAATATTTCTCATTGCATTTCACTTGGCAGAAAAGGCTGCAAAGCTTGAAGCCTTACTCAAAGATTTGCTTCTGCCATTGATTAAGTCTGCTTTCTTCAGGATGTACATAAACATTTTTTTTATGAATATTAGTATTTTTTTAAAGACAAATTAATAGAAACAAACTATAGATGTTTGGTTAGGATAACTTTACTTGAATTTGATACTTCTAGTTCTTGGTTTTCTGTTTTCACTCTATTTAACGTGTACCAAGTAAATAATACTGCTATCTCGATAAGTTAAACCCTCATGAGACTTATTTTGCTCAAAGGCTAGATTTAATCATTCATCCATTGTGTTTTAACTTTATGAACAATAATAATCATGGTCTATACTAGTTAGTAATGTAAATTACAAATTTTAGAGGTCAAAATTTCTCAAACGATATCTACATACACTAAAAATATAGAATAAAATTGATTTAATGCTTTATTACAATTTTCTTATGATAACTCATCATTATAATTTTCTTTTAAATCTCATAATACTTAATTTTGATAACAAATATATAGCTCCAAAATGTCATAGACCTGCAGAAGCTAGAAATCATATATAAAATTTTGATAACGTAGCTATATAACCTTCAGGTTTCAGAATTTTCAAATATGAGACTAAAATCGATGATTATAATGTCATAACTTAAACAATATTTAATGGACAACCGGAAAGTATTTTTTTTATAATGTGTAGGAATAAAAAACATGTAAGAGAATTTACAATAACTTAGTTAGATCCCCTAACAACTTCAAAGAATTTACAATTAGCATAAATAGATGATTTACTGGTGTGGTCTACCTTTCAATTTTACATTCCAAATCACTTACTAACAGAAAAAAATATACTGTTTGACAGAATTGGATGGGCTCTTGTTTTCTTGTGGAATTTCTGATGGGGGACGCTGTTTTTCTGTGCCTTTATGATCAGTTCCCTACTTTTGCAAACATAAATAGCATGCAGTACAACAACAGTACATCATACATTTGTTTAGGTCACAACCCTTGTAACCTCAACAGCTCCACTAATCAGTTCTCTTTTTATTAACTCCAAAATGTCATAGACCTGCGGAAGATTAGAACAAATATATGCAGAAAGATCATTAAAATGAGAGCTTAATGAATACTAATTGTGAGGGAAAAAGATCTTAAATTGCCAACCAATTAGAAATTAGTTTTTGTGTGACTTTTAAGATGATTATTACCAAACTAATAAACTTAGCCATATTTCCCATATGATTAATGATGGTATGTGATCAAGGGACATCATAATTTTTTTACAATTAGTGCATGTACTTTTTTCTCTTAAAAAATATGGTGACCAAATTTAAGACAAACTTAGTATGATCTTTCAAAATGATATGAGGGCAGGACACATGTAGTTCTACCTGGAAAATCAAACAGAATGTTAACTTCTCACCTGAAAGTACTTCTGTAAAACTGGTGCATGCTGATGAAGGATTACATATATCTTCTCAAGTAATGTTAAAAGTGCATCCACTTGATCCCCTAGAAGATCAACCTATATTTAAATAGACAAACTTTGGTTTTCAGTATTTACCAATGATACTAGTATTTAAACGTTTTCTGTTTTAGTTTTCATTTTTTGTTTACACTTTTAATTACAAAAGTGTCAAGTTGTTTACATTTTGTTAGTTGTTGTCAAAAGTTTGTATTAGAAAAAGTGAAGAAACCTTTTTCTTGTTTTTTATTTTCATCTTTCATTTTCACTGTTCCCTATACAAATTTTGAAAATAGGAAGCAAAAACTGAAAACAAAGTGATATTTTTGAGATTAAAAGTGAAAACAGAAATTGATATCTCAAACCAAATGAACCCTTATATTTCCTGAATGTACATAGTTTGAGATTATGCTACAAACCTCAGATTCAGCTTTTTTGAGATTCTGGCACCTTTTAAAAAAGGCTTTCTGGTAAAGTAATTCCTTGCTTCTCAAGCAACCAACCATCTCAATAACAGGATCCAAACAACATTTTATCTTTTCCAACCTGTATGCATAGTTTTGAGAGAAATGTAAGAGGAAGTAAATGGTATACATCCATTGATGAACAGTGACTGGTGAAATACCTCAGTGTCATCATCTCAAATTTCTGGCATATCATTGCCCCAAATTCTGCAAATGTTAGCAAAAGATTCAAAAGGGGCATGAAAGCAGAAGAAGACAGCTTCAATTGACCTTCTTCATTAGCAGACATTTGATTGTGAAAACATTGAGAGTCACGTAGACTGTGTCCTAAGCTGGTACCTAACTCCCTCAAAATTGCCTTGCTTATACCTAATTGTTGCAAGACATTTTCTACCTTGCTGGTCAGTGAAGAGAAAGTTTGCACTTCCCCAGTTATCAAATCTTCAAATATTTCATGCTCATGTAGGTCTCCACGTTCTGAACCCAAGTCAAGTTCCTTGCATTGTTCCTTGATCTCACATTTTGCACTTAACATCAAATTCTCCTCTGCTTCAAAACAACTAAGTAGAGACTCTAGCAATATGATTGTCAAATTCTCTTCTCCATGAACTTTCCGAACGTGATTTACCATCATAGTAGAGGTAGAGCAACTATCTTCTATGGTATTGTCTTGAACTAGTGATTTAACTTCCATGGTCAAGAGAAAAGCATCATTCAATGTCTCAACCATGACAACTTGGTTTACATTCTCTCTGATGTAATTCTCTATATAATAGTTATCTATATCCAATTCCCATTCCTTAAGCATGGCTTTGAATACAACCATACAGACATCTTCCTTCAGAAAACTTTCTATGGTTATAAACTGTAACTGATCTACAAAATTATTCTGGATGCTGTTTATAAGCTTCTTCGAAGCAAAATTTGCAGTGTTGACAAAATCTTTCAATGTTTCACCAAAGACAATCTGATGTATATGTTCTCTTATGGAACTGTCTGCTTTGCAACCTACCATCAATTTGTTGAATTCATCAACAGTTTCCCTAAAGATAAGCATGCATATATCCTCATTTAGGGTGCTCTTTATTTTATCTTCTTGGTTAATACATGTCATTGTCAAGCACTTTAAGCAACTTTCCTCGGCATCACCATCTTGTCCCTTACTTAAGGACTCTTGATTTGCAGTGATATCCATAACTGGCTCAGACAAAACAATCAAATTTATGTCATCCCTAATTTTCCTTTCAATTGTTTGTGTTTCTATGTTCTCATTCCACTCATTGATTACTTCCCTTAAATAGTATTTATATACTTGCTCCTGTATTTGCTTCTCCAAGTAAAAGTTGCAGGATTTGCTATTGAATTCTTCTACCTGATCATCGATAGAACCACACATATTTTCTGATATCAAATTTTGCATTGTGTTATATTTCTTTTCTATATGTGACACCCTTATTAATTTCTCCTGCTTTTTATTTTCTGCATCACAAACTCCTTTTACCTTTTCTTCAGCAGTTCTCTGACTTTCAGCGTCCATGCTGGTATGCTTACTCTCATATGCTTCTGATAACTTCCTCCTTCGAAACGGTTCCACATAATGAATAGCTCTTAGGTTGAAAAGAGATTCACTAAGTTTAGCATTCTGACGGATAAAATGATCCAATCTTTCAGTGACAACATGGATTCTTTCTTTCACACGATTTAGTTCTTTTCTTCTCCTGACATATGAGGCCTTATTTCTTTCATGTAATATTCCATGCTTACTCAAATTGAGTTCTTCACTCTTCCGGCGAATAATAGACTCGTGATTCTTTATCAACTTAGCAACATACTTGCTTCCATCTTCATTTTCTTCCTCTTCTGGTGACTTCTCTGTCTCTTCCATCTTTTGAGAGAACTTGTTACCCATCTCATGACTTCCTTCTGGCGAAGAAGGCTTTGTTGGTGAAGAAGGTTTTGCTGGGGATGAAGGCTTTGCTGGTGAAGAAAGTGATGAACAGTCAGAATCTTCAGGATATGTATCATGGAAAGTGGCAAATTCATATTGTAAATTTGTAAACTCATCCATCAATCGTGGCCAATGCTCCTTCCAAACTTTGACAACCTGATTCTCATCCCTCTTCACTTTTGCTTCAATCTTCTCTTGGAAATCCCTTATGAAGCTTCCAATTGATATAGACATTACATCTTTTTCAATTCTCAACTTCCATTGCCTCTCTTTTGGCCTCATCTCACACAAGAAAAGGGCAGATTGCATCTTCCCAAAAGCAAGATCCATAGTCTCCTTTAGTATATCTATGTCAGAACCCATATCTTCAACCTTTTTCCTACCAATACCAGTTTTTTGTACCTCACTCAACATGCTATGTTGTGGTTGTGACTCAAGCCTTTGTTGATCCAAACTAGTCCTCAACTCACACAATTCGCTCTTAGCATCACCATTACCATCACTATCACCATCGTCATTGCCATTGCGATTTCCATTACCATTGCCAGCACAATGTTCATTTCTTGTTGTTTGATCATTCTCAGCCATGAGACTATTTGTTCCAATGTCATGGCTAACACCCAAAGAAACTAATTGCCTTTCTTTCACCTCTAAAGCATGCCTAAGTTGCAACTCATTTTCTAATCTCTTTGCCAACTCTTTGTCCTTCTCTACAATAGCTAATTCGGATTCCTTGAGACGCCATTGAAGGCGATCTTTTATCTCTCTCAAGTCATCAAGAACCTCTTCATGGTTGCTCTCTAGAAAGCTGCTTTCAGTCTCTGCATGAACAATGCTTAAACAACCTTCAAGCTGCATCACTGCTAACTCATAGAACTTTGATATCTCATTCAACCTCTCAAGGACTCCTGTTTTTGCCTTCATCTTCTCTTGAGCTTTGTTCATGGCATAGTGCACAATCCACATCATGGTAGAATCTGCCAAAGACACTTCTTTTCCATCCATATATCCAAAAATTCCATCCATTTTTCCTAGAAAAATACACTACACTCACCCAGTTTCAACTTTATTACAACAACAAGATAGTGATGAAAAGATGCTACAGAAAAAACTAATCAAATAAGGTAAAAATGCAGAAGTTGATGGAAGTAAAAAAATGTAAATTTGATCTGAAATTTGCAGTAAGAACGGGTAATAGAATTGACCCTTTCAGGAACTTTATGTGGTAAGCATGTCTCTAGGCATTGTTTAAGGAGCATCATGTGCGTTCTTTGAAATATATGTAGTTATGTGGCTCTTTGTATTTGTTTATTCATTTTCATGGTCACAGAAAAGCTCCAATAGTTGTAAATTAACCCTGTAAGATAATGTAAAAGAATTTTTATCAACGTTTGTAAATTCCTACATAAACAAATCAATAAAATTGTTAACTTTCTGCATAAAAATTGCGGTTAAAAAGTATATGGAAATTGTGTAGGTATTATAATTTTTTTGGTAAATTATGTTTTTCTTATAGACATAAAATGCAAGATATTAATTTTATCAGAAAAAAATTCATATTAATTTAATTTTCTAAAATTTAAATGTATTATGGGTGAAAAGCGAACATGACTATATTAATTACTACAATATTAGATATGACTTATTTGTGACATTAGAATCTATTTCTAACTAGGTCTTGACAATAAGATTCAATTATTTAGTAACAAGACAAATTAGTGTTATTTCAGTTTGATTTTGTTCACATTTAAATGAGAAAACAACTTTATTCATATTAACTTTAATTCTAAATTATTGAATACTTATAAAAATAGGTTTAAATTTTAGAGAAATCAAATAAACATGAAGAATTTTTGGGAAACAAAATTAATATTTTTGCATATTTTATAGGACCTAAAACATAGTTTATCTTTTTTTCTTTAAAAAAATATCAATGAAAATTATAGATATTAAAAATTAAAAATACATAATATTCTTTTATTAACTCTATTTGAAAATAATTCTAATAAATATTCAAATTATATTTGGATATGTTTAAAATAAATCTAAGAGATAATTACAGATACACCTTTCAAGTTTAGTATAATTACAAATATTTTTTTTTAAATTATACAAACTTCTTTTTTTTATGTATTCATTACAGTTGTGTTCTTTCCTCTCCAAATTAGATAGCATTCTGTTTATTTTTACATTATTACATTTTATTTCATGTAAACATGATATGAATAATTTTTTTTCAAGTTTCATAACCGTGCAACAATGGATGTGAGAGGAGTGTCAACAATAATTTTTAAAAAATATAGGGGGTACATGTGTAATAGCATAAAAAACTTAGGAGACACATGCGTAATATCATATAAAACTTAAGGGATACAAGTATAATAAATTTATATATGATATTACACAATTTTGGAAAGAAAGAATACAAATGTATTAAATATGTAAAAGTAGTTTGTGTAGTTTACAAAAAGGATGGATGCATTTATAATTACACTAAATCTCAAGAGGTGTATGAGTAATTAATTCTAAATCTAATGTTGAATTAGATAGAAAATAATAAAAATATGTAAGTAGATGAATACCATGTGAAGGTTAAAAGATTGGTTAGGTGACAAAGTCCTTACGTAAGGAAAAGGAAGGAGAAAGATAATGAATTTGAATTCTTTTCTTAATAAAAACTAAATGTTAGTTATTTACAAAGAACAAGGTAATAAATAAGATTATGAAAGCATAAAGAAAAAAGTGAAACGAAGATCAACTGCACAAAAGTACATAAATGACTTTAATTGGTTATATTTTATATATTCACCACCCTTATTTTCTGTCAAATACAAACATTGCTTGTTTCTTTAAAAAAAATCATTAGTATAATTTATGCAAGCTAACCTTCGGAACAAATAGTTCGGAAATAAAATGCATAAACGATTATTTTGTTGGTTTTAAATAAAAGATACATTCAAGAAGGAATCATTCGTATTTAAGTAAATAAAAAGACACAAATACATGTTAATGAGAAAATAGGTAGAATGCTGTAAAAAATGAAATTATTTAAATTATTGACAGGGGAAGGAAAATATTTGTTTTCTATATCGAAAACAGCTCTCTATATTCTAAAACATACCACTAAAAGATATCTCGATAGCTTAACGAAATAAGAAAGAAGAGAAGTGAGAAAAGGTCTCATAATAATAAAAACTAATATTATTAACAAAAACCAATAAAAAAAAAACATGAAAGATACAAAAAAGAATGGGAAATTTCTTCAGCTAAATTTCTTTTATATTTAAGCAACTTTGAAAACTTAATAGAATTTAAAAAATAGTTAACTGGTGAATAGAGTCAAACTACTTCAAAAAGTTTTCAAAAAAAAGAGTAAATACGTTTTTTATCTCAAAAATGGATTTGATTTGGTTTTAGTAACTCCTAAAATTTCATCAATTTTGATAATCGAAACTTAGAAAATAGGAAAATTTTCGAAAGGACAAAAATATATTTAATCCTAAAATATAACGAAAAAGTGAGAAGAAAATCAAACACAAAATGAATAGTTTAGCTTGAAGATTAAGTGAGTTCGCTTTTGGAACCATTAAGAATTAACTGAAGAGCATGATTTGTTATTCTTCTACCCCTCATACATTCGCTATAGAATCAAAAAATACCATTCAGAATTCTCAATCACAAATTAGTAGCATATATAACTGCTCATTACATTATCCATATGATCAAGATTCATGGAGGTCCTTTAAATTGTCTAGAAACACATATTGGTGTCATTTCAATAATTAAAAGAAAAAAAGGCATTGTAGAAAATTTAAGGGGGAAAATCCTATGAAATAATGCATTAATACCCTTTACAAATAGTAGAATAATTATACAATAATGTTAAAATCTAAATAATTATAAGAAAATCAATAACCAGTTGTACAAAATTTGTTTACATTTCTTTGCACAAATTGCCACCAAGAGCATGGAGGACATACTAGAAGCAACCACCATATAACTCCTTATTTCTCATCAACACAAGCTTCAAGAGAAAAAAACAAAGTTAAGATGACAAAAGAATTCCAAATGAAAGGCAAGCTTAATGCACTTAACAATTGACATTCCTTCAAACAACTCTGTCCTCTTCTCAGAAAGGAAAATGGAAAATTAACCATGCTGATCATGCAAAATAAAATTATGTATAGATTAATTATAATTCAGTTTGAAGTAGGAACCAAAATGTACACATTGATATGAAAAGCAAAGGCCAGTTTTGTTTTCCTTATATAACAAATTAACAATAATACACTATCGTTCAATAGCACAGAGGAAGAACATACACATGTATATAATTATAATCCAAAATCAATTGTTTAGAAGTTTCCCTTACAGCAAGATGATACTGACATGGCCAGTTTTTCCAGAAAAGTTAGACTTAGAATGTCTAAAAAAATATCAATTTGAAATCAACAAAACCAAATTCTGGTGTGAAATTCAATTCTAAACAATACAACTCATCGTAAAGCCATGAAATGATGAAAGTGAATTTTTCTTAGAGAACAGAATTAGAAAGGAGGGTAATATAATTCCCAAGAAGAAGAGGAAAGTAGGAGGGACAAACAGAATAGTGTGGTAAGATATCATTGTTATTAATCAGGACAGTGAAGCTTGAAGCCTACCTTAAAAATGCTACAATTGTATAGTGGAGCACTATGAAAATTCATTTTGGAACAAATAAAACAGAGGTTGCAGCTTCTTAAAAAAGGTTGAAATACAAGAAAAAGTTGCATGCACATTGCACAACATAGTGCAAAGCTAGCTTATGCAGTATTAAGTTCAAATCCATAAAATGTAAGCATCTTCAATTGAACTAAAACAAGAGTGAGCAAGAGGAAAGTAGGACAGAAGGGAACACAAGCCAATAAAGAGTATGAGAACTGTCCCTTTGATCCTCATTAATAAAACTTCTCATAACATTGGAAAGTTTTCTAGAAAAAATTATGAAGCATGGTAACATTGTTTGGATATTAAGCTAAATTTATATAAACAAGTCGATGTTATTATCGCTTCCTCCAACCCAATATAGTACATGTTTGGTTTCTTGTTAGAAAATGGATTCTAGACTCGATTAATTTAAAATCAATTCTAATATGTTTGGCTTCGCATTGAAAGAAAATTCAGAATTGATTTGGGATTGAAACAACTCGTAGTAGTTACACGTAGGATTAATAATTTTACACTAAATTTTACTCTTAAGTCACGTTCATAGTAAAAACATCCAAATATAAATCACATCATCTCAAAATGAATCTTAACCAAAATCAATTTTTTTAACGTTCATCCAAAAATGCACTTAAGAATCAATTCCTTTCTTACTCTCTTATCTAACAGCCAGATCAATCAATCATATAAAGTTTAAGCTAACAATAAAACTCAAAATTAAAATCACAAGGACGATTTTTCCTTGTGTAATCAACCATTCCTATATGGCAGAACAATTATACCCTTTGTGTAATCAATTATACCATATATTTAAAACACATCTATCATTGATTTCAAAACCAATTAACCCAAATGAATATCCCTGGTACAAATCACACTCAATTGATAAAGTTTTTACATCAATTCAATTGATCACACATGAGCTACCACAAAAATCAAAACCAAAACAAAATTCTTCATAACTAATTAAAATTATAAAAACTTAGATGCAGTTTGTGCTCAATTAAAGTTTCATTTTGGTAATCTGCGTAGACATAACAACACTAAAAGCACCTTACAAACTGCATCTAAGTTTTATCCTAATCAAAATTCACCAATTCCATTTTGAAGTCAGAAAAACCACCCAGACCCAGAAAACCTTGAACCATCAACTTCAAGTTTCAACACCTGCTACCCGAAATAAAAATTCCCACAAAAAACAACACTTTTAACAATCTATCCCACAAACCCAATTGAAACAAACACTAAGTTTTATCCTAATCAAAATTCACCAATTCCATTTTGCATTCAGAAAAACTACCCAAGACCCAGAAAACCTTAAACCATCAATTTCAACACCTACTACCCCAAATAAAAATTCCCACAAAAAACAACACTTTTCACAACCAATCCACAACCCCAATTGAAATAAACACCTACCCCCACATACCAACCAAAAATCCAACAAAGAAAGAGAATCTAAGCTAAGAAACACAAAGGGTTATTACTTATTACTTAAGAGTTAGTCATATACCACCACAGCAAAAGCAACAGTAGCAGCAAGAGAGAACCAACAGAAGCTCCTCGAACAGTGAAGAGACCGACCCAGCTTCACATTTGAGGAGGTTGGGTGCGCCACCGTTGCTCTGATCCTGGTTTTCGTTTTCCAGAAGCTTCTGTTCCGTCGAAGATTGTTGGTCCTTTTCCACTTGCATTCTCCGTTGGTTCCATTCGAGTCTTTTGAGGTATGAAAGCTTGAAGGAATCTCGGAGATTCTTTGTCGGCCATAGATGCATGTCTCAAAAATTAACAGAAAATTGGGTTTGGATTTCGAGTCTGGCTATGTATATTCTTGTAACTGGTCAATGTTTGAGTTAACGAACAGTGCAATATATTTATTTATAAGGGAAAAAAAAATTGAAATAAAATATAATTCATGCTAAAGATATTTTCTTCTATCTTCCAGTAATAAATTCCCATCATAAATGCATCAAACAAATATTCCTATCACAAAGTTATAGGTTATTAAAAAAAAATAAAATTTAAGATACTCACTTAAACAAAGTATTAGTGTTTTTTTTTTAATTTTTTAATGTCAATTTCTTTTTACACCTGTAGCTCTGTAATAAATAATTTATTTTAAGATATTCAATATGATGTCTTGTATTTAAGCATGTTAAGAAACTTTCATAAGAGATAATTATAATATTATATTAGATTTAATTAAGTTTTTAATTTCTAAAATTTGATTAAATTCCTTTTTTAATTTTTAAAAAAGAAAAATATTTTTTATCTCTGAATTTAGTCAAATTTAATTATTATAAACAGTGTAAACTTAAAATTTCAAAAAAGAAAAAAATATTTACAATTTTGAGAAACTAAAAGTAAAATTTCAGATAGTAACAACTTAATTAAGTCTATATGTTATTATTTGGCTAATTTATATAAATAAATGTTTCTAAATTTTGATGTTGCCAAATTTATGTTTATTAAACTGAAAAAGATTCTTACTCTTCTACTTCTTCTATTCTCCAAAAAAAAAAATACACATTTTTTAAAGTTTTATATTTTATTTTGATAAATTAAAAAATTAAAATGAAATCTTACAATTAGAATTGAAAAATAAGTTAGAAACTTTTTATTTTAAAAAATAAACTTAGAGCTGTTTTTAATTTTTATAATGATGAATAATTTTTTTTATAAACGCTTGTTTTAAATTTAAAATAACGCACCCATCGTCATATGTGATGTTTCCTAAGATTCATGACAAAAATAGTTAAATATAAAAAAACATAATTTTAAGCAATTTTAATTTATTTTTTATCTTTTTGTATTTATTATTTTTTAATAAATTTTAGAAATAGTTATCCAGAATAAGTGAATTGGAAACTTAATTTTATTATAACAAAAACTTTCAATTACATATAAATTTAAGAAAAATTATATTTGTATACTTGATAAAAAATAATTTCTCTAGGTGTGCAATGTTACAGAAACTTGGATTTGGATTTTGATACTCGCTATGTGATGTTATTAGTTTATTACTGGTCAAAGTTTGAGTTGAGGATGGAACAGTGCAAGAGATAATAAGAAAAAAAACGAAAATAAAATATAATTCATGATAAAGATATTTTATTCTATCTTCCTATCATAAATGCATAAAAAATTCTTCCTATCATAAAGTTGTAGATTATTAATTTATTATAGTATTATATTATAAGTTGAATTATCTTTACAATAAATGTATCTAAGTTTTGACGTTGACAATAATATATGTTTATTAAACTACAAAAATAATCCTACTTTTATATATCAAATATAAATAAATTTTAACACTTTTGCTTCATTTTCTCTTGGTAGGAACAACTAGTTGTAATGAAATAATTTTAACTTTGATACGGTATAACAATTTAGGATTTTAATTTAATATGTTTTATAATAATATGATAAAATATAAATAATTTAATGTGTTATTTTGTGTATAATAATTTTGTTTAATATGTTTTGAAATATATTTTGTTAATTATTATATTTCTTTGTTTATAATAACATGATAAAAACATATGAGATTATCAACAAATATGTTAGTTTTGTAATGAGTTTGAGAAAATGAAAATATGAGAGAGTTTGAATAGAATTCAAAATGTTATTATACTTGTGTATTTTCATTTTTATTATTTATTAAATGAAATGTGGACACCAGAAAGTTGAAATCCTTTTATCTATGTTATAGATATCATATAAAATTATAGACTTAAATAATAGATGGTAAGACAATTATGTATGTTGGATATAAATTTTTTAAAGTAATTTTTTTAAGGTTATAAGATTAATGTAATGGTAAAATTTATATTTGAGGACGAAGAGATTGTGAGTTTGAATCTCATATTTGACAAAGTAGTTTATTTTTTAATTTTCAAATAGGTATAAATGTAGAATATTTATTTTGAAGATTGGACATCAAAAGGGGAATTCATTTTATTAATAGTATATATATTATAGATTATAAATTATAGATAGTAGAACAATTATGTATGTTAGATATAAATAGGAGCAACTCTCATAAGTTGCTTGGAGCATACAAAATTGTGTCTAATGGTTCTCGCCATGCTACATCAACATTAAGCAATTTTACTTTGTTTTCACTTCAAACAATTCTAAGAAACTCACAGTTTTATAGTTTTTTAAAATTTTGAACTTCATTAAAATTATGGTACCTTAAAATTATAATTTTTTTAGTTTTATTACTTATTAAAATATTAATTATTTTAAATCAACTAATTTTTTGTTGATTTTAAAAAAAATTATAATATTTGATAATATTTTAATTTAAAAACAATGGCAATTACATAACATGATAATTTAATAATATTTTATTCAAATAACAGTTGTTTGAACAAACAACTCAAAATTCCAAAGGTGAGTTCCTTGAACAATTGGGTGTTTGGGTTAAGCAATTTTGCTAGTAAGTGTGGTTGAAGATTATCTAAATGTTTTAAAGTTTTTTTTTTAAGTTTTAAGATTGATCTAGCTAAATTTATGTTTGGGTTGTGGGTTTGAATCTCTCATTTGATAAAGTCTATTTTTTTAATTTTCAAATAAGTATAAGGATAGAATAAATATTTTAAAAAGTGAACATTAAAAAAATTCTCTTTATTAATAGTATAGATAAAAATATTCTTATAGCAAACAACTTGATTTTTTATGTGAAATTTTACACTTGATTTTGATGAACTGAAATATTGATATTAAAAAATTAAAATTAAATCTTATAATTATAATAAATGTATAGAATTTGTTAATAAATGTCTATTTTAGAAAGAAAAAAAACATATTGTCATATGTTTGTTTTAGAGATTTTGATACTTAAGATTCATGACAATAGTAGTTAAATATGAAAAAAATTATATTTTTAAGTATAATTTTAATTTACTCGATGTCTTTTCGTTATTTGTTATTTTCAATTCATTTTGCAAATAATTATCTCAAATAATTGAAGTGAAAACCTAAATTTACTATAATAAAAAATTTTAAGGAAAATTATATTTGTATACTTTGATAACAATTTACCTAAATATTATTTATAATATGTAATTGTGTAAATAAATTAATAATAATAATAATATATAACTTTTAAATAAAAATTAATAATAACATTATTACTTTATGTATATAATGTAAAATAATTATAATAAAATATTTTATATAGATAATAAAAAAAATTATTATTTTTTTAGTAGATCTTTTTATAGACAGTATATAATAGATTTATGTTATCTACATTCCCAAGCACAACACAAGACAAGAAACACCATACATAGAGGTTTCAAATATGAAAATCTCTCTATAAAATACTTAAAGAGGTTTGTGGGCTGAGTTGAAGGCCTTTTTATGTGAGTTATAGTTATGGCTTCTTCTATTTACACCGATTTTGTTATTAAATACACCCTATTTATGTTTTAGCTGCCCATTACATCCTTTTTATTTAAAGGGACACCCTTTGGATCCCTCTTTCCTCTTCTGGAAATTTCTTTCTGGAATAACCGAATAACATATACCTCTAGAAAGAGATTTTTAATATAGTAATAAGATTACTTTAATCAACTCACTTAAGAGTGATTGTGACCTACATGGTTGATATTGGATACATGTTATTTTGAAAATACATTTCGGAAGAGAAAAACTGGTTCCAATCTGTGTACCCCTTTAAGGAAAAGGAGTATAATGGACAATTAAAAGATAAATTGGGTACGGTAGTGTACTTAGCAAAAAGGGAGTGTAAATAGTAACTGCCTGAAGTTTGTACTGCACAAGTTTGTGTCCAAAACAAGTGGCTTACTATAAAGGTTGAATAGGAAGGGCTATATTTTCTCCTTTTTTCTTTTTTTATTTGACAGTATTTTCATTTGTTAATATATAGTGGCAGATTTGATTAATAACCTAAGAAGCTATGCGATTAATTATCATAGGATGTAGGTTGAGACTTTCCATGGCCTCACCTCTATATTAAGGGTGGGGCTTATACTAAATAGGGCAAAGATGAAATTGACACCCAACAAGTGGGACTTTCCAATAAAACCTATGTTAAAGGGAGGTCATAGGAGGGGAGGACTTGTTTGGATGGAGTTATTATGAAGTTAAACAAAGTTAACAGCTAAAGTTAATGTGATGGACATTTTCAAATTGAAACAAATAAATGAGTTGAAAGACAAAAATACAAAATTTTCCTATATTTATATATTATTATATAAATAATATATTGATATTTTATATTTGTACCAACTTATTGGTATTTTTATATAATGTATATGGAATTTGCTAATATATATATTCAAAAAAAGTTAACAACTTAGACCATAAATATATTTTTAAAAAAATTGTTATAGATTGTTGGCACTTACTCATTTTAAAAAGTAAATAGGTGTAAAGTTAACAAACTCTGTATGGAATATGTTTTTATAATCAAATATAGTTGTATTTTACTTTAATTAGTGTTTATTTATTTGAAAACAATTTTATAAATCTGTTTTTATTATTTTGGTATTTAAAAATTTTAAAAAATCATTTGATTACTCTTTTCTTAAAACTGTTTTTTGATTTTTTAGTTTTTAAAAACTAAAAAATAGAAACAATAATTGTTTGTTTGGTAACATTTTTATAAAACTATTTTCAGTATTTCAGTTTTTTAAAACTAAAAAACTTCTTTGGGTAGTGTTTTCTGAAAATAGTTTTTGAAAACAGTTCTAGTGAAAAACAGAAATAGCTAAAAGTAATTTTGTTTTTCAGTTTTCTATTTTTGTTTTGAAAACTCAAAATACAATCAAAATATGTTATTTTTTACTTTTCATTAACGAAACTATAATAAATATGAACAAGTTTTTCCATTTTTACATCTTCAAAAAAGTTTTCAAATAAAACTTGCCAAACAAGTTTTTTTGTTATTTTCTTCCCGAAAACAGTTTTTAAAAACTATCCTTGAAACTTCTATTCAAAAGCCAAAATCAAACCAATCAAGCCCTAAGTAATTTTGCTTTTCAGTTTTCTATTTTCATTTTGAAACTCAAAATACAATAAGAATATTTATTTTTTGTTTTTTATTAATGGAATTTCAGTAAATATAAACAAGTTTTTTCATTTTCACATCTTTAAAACAGTATTTAAATAATACTTACCGAATAATTTTGTTTTCTTCTTCCCAAAAATAGTTTTTGAAAACTCTTTTAAAAAATTAAAAAAAAAAACCAAACCAATCAAACCTTAAGTAGTTTTGTTTTTTTTTCTATTTTTCTTTTGAAAACTCAAAATACAATGAAAATATGTTGTTTTTTCCTTTTCATTAATGACATTTTCGTAAATATAAATAAGTTTTTTCCTTTTTACACCTTTAAAATAGTTTTTAAATAACACTTATTAAACAAGTTTTTTTTTTCTCTTTATCTAGAAAACAGTTTTTGAAAACTATTTTAAAAACTCTTTTCAAAAACTAAAAAACAAAATCAATCAAATACTTAGTTTCTAATTTTTTTCTAGAATTTTGATCTTATATTTTTTTTTTGTGCTTGTGGTCCTTATTATTTTGTTTTGATTCTTCTAAGGTCTTTCTTTTTAGTCTTTATAATATAATATATAGATTGTTTGCTTTTATACCCATAAAATATTTTTCAAAAGAATCAATTTAATTAAAATGTATTTATATTGGTATGAACTAGCGTAAGTAGGCTACTTTTAATTTTTTAAAAACATCAAGTCAATTGAGTTACAAAGATCAAGTGAGTCACATTTGAGAGAAAAAATAAAACTTTAAAATAAAGTATTCATTTTAGAAACTACATGCATCTTTTATAAAAGGTAAGTAAGATAATTATAAATACCAGTGGGAGAGTTCGTGTTTCTCTTTGTATGATTAAATAAAAAAATAAAAATAAAAAACATAAAAACTGAAAAGAGAAAAAAAAGAGAAGTTAAAAAAAAAGATAAGTTACATAAAAAAATAAATTATATAAAATTTAATAATTAATTAAAGGTTAAAAAAATCCAAGTAAATGTGAATATTAAATGGGGCATTTCTATTATAATAGTTATATATTATAACTCTTCCCTCAAATATTTAATGTAGTTGCACAAACTCATACTCAAAAATAAATTACTAATTAGCTTCCAACAACCTAACACCAAATTAGGGATAGCAAAAATATTTATACCCGTGGGTATCCGTTTGAACCCGCCTCAATTTGAAGGGTATTACCCGATATGACCGGGTATGGATACGAGTATTACTCGATGTGTTAAACTGGGTACAGGTGTGGGTATGTGACTACCCATCCTGTACCCGAACTTGTACCTACCCTATTATAATTTTAATGATTATATAATAATTTTAAATTTATATATTTAATTAAAAATTTTAATTCTTAAGTTTTAATTTATAATTTCTTGTTATTAATTATTCTTTATATACTTTTTAAATTAAAATATAATTAATAACTTATATATATAATTTATTTAATAATAAAAAGTAAATTTAAATTATAAAAAATAATATGGCGGGTACCCACAGGTATACCGGAACTCGGAAATACCCAACGGGAATGGTGATCAAAATTTCGTACCCGCTCTTTTTATCTATATGTTTGGTAATCCTATGAAAATTCTTGCATCCAAAGTTATTTTGTACATAACTACATATTGAATACTTCATATAAAGTAAAGTAATTATATGTGCATGTTTATTTGGCTTATGTTTGTATACATTTCTTTCTAAGTAACTATAGAACAAGAAAATATGAATAAAAAATAGAATAATTTGTTATATGTTGAAATCAATTTATTCACTCTAAGTTTTAGAAAAGATAAACGACAGATTTTGTAAAAATAGAAGTGTATAAATCAGTTTTAACATAAAAATTTAGTTTGTATCTCATAAGTATTTAAGATAGACAATTATGTAAGGTCTCACTCCATTCACATGTGAGAGAACCATCTAATTTAATGGAAAGTCCATATTCTAATTCTTTCTATTTACAAAATTTTCTTAAACCAAAATTAGTCACAAATTACGAGTGGGATTAGTTTGAATTAGTCACAATTTACGAGTGGGATTAGTTTGAATTGGGAGACACGTGGTCTAGGAACTAGGGAAAAAAAAAGTCTAATTTAAAAATTATTCTATAAGGTTTAACATGGACATTTGCGTCTGACTCATATTCATCATTTATCAACAATCTCGAACCTTATGTTGTGAGTTTTTTTTTTTTTTACAATTGGGTTCATCTTACAGAATACTTTTCTGACAATAATGAAAAAGTAACACATCGCATGCTCATCAATAACTATGATTTTATTTTTAACACTTAAAAGGGTTATTTTATTTGACACTACACTACATGGATAAAATAGTTTACACTGTAGCCTTACATATAGTACTATCACCTTTCCTTTCTTTCCAGCAAGGGCATCCATGTGCTCTAATGGTCCTTAACTTTGTTTTTTTCATGAAAAAGGTGACATTATTTAAAATGCTTACGTTACTAAGTTTTACTTTTGTCATGACTCATACACTTGTGTTCATGAAGTGCACTGTAACACGGCTTGTTCTTTTGCTGATTACATTAAAGACCGTTACATATCTTTCCTTTCATTATTGCAGGGATTCCTTTGTCCTGTTTTTTATATTCTTTTTGACCAATTGTCATGTTAGCTGTTTCACATTTGTTGATAGCTGATGAATAGTAAGCTCAAAAGCAGTTAAAAAGGCCAATAGAGAGGTACAATTTGAGTAAAAAGCATGGATATGATATAACTTTTTTTTCCCATCAATAAGTTGCGTACATGAGATTCATTAATTTACCTAGAAGAATAGTTCACACACTGAAGGGAATAAAGTGCTAAGAGATAGTACTAAAGGGTATTTACCAAAGGAAAGTGCATGAAATACTAAAGTCTAAAGGGTGTCTATTGTTTTGAAAGAACCTTCAATCTACATAGGATTAAAGAAAAGCTTGCAATGAAAGCACAAGAGCTTGCCATTATTATTATTATTATTCTTGCAATGTCAACTCATTTTGCTTCCAATGAAATTCTTTCATGAAGAGGAAATTGGCTCAAATGGTGGGGTTGCTCCTGAATGAACCAAGAGCCTTAACAGCACCTGCTCTCAAGATGAATTGGTGATAGAAGGCTGCAATAGCTGCTCCAATAAATGGTCCAACCCAAAAGATCCACTGAAGAAGCATAAGGAACAAGAATATATCAGAAAAAAATTACCATCTATGTTATTATCCTTTGTTACATGACATGAGGAATAATAAATTTGGTTGTAGTAAAAAAGTAGCAAGTTGTTGAATATAGATAAGTTACTCACATGGTCATCCCAGGCCTTTTTTTGGTTGAATATGACAGCAGCTCCTAGACTCCTAGCAGGGTTAATGCCAGTGCCAGTTACTGGGATGGTTGCCAAGTGAACCATGAACACAGCAAAGCCAATTGGAAGTGGAGCCAAAACCTTCAAGTACAGAACAAAAAACAAAATATGAAACTCATGTGGTTGAATTAAAACAAAGAGTTTAAAGGTCATATACTCAGTTTTACACGTCATTCAATTATAGTTCACTGTTTATATAACTTTTAAAATAAAGATTAATAAATTTATCATACATAGTAGATTGTGATGAAGTATTAGTATGAAATATTTTACACTACTGGTATATAACTTATCTTCTCTAAAAGAACAACAATAGATAAGAAATTATGCCAAACATGAATCCAAGTTTTTTTTTATTAGTCAAATGTTACTGATGTTAGTTTTTTTTAGCAGTGAGATCGAATCTGTGACCTTTTCCCACCCTTTTTCATCTGAACCATCTTATAACTCCTACATATGAATCCAGGTTGATTATAAAGGTTTTGAATTTTGGTCGCTGTTGTAGTTTCATTGTGAGCCTTGATATTAGAAGAAATTCCAGATAAACGCAGCTGCAATTGAGGTCATGATTAGCAAAGACACTAAACCCTTAATGTTTTGTGGCTATAATTGTTGTTGTGGACTATTTTTTAAAACTTTTTGTTAATTATTATAAAAAGAAAAGAATTAGAATTGAAAAACAATGACTTGGGCCAGATGGGGCATGCCCCATGTGGGCGCATGGTTTCTTTTCTTTATTGATTTGGAGAATCTGAGAAAGTGTTTGGAGGAACCTAAAACAGATAATGACAAATGAGGATGATGCTGGAAACTATCACGATATTTGCCAGCTTGAGGAAAATGGCATTTAGGAGGAATGACACTGTTCTGGACACTTCAATTTTAGACCTTAAAATTTCACATCAATAAAGATACATTTTGCTTCCAAGGCAAAAAAATGCAGATGAAAACTCCTGAAGAATCCCCTTTTCTCAAAAGAAGAAAGAAATTAGATAAGATTCGTATGCTAAGGGTGTGAAAATCAAATACCACCACAGAATCATACATGGTAATGGCCTAATGGGTCCATATTTCTCAAGCATATTGTAACATTTCACTTCAATGAAAACCTTCATGTATTTGGTAATTTTGAGAAAGGGATAGGTTCACCACTTAGGATGCCTAGATGAATGAATAGTGTAACCATTTAGACTTGAAATATACCCATAGGAATATATTACTCACTTTCTTGTTTGTTTTGAGGACAAGACAATAAAACAAGCAGTATAAAGAAAGGAAAACCAAACAAGAAAAGTGGAAAATTTCATCTACGTTGAATGCAGCCTGATTCTAATCAATATTTTATTGTTGAAGTCTCTAGATAAAGTAGTGAAAAGAAGGATTTAGATTCCAACATCAAAAGACAATCCAACAGGCTAACATCTTTAACTGTTTCATGAACAAAGGACTAGTAATCTAGTACACATTATTGTGAAATGATTATTAAAAATAAAGCTTCCATAACTATTATTATTAACAATAATAAGCATATATGTTGACTAAGCCAATTTTCTTTTATGAAAATGGAAACTTCATGGTAGCATAAGCTGTAAGCTTTATCATTACAAACAGGAAAATTATTGAGTGGAGCTGTGGAAGCACGTACAGCTTCTGAAAATTATTAAAGCTTCTTAATTACATTAGTGCCACTCTAGCTAATTTCATTTAGAAAGCAAAGCAAGGTTCATGAAGATTAGATATCTGGTAACACTTAAGTTACTTCCACTCAATCTTTATCTTAACAATAAACAGTCTAAAATAATTTCTAGGAACATAATCTTCTATTGACAATCTGAAAGACCAACCTAGCTTATAAAAGCAAGCATGCTTATGCTTAACGGAGGTGTGAATCCATGCTTGCTTATAAGCAGCAGCTATATGACAATATGATATAAACATGGCATGTACTATTCCATTTGATCATTGCTTTCAGCTCAACATTTTTCTCCACACTTAATGCAACAATATATTTTTCAAAAGAAGGGGGGCAAAGAAGCACAAACAGGACTGCAATGGAATAAATGATTGAACTCATACCGGCACATGAGAATCTCTAGCATTCCTCTTGGGGTCAGTTGCAGAGAACACAGTGTACACCAAAACGAAGGTTCCAACAATCTCTGCACCCAATCCAGTACCAGTGCTGTATCCCTCATTGAGCTCATTGGCCCCACCACCATACTTATTGTAGTAACCCTTTTGGAAGGCCTTAACCAACCCAACTCCACATATGGCTCCCAAACACTGAGCCACCATGTACATTATAGCTCTAATCAAAGACACCTTGCGAGCCAAGAACAGCCCAAATGTCACTGCTGGGTTTATGTGACCCCCTATATTGGATAGAAAAATCACAACTTTCAGAATAAGAAACCAAAGTTTGCTAACAAATCATGGGTAGTTATTTACTTTCAACCAAGAAAACAAACACAAATGCACCAATATCGCCTCAGTTTGCAGGCTGAGAAATTTGAGAGGAAAGGGTAACCATTAATTTAACAAGAAAGACCTTTTAAATTTGAAGAACACCATTATATCATTTGATAAACACTCAAAAGTCAAAAACCAAACATGCTGCCTAATTGACTAAAGGGGGAGTCTACTGACCAAGCAACATTGCAACAATAAGAACATGGTTATAAAAAACAGTTTCCGACTGCAATTTCTGACACAAATAAAAAAGTTTTCGTGGTTTATGCTAGTGCAATTGCAACCATATTAATCACATTTGTCTTCAATTTCCTACAACAACAAGGATTGTGATGAAACTGCAACCGTGCAACTGCAATTTGAAACCTTGAATTAGAGTTAAAAGAAAGTAAATTTCCCTCATTGGCAACAAAGAGTCTCAAGTCCATGCATGCACATTAAAAGGTTGCCAATGAGATTGAAAAGTGAAAAGGCACCTGAGATTCCAGCAGTGCAGTAAACAAGGATGAAGATCATGCCACCAAAGGCCCAAGCAATGCCAAGAATGCCAACACCACCACACACATCACCCCCAGCCTTCACATCACTCTGGCTCTTGTAACCAATCACAGTCAACACAGTGATGTAAAGAAAGAGCAGTGTGGCAATGAACTCAGCAATCAAGGCCCTATAGAAGGACCATTGTGTGAGTTCCTCAGCATCAACCAAAGGTGCTGGAGGAGGATCATGGTAGTCCTTGGCAGAGAAGGAACCACGTTCAGCAACCTCAACATCATGCTTAGCCATTGCAATTTGCAACCACCCTTTTGGTTTCACACAGCACAATGATCAAGCAAAGAAGAACCTGAAAGAAAGGTTCAGAAAAAGAAAGAAGGTCTGTCCTGATGTGTGCTAACTAGTGTGAAAATAGTGTGAAGAGAAGGCGTATATATGGTGTTGATGGAGTGTGTTAGAGTGTTTGATTAGTGCAATTTGACACTGAAAAACAAAAGCAAATTAATAATAGCAATAAACTTTTTGGTTTGGCTTTCTCTTTCACCGGCCTTGACCTCACTTTTACTACACCACCACCTCCCTATTCTTCATTTGTATGTTTTGTGTTTCTTTATGTTTGGTTTGTCATTTTGTTCTGCCTAGAATGAACCTATCTTAAATCAGCAGAATGTTGGCTAGCTACTTCCCTTCCTTTCAAGGGATCATTGTTTTCTTTTAATATTTACGGTGGGGTTTGGTTTGGTTTATTTCGATCCAGTTTGGTTTGATTTCTGTGATAAGAGTATATGAACTAAACAAAAGTATTAAGGAAGGTTTAGTTTAATTTTAAAATATTATAAAATTCAAATCAAACTAAACTACCATATCCAGTTTTTTGACTTTTTCTATCTAGCATTTTACAGTGAGATGAAAAATATGTTAAAAAAGAAATAAAAAATCTTAATTGATTTTATAATTAAGATAATTAAAAACTCTAAGATAGTATTTGAGGACTTGATTCAACTTAATTTTAATCTTTTTCCTTTAAAAGATTAGATCAAACAATTTTATATAAAATTATAAATGAGTTTAATATTTAACATTGTCAGTATAATAGAGTTTTAAACTGATATTAAATCATAACCTTTTATTTGTATGATTTTTAAATTATTAATTAGTAAAGTTAACAAACCTACCATATATAAATGGTTATAATTAAATGTGTACAATTGCTTAATTACAAAGGTAAAAACACAATCTTTTCTGGACGTTTGTTCCATAAATTATTTATTATTTTTAGAAGTATTATTTTTAAAAGATTACATATCTATCTTTCTAACAAAAACTAACATTACTAGTATTAACATTTGGTAAGAATTATTTTATTACCTTTTTACTAACATGGAAGAAGTTCATATGTTATTAAATGCTAACGTACTAATTGTTTTGAGATTTTTTGTTTTCATTCTCAGATAAAAAAGAAAAAAATAGTAAAAATATATTTAATTATAGTTTAGAAAATATTTTCAAAAATCAACTAAAAAAAACAAAAAATGTTATTCTCAGTGTTTTCAAAAATCAAAACTATGTAATACTATATAACAATATTATAATTATAACAAAAATTATATATAAATATATTTTAAATTATATATAATATTTTATAATATTTTTACTAAAATTAATTAAATTTCACTATTTTATTTTTTAAAATAGAAAATATAAGTAAAAACAAATATTTAGTCTAAATGTTGAAAATTTAAAAATAAAAATTATTTTGAAAAAAATAGAATAAAAAATACTCTAAATGTTGAAACATTATCTTAAGCTAAACACCTCTTATCATAGGTGAAAAAAACATTTCCTTAACCTTGACTCTCCGAGTCATTTCTCATGTACAATAGGCGAAGTATATTAGGCTTTTAATTTAGCATGTTGGTGGTGTATAATATATAAATTAAACTTTGATTATTTAATGATTTGTTTCATTTAGGTATTAGTCGAAAATAACTTATTCAAAATTTTAATGATATTTAATGTTGTTAAATTATGTTTAAATAATTTTTTTTGTTTTATTTCCTTAAAAATATTATTTAATAATAATATTAATAACTTAAATATTTAATCATTTGTAAAGACATTTAATTTTTAATTAATATTATATATTAATTGTAAATTATCCTTAAAATGAATTTATTATATATATATATATATATATATATGTTAGGCAAGTTAATAGTTACCATTTTCATTTAAATAATAATAATTAAAATTTGATCATGCTATTTAGGTATTAGTTTTCGACTAACAACATACGCACTTCAGTTAGGACCTCACTAGATGCATCATTGCCCCAAGCACAAAGATCATTTAGGTATAATTGCAAATCATTTATTAATTTTTTCAGTGAAATTTGATCTTATTAATTTATGTTTAAATAAACTTGTTTCTTTCATTTTCTTAAAAAAGTTTAATCAATATAGATGACAGGGTAAAAGACTTCTACACTACATTTAATCATATTTGCTTATTTATATGACTTTTTTAAAGTATTAATTGATAAAATCAATAAATTTACCATAAATTAAGAATTATGAATGCATATCAATTAAACACTTCTTAAAATTTAAAATTTAAAACATTATTTACAAACAATATATAATAACTTAATGAGTTTAATTAAACTCTAGCTTAATATTTAACCATTTGTGATAGGCATTTAATTAAGTATTAATTATATTATATATTATTTATAAATAATTAAAGTGATTTTTATAATAATAATTTAGATGAATTTTTTTTGTTGATCCTCTAATAAAAGATGAAAACATTAACGAAGTTTACAACAACTCACACACCTTACTTAACAACAACTAAGTTAGACCTCTTGACATTTTAAACTTAATTATTCTAAATATTTGTATTTAAGCATTTTTATTATTTAAATGCTTTATATGCAAATTAGTTTTATAGAATATTTTTTATAAATATTTTTATTGGACAAGTTAACTAATTTTAAATAAACTTAGGCTTTAAAAAATTATTATCGAACAACTTTCGGTTTAAAAGGAACTTTTAAACTTTAAAAAAAAAATTAAAATATGATAGCTTTACTGTTTTTTAGTTCTTATTTAACTTTTAACTTAATAATTTTAAATATAAAAAGCTAGACAAAACATATCCTAAATCAATGTCCTAATTATAATAATTAAGAAAACATAAATTATTGTAGAATTAGAGTAATTAGGATTGACTAAATTATTGTCCTAACTATAGTAATTAGAAAAAATAATTATCATAACAAATCATGAAAATAAAAAAAAATTCTTCACCAACAAATAAGATAACATAACATCACCTTTAACTTAAAATCTTAAAACATATTAATTTGTGGGTCTTTTTCACTTATATATTATCCAAATTTTTAATTTTTACAAAATGTGAAACTTCAACTAACACTTATATTCTAATCATTAAATGGATCAATTATAAGATTATTCCAGTATAATTAATAATTCAAGTTTTAAATATATTGAATATTCAGAAAAAAAGTTATCATATGTAATATGATGGAAATAAAAGGAAACCTTAAATCAGTAGATACAAGATTATAGTATGTATAGAGAATTAAATATAAAAGGATAGAGGAAAGAGAATTTGTGTACCTCAAATATATTGAATTGAAGTTCTTGATTTTCAAGAACAAAAAAAAACCCTAGGAATGATTATTGTAGAGATATGAGTTCAATAAGAACTCTTGAGGGTTTTACTATCTACTTTCTAGGGGATTATTCTAGAGAGTGTGTATTGTTGTTGTTGTTATAATTTGCTTAATGGGATGGCAAATTTATAATCCCCCAGGGTAGGCAGAGACCCCTCAAATGGGCTTTTTTTATGATTGACTCAACCCATCACAGAGTCAATCTTACTATAATCCCATTCAAATAATCATAAAGATATTATAAGATATGATTATCACCAAATCTTAAATTGCCAGATAATGATAAAATATAATTGATTAATACCAATCCACTATTATTTCCAACATTCTCCCACTTGGATGGTATTAATCAATAATACAAAGATAAATCATTAAGCTAGAATGACAATTATAGACAAATCTTATATTAAACAATGAGAAATTTGAGCTACAAAATAATATCCGATAGGGATATATATCATAAATATTTCTCATAAAGTATATAGAATAATGTAGTTCAATAAAATGATACTACATGGTCTCAAGCATCCAAAAATGCTGAGATATGTTACTAAAATGATATTACTTCACACATATCTCATAAGAAAGTTTTCAGACTCCCACTGATCTAAGACATCAAAACTTAACCAAACCATATGAGTTATAAAACTCCAAAGTTAAGTATTTGATCAGTGAATAAAAAAATATTTAATTAATATAAATTTTTTTTACTTGAGTCTGAAAAATTATATAGGTGAGAAAGCATAATTTACATGCATCTAATTATTCATCATAGCCCAATAACATATGTAATTACATATAGGCTACATAAATGCTCTATAATATTTGACATTTAACTAATCTGAGTTTCAAAAAGGAGTGACTATGTAAGAATCCAAAGATAAGTAGGAAATCCACAAATTCCCTACTAAAACCACATAGACACCTAGTTTATATAAAATGATACTCAGATTATTGTGGCCACAAAATGTCAATTGGGCAAACACTTAGATAATTGGTCCAAACAAAAAAAATTCATAAGTACTTCAATAGTGCATAATTGTACTCAATAGGAGTACTATCATAATAAGCACTTTTTTACAAAGTAGAAAATCATACTCGATAGGAGTATTGCATCTACAATATACTTATAGAATTTTGACCAAACAAAATGTGAAATTTTGGGTAAAGAAATGCACAATACTTAATTGCATACCAAAAGAATTAATGTGCAATACCCAACAAAATGCTCTTAACATCCATTAAAGATGTCTATTAAGATACAATGAATTATGTATCTCAATTAAAATAGGACAAAAATAAATAGTCAAGTCCTATAAAGTATGTCATATCACAATTAAATGTGCACAAGAATATATGACAATACAGATAGATAAGTCTCGAGACATGATACAAAATTATATACTTCTAAAATTTTGATCAATATTAAATTTGGGTAAAAGAGATGCACAATGCATAATTTTATGCCAAAAGGATTAATGTGCAGTACCCAACAGAATGACCTTAACATCAGTTAAAGATGTCTACAAAGATACAATTGGTTTTATGTATCTCAATAAAAATAGGACAAAAATAAATAGAGAAGCCCTATAGAATATGTCATATCATAATTAAATGTGCACAAGATTATATGACAATAAAAAATATATAAGTTTCGAGAGATAATACAAGATTATATATACTCCCACTAATCCTTAATATACCAAAAAAATATTAGGATTATCATTAGGGTACATTAGTATTGAAAGTTCTAGTGATAGTGGGATGATGACTTTATATGATAATAATAAAAGTGAATTAAAATTCACTATTATTCTACTTAAGGAATTAGAAAGTAGTAGAATAACAAATGATTAATGAGAGAAGTGGTTAAAATAGCAAGAATATGAAACCTACAAATTCATCAATAAGAATAAATAATTCTCGCAAATGGTTTCATAATTAACCACATATTAATCAATCTTTACAAAAATATTGACCCCTATGATGATCTTGAAAAAATAATTACATGAGTGAGAAAATTGATCACTTGATAATTTTACGTAGAATATGAGATCATAAGCAAGTTCTCAAGTAATCATAAACAAAAATCAAGTGCTACAATAAACAATATTTACACACACTTGAGAATAAAATATGATTACACGCAGAGGAAGAATGAGACCTATTCTTGCATATATTAAGGATATAATAATAAATAGTCTCTAACTCTCATCACAATTTATAATGGACATAGGTTTATTTATATATCCCAAAATAAAGCCTCTAGCTTTTACGAGAATACCATTAACAATATTATAAAATATGGTATGGAGAAATTAATCTCTTAAAATTTGGGATTCCTATATTGTCCTTACAAGAATTGCATACTAATATTGCAAATCAATAGAGAGTTTGTTATACAATAAAATATTTTACAAGAGACCAATACAAAATCCTTAATATAGATCCCAACAATGTGATCACAAATAATATGATAAGAAAAAAATAATTTTATCAAGAACATTTGTTTTTGCACATGTATGATTAATTGGACATTTAAAGTAAAAATCTTATATCACAACAATTTATTTTATAAGATATTAATTAAAATTCTAATATACAAAATCCTTCCACTTGATAAAGAAAAAATAAGTTGACATAACAAAAAAATACCCAGAGGGCTAAATAAAATTCAACTATTTCTTTATCAATATATATATATATATGTATATATATATATAGAAAATTTGCACCACAAAAATACAACATTTTTTTTTGTTTTTTGAAGGAAAAAATGTTCAATTAAAGGTTATAAGTCAATATGGAACAAAAGGAAATGAGAGTGTAAATTTTGGTTCCATATAAATATAACTAAACATGATCAAATGAGGGAAATAAACTGAACATTACAAAAAAAAAAGGGAAAAATTATGTAATTCTAAAAGTTCAGTTAAAAGAGAATCCCTAAAGAAATTACAATGCACTATAACTTATATCAATAAAATCCTAATACCGATAGGATATAAGAAAATCATTAACATAAGCCAAGAAAAATACATTGTATAACACCAAATTACATTAATAACAATACACCGATAGAGTATAGTTATCATCAATGCAATAAAAAAAATAATTATATCACAAAATTCACATAAATGCATCAAAAATAGTGAAATTATAATTATGTAAATAAAAAAAAGAAATTATGCATATTGTCCAATAAATTTGCATAATTTTAATCATATATATTATATGTGACCAACATACAAAATTCACATTATTATACCCGTGATAGACAAGTAATAATAATGCAAATTAATAAAGAAAATTATGCTCATAAGAGAAAGACAATTAAGATTGTGCATAATTAATAAAATAACCTAAAATCAATTTATAAATGATAATTCAATATTAAAGAGAGTACAGTATAATTGGAGAATACAAATACTGTAAAGAATTATCACAATGAAAATAGGTAAAAAATTCAAGATTATAATAGAAAAAAAATTTTAATTTAATCTTGAATTAATCAAATTTTTTTTTATACTAAAAAATACCAATAATATAAAAATATTAAATAAATATGGTATTTTTGAAAAAAAATAAGAATATAAAAAATTAGCAACAACATTCAATGCTTTTGAGAATGAATTTAACACACGAATCATCATACATGATCGTATCAAAACCACAAAGTTCTCCCTTAACCAAATCACAAAAATATGGGTATAAAAATGAGTCCATGCAACCCCATTAATACTTTCCAAAGTAAAAGTTAATACAAATATATTATGTTGCCTACACAAATGACTCATATTGGTCAAACATAAAAAAAAGGAAAACTATTAAGTAATTTTGAAAACAATTTACCCCATAATTATTTAAAAAAGAAAACTAGGTTTTAAAGGGGTAACACTTAAAAAAAAGTTTCAATATATAATTTACCCATGTAAGAGTAAGGGAATGAAACTTTAACATGTTATTTTAACAATAACAAGTAGCGTAAACCCTCATTTTTTTTTTTGTGAAAAAACTAATAGTGAACTATATTATAAAATTTCACTAATAACACAAAAAATCTTCAATTCAAATTTAATTTTCTAATAGAAAACAACCATAATTCTCTAATAGAAAACAACCATAATATGTATCTAATTTGGCTCTGATACCAAAAGATGGAAATAAAAGGAAACCTTAAATCAGTAGATACAAGATTATAGTATGTATAGAGAATTAAATATAAAAGGATAGAGGAAAGAGAATTTGTGTACCTCAAATATATTGAATTGAAGTTCTTGATTTTCAAGAACAAAAAAAAACCCTAGGAATGATTATTGTAGAGATATGAGTTCAATAAGAACTCTTGAGGGTTTTACTACCTACTTTTTAGGGATTATTCTAGAGAGTGTGTATTGTTGTTGTTGTTATAATTTGCTTAATGGGATGGCAAATTTATAATCCCCCAGGGTAGGCAGAGACCCCTCAAATTTATAGTAGTAAAACCCTCAAGAGTTCTTATTGAACTCATATCTCTACAATAATCATTCCTAGGGTTTTTTTTGTTCTTGAAAATCAAGAACTTCAATTCAATATATTTGAGGTACACAAATTCTCTTTCCTCTATCCTTTTATATTTAATTCTCTATACATACTATAATCTTGTATATACTGATTTAAGGTTTCCTTTTATTTCCATCATAATAATCTCACAAATTATCGTTGGACGAGGTTGATTTATTATTGGTAGCGGTTTAAAATCAAACACTCGTTCATATATTAAGCAGCAATCCTTACGAATAAAAAATAATTTAATAAAATATTTTTATCTATATTAAATTAATATTTATTTATAATAATTAAAACTTAAAGTCGTACAAAATAAGTGGTAGTTTGAGTGATATGATATAATAAAACCAATTTAAAATAGATTAAAAAACGTGGATGAGTTTGTTATAAACAACTACCATAGGTTACTCTAAATTTCACGTTTTACATAGACTGTTATCTTCTGAGTCTAGGGATTGATTACTTAAAGTTTAGAGTAAGTATCATTTTAAAGAAGACATCCTTAATTACTTTAGAGTAAAAAAATTAATATTCCAATATTATAAATATTTACATCATTGACATCTCTCTTATTTTTCTCTTCGATTCTTATATGGTATTATAGTGAAATACTAAGCGGGTCCTTAAAAGATTGTAATACTGACACCTGGATCTTGAAAAAATTTTAAAGATATTGAGGTTTTTGAATCTTTCTATCATTTGCACATTAGTATCTATGTTACTAACTTTATTTACTAAATGCTCAGTCAGCTATTAAGTGTCATGCTGACAAAGTTTCTCTCCTATGTGACATTTCACATCATGTCCATTTCATAGAAATCCAAGTTAAAGTAAAAACATCATTTTGGTCCTCAAAAGATTAAAGTGATGAAATCTAGGTTCTTGAAAGATTTTTAGAGACATTCCTTGAACTTTTTTTGTGTTTGCACATAGGTCTCTTAGTTTCTAATGACATTAAGCAACTTACAATCAATAGTCAATTGCTATACTATCAATCTTTCTCTCTTAGACATAACAGTTCAATTACTTACGTGACACCTGCGTTTTTTTATTTATTTTTTTTAAATTAAAAACATTTGCAAAGGTTCTTATGGTGAAAACAATAGTGTGGTTCTATGTATTAGTTTAGTATTTCAACGGAAGCATGAGAATTTTGGACAATCAAGCTATTATAATATAATGAAGTTTTTCTTCATATTAGTTTGAGATTTTAATTTGATGCTAATAAAACAACTTGCAAATTCGCTTAGTATTATTTTTTTTCCTCTTTTAATAAAAAGGGAATATGAAGGGGAGGGACATAAATTAGGGAGACTTTTTTCTAAAGGTTAAAAACCTTCACAAATGTTTTTTAATTTAAAAAAAAAAAAATGGTGTCATGTAAGTAGTTGGACTGTCACATATGAGAGAAACTATCAGCACAACAATTAACTGCTAACTATGTAGTTGTCTAATGTTGTTTGTAACTGAGTGACCTACGTGCAAATGGTAGAAAAAAAGTTTTTAAAAATCTAAATGACTCTAAAAAATCTTCAAGAATGTGAATGTCTCTAAAAATCTTTATAGACTTAGATACTACATTTTTAATCTTTCGAGAAATAAAATAACATTTTCATTCTGACTTGGATCCTTTTAACATAGACAATGACATGAAATGTCACGTATGAGGGAGAGACTCTACCATCCTGTCACTTAACAGTTGACTAAATGTTTACTAAACAATATCAGTAACATAAAAACTAATATACAAACAATAAAATGATGTCTTTAAAATTCTTTTAAAAACTCAGATATCTACGTTTCAATCTTTTAAGAATCAATTTAGTATTTTATTGTATGATTTTATTATATATTTCTATTTATGTTCACTTATATTAGTAGACGTTAACTTGGACACACATGTGCAAAAAAGTCACCTAAACTTCTGCATGAGTCAATTTAGACTACAAGTTTTGCCAGACGTATGAATTCAAGCTGTTTGAGAAAAGCAAAAACATGGCTTACGCTCTACACGGTGGCGTAGAAACCGTTTCAAAAGATTATTGTTTAATTAAGAGCTTAATGAGAATTATAGGTATTAATATTTACATTCTTAAAAGAAATTTTAGGTAAATCAAATAAAATGATTATATTTGTTGAAAATTTACCTTATAGGTCAATCAATAATATATAAGTTTTCATCAATTTTAATAATATTATTTTAGTTCTTAAAGTATT
Organism: Psophocarpus tetragonolobus; assembly: GCA_037954015.1. Taxonomy (NCBI): domain Eukaryota; kingdom Viridiplantae; phylum Streptophyta; class Magnoliopsida; order Fabales; family Fabaceae; genus Psophocarpus; species Psophocarpus tetragonolobus. Next base: position 12,698,536 of record CM075696.1, on the reverse strand, counting down.
ATCTAATATTTTAACAATACTATATAAAATGTTTTAGAAATTAATGTGTATAAAATATAAAAATAAAAATTAAAAATAACGTGTTGAAAAACAAAACATTCAAAAACTATCAATCACATGCCACATCAGACCACTTGTTTACTCCAACGTAACTTTTTTTTTTCGGGATTCAGGGGAACTTTAATGTTTAACGTGACTTTTCTTTGAGGTATAAGCAAAATTCTCAGCAAAGTGGATCTTGATATCATAAATTATAAATACACTCTCACATGAATCATCAAAGTGTAACATTTACAATTTATTATTTATAATTTTTTTATTTTAATATACTTATAAAATTATATTAACAGTGAGTTATGATTAACTCACCGTGTCAACTTACTCTATAATATGATTCATCACTTTTAAACTCTTAAATTAAATGTATATTTTTCATATGTTTAATGTGTATAAAATTAGTGTCATGAGTTTATGTTATCCATAATAGTAGGTTTAATAATTAATAAGTTTTCAAAAAAAAAATTTTGTCACTCTGAAATTAATTAGTTGTATACATTTATTGGCTACTTGTCATGTTAGTATGTGTTCCTACCTCAAGAACAATATATGAGTATTCAAATGAGATGAGATTTAGGATGAGGTTTGTGTGTCCGATGCGCTTTCTCCTTCTCCTTATGCAATGGTATGACGAGGAGAGGTGACCTTCAAAAGTCACTTCGATGCTCAAGTTAGTATTTAAACAGATGTTAAATCGAAGCAAGTACAAGTGTATTAAATGTTCAACAATCTTTACCTATGTGCTTACCTCTCTATTTATAGGTGTTGGCATGGGCTCAGGGTCCATGAGTCTGATTAGGAAAGACTCAATGACATATTAATGATATTTAGTCAATTAATCATGAGATTAAGCTAATCTTCCTTGTTAATCTGTCATGTTTGTGTAGCCCCAAGGTTTGGGTAAGGTCTCACTCAATTTGACCTTAGTTCTGAGATGATCCCAGTTTCAAGATGACCTTGGTTCAATGGTCGGTACACAGGCCCCCCAGGCTCATTTGAGGTCATTCAGGCCAAAGTGTGAGCCTTAAATGCGGTTGGTGAGAGTTAGGCATTGAGTTGGCTCTGAGGTCACTCACTGGTTGAGGTCACCTAGGAATATGGAACGTCGTGTTCTTTTTTGAGCCATTACACAGTGTCAATGTTCCTACTCCAAGAACTATGTATGCAGGACAAGTAAGGGAGGGGTCCGATATGTTCTCCTTGGATGGTGGATCTTCTCTTTAGTATAGTCTGAAATGTCCTCTTCCAATGTGGAGGTGGGGTGACTTGTATCACCTACCCTATATTTATAGGCTTCTTGCTTGCATTCTAAGATACTATGCAATTAATCATCCCTTTCCCAAAATGTTTCGAGCTCATTTGGTGGGTACAAATGTCTAAGTTGTGGTTATCTCAGACTTCATCGAGGTACCTCTAATACAAGTAGTATGGTTAATGGTTAACGAGAGTCCTTACCGAGATTGGTTGAGATGGTCTAGGTTCAATTACAGAGATGATGCATGTTCTATTGAGATGATGTAAGTCCTACCGAAATAATGCAAGTCATATCAAGATGATGTAAGTTCAATCGAGATTATGCAGGTTTTACCGAGATGATGCAGGTTCTACCGAGATGATGCAGGTTCTACCGAGATAATGCAGGTCATACCAAGATGATGTAGGTTCTACCGAGATAATGCAAGTCATATCGAGATGATGTAGGTTCTACCGAAATAATGCAGGTCATACCGAGATGATGTAGGTTTTACCGAAATAATGTAGGTCATACTGAGATGATGTAGGTTCAACTAGTGCACACCAATACACAAGCCCCACAGACTCGAATGATGATGCAAACTTGAAATGGAGTCTTTTGTCCTTGTTTTAAGATGGTACATAAATGTGGTTTAGGATGCTATGTCGAGATGATTATGAAATTCTCTAGACTCATTTGTTGTCCAAACAAAGATAATATCTACTAGGAAAGTTTCTTCATTTTGGGGCACATCACCTTGATTCTTGCACCCTTCGGAAGGTCAACATATGGCATAGTGTTGGGTCAGTTGGGACGGACCCTTATAAATAGGGGGCGGAATGCTTGAAACTTACGTTAGCTTTGAAGAGTTCTTGTTCTCCGATATCTACTCGCCTTATTACTTCTGAGAAGTACTAAAGATCACATGTTGGTAAAATCTTTTTTGAGTTCATCTGATATCCCTTTGTATCTGGAGATGTCGGCTAGAGATAGCTTGGGATCTAAGATTTCTAGGGTAGGAGAGAGTAGCAATACTACTAATCTAGGTTCAAGTGTGACTAATCATAGATAAATTCTTCATAAACATATATTAAGCATCAAATACATAAATCACTAAGATGTACTCGTTTATATGATTCATGTCTGACAAGTATGGCTTTGTCGTTGTCAAGATGCTCAAGATGACCTAGACTTGGTTGTCCGAGGTCAAACCAAAATAACGTGGTTACCTTGTAGTGGAAAGTATGGCTTCTTTCAAAAAAAGTGCATCAATAGATCTCATGACCTCACTATAATTTTTAGGATCATCTTCAAGCAAGAAAGAAAAAAATTAAGACAAAAAACTTTAGCTTTCCTAAGCCTTTCACTTTTTTTGGGTTCAACATTTTTATGAGCATTACCATTGGAAAACATCTCTATATTCCATAATTATATTATTAGAAATATAAAAAACTTCAGAATTAATAACTAAAAATACATAAGTGGCACTATATAAAGAATATCCAAGAAAAAACACAATCGACAATTTTAGGACCAATTTTGCTTTTCTTATTAATAGGAATGTTTACCTTTGTAAGATATGCCTATACTTTGAGATATTTCATATTTGGTTTTCTATTTTTCCATAATTCTAAGGGGTTTTATCTAAATTTTTATGAGGAATCCTATTTAGAATATGACATGTAGTAAAAAGAGCTTCCCCCCACAAGTTATTACGCAAACTAGAACTTATAAGCATAGCATTTATCATGTCTAATAAAGTACGTTTTTTTTTTCTTTCAACAATACCATTGGATTGAGAATCATAGCATGGAGTAGCTTCATAAATAATACCGTGTGACTCAAAAATTCACTCATTTCAATAGAGGCATATTCTCCACCTCTATCAGAATGAAGAATTTTAATTTTCTTTTCTAATTGATTTTCAACCTCCGCTTTATAGATTTTGAACTTATCAAATAACTCACTTTTATGAGTTATTAAATACACATAGCAATATTTTGAGAAGTCATAAATAAAAGTTGTTCTTACTAGGATTAGGAAAAACTTGTAACCTCTCCAATCTTGAATGCCGGAATTCCTAATGGGCAGGTGGGTACTTGAAAAAAGGACTCTAATGCTCAAGTAAAAATATGAGAGACACTAATAGCTTTCAGAATTTTCTAAGTACATGAGAGTGGAGTAATTGGTGCCTTTTTTATACTATTCTTAGCATGTGTTAATTTCCCAGTGACCTTTTTTAGGGAGTTGGGCCTTGTTGTTGTCGGGCGGGTTCTGAGATGGTGGGGTTCTCCAAGCATCGAGCCAAGCCAGGGTGTCGAGGTACCCCATTTACGAGTATCAAGCTCAAGGGTGCTGAGGTGTCAATCCCGAGTACCGAGCTCGAAAGGGGGGTATATATGCCTTCCTAACCTTGAGGCTGATCTATTAGAGAAGAGGCCCAAAAGGCTAAGACTGTATGTGCGTATGAGGGTGGTTAGAGGTAGTTAGCTGATATTGATGTGTCATGTTGTGATAGGTTGGAAAGGTTTTCTATGTGGCGGTTGACACTCTTTTGGAGGGAATAGAAAGGGTTTTGGAAAAATTTCATTTGTCATGTCGTTCAAGCTTTCGCCTTTGCGTTTCTAGCTTCTACCTTTGTTATTTCTTCACGTGACCCTTTGTCTTTCCGTTGTTGCATCTTCTTGGGTTCTTTTGGAAATGTTGCTTTAGCTTCTAGTACGTTTTTTGTTTTACACTGTTGGGTTTTCTTAGTTTAGGATGTCATATTTTGAGGGTTCCATTAGTTCAAGTAGCTCTTAGTACGTGTGTAAACACCATCACGTGTTGGTCTTGTCTGCTGATAGCGAAGACAAAAGAGGGGCTGGTGGTACTGATGGTGATGATGCCAATGAGGAGGTTGTGGCTCCTAAAGGTAAGAGTAAGAAGAGGGAGAAGAAGGTTTTATTGACTATCATTAAGTCTGGCTACGAGTGGGTGGCCGAGGAAGTGGGGTCTTACCCAAGCTTACTCGTTACTAAGGCTGAGCTCTGCAAGTTACATGTCAAGGTCAAAATCTGCTCTAACTTGGACCAACCTGACTAAGTGTTGATGGAGTCGTGCGAGGCAGGCGAACGTATGTATTTTGGGGCTGTTGAGGGGGAGGAGTAATTCACTTACATATCTACTAATCTTTTCCGTTACGTTGAAGTGATGTTGCTCTTCTCCGACTTTCAGTGTAAGGTTTTATATGAGATGAATGTGGCACCTACACATCCCAATAGTTAAGGCTTGTGCGAGGATTTGAATATTTTTTGTGGGGTGCTCGGGATTGTTCCCATAGTGAACAAGTTCCTATACTTCTATTGGGTGAAAAATATCGAGGAGATGAAGATTGGGTGGATTTCGATGACGGGGTGTCAATATGGTTCCCTATTTTCCTTGCTAAACGACTCTTGGAAAAGCTTTAAGTCTAACTTCTTTAAGGTTGGGCGAACACTACTTATGAAGACCACTACAAATTCTTCTTCAAAGAGGATGAAGGTTTTTACTCAGTTTCCCCTGTACTGGTAGGAACGACCTTGAGGCTTCAAATCTAGGGCCAAGCACATGTTGTCCGTGTAGGATAAACGGGACATCGCCATCATTGCTAAGTTTCCTCTCTGAATGAGTGTAAAGGTCATTTTAAACCTAGAGTATTATGTTGACGTAGATAGTTCGTTTAGTAGTTAGTGTCTTTGCCTATCTTGTCTTTCTACTGTCTCTTACTTGCTTATGTGGTGATGTCTAATTGAATGTTGTTTCATGTTGTAGGTACTATGAAGGGTTTTAAGGAAGCAAACCTTGGTTAAGAGATCGAGAGTAGAACCAAGGCCAAGCAAGAAGTCTTCAACTTGGTGAAGGAAAAAGAAACCTTGGAGGAAGAGGTGTCACGACTTAAGAAGGGCGTTGAGGATCAATCTCGGGGTTTTATGGTGTGTGCCCTAGAGGAAGGTTTTAAGCGAGCCCTAGAGCAAGTGAAGCTGTTGATACTTGAGGCTGATTTATCCGCCTAAGACTTGGGAGCCTTGGTTGAGGATAGGCGTATCGTCCCAATGGAGGGGTCTAAGGAGGGGGACAACGCTACTAACAAGGAACTTGAGATAATCGAGGTGGAGATTGAGGCTACCTCTCATCCTATCTTGATGGAAAAGGTCATAGTGGTGGACAAGGTGTCTGAGGTTCTTGGGGCGACTTTTAGAGTTTAAGTTGTGTGTTTTTCGTAGGGTCAATGGTTTTGTACTTGTTGTATTTTCCTTTTTGTATCTAGCTTCGTAAATTGTGTACTTATTTGTTTGCATAATGAATGACTTTTGACTTTGTTTCTGTGCTTCTTTTACAATAAATGACCTTGGCTTTATTTTTGTGCTTTTCTTTCTGTGCTTCTTTTACTAAGCTTGCGATGGCCTTGCCAGGCCTGAGTATCGAGCTGGTGAAGTGCCAAGAAGGCGATGGGTCTCGTCAAACTAGAGCGTCGAGTGGGTGATAGTGGTCTCGTCAAACTAGAGTTCCGAAGAGGCGATAGCAGTCTCAAATAGACCAGAGCATCGAAGAGGCGATAACAGTCTCATCAGACCAGAGGACAGAGGAGGCGATAGCGGTCTTGTCAGACTAGAGCGTCGAGGAGGTTATGGTAGTCTTATTAGACCAGATCGTCGAAGAGGCGATAGTGGTCTCGTTAGACCAGAGCACTGAGGAGACGATGGTGGTCTCGTCAAACCTGAGCACCAAGGATGCAATGGTGGTTTTTTCAGACTTGAGTGCCGAAGAGGCGATAATGGTTTTGTCATACCAGAACACCGAAGAGGCGATTGTAGTTTTGTCAAACTAGAGCATTGAGGAGCAGATGGTGGTCTCATCAGACCTGAACGCTGAGGATGCGATGGTGGTCTCTTCCAACCTGAGCACCAAAGAGGTGATATTGGTCTCGTCAAACCAGAGCGATAGCGGGCTCGTCAGACTAGAGCACAGAGGATCGTTGATTTGGTTATGGGGTCGTAGTTGTGCTTTAAACACGTAAAGAGTAAAAAGGAGAATAAATGGTGATAAAATATATGAGTTCATGTTTTATTGCTTGTTTTTGTAGGTCTGTCTCGTTAATACCTCATCGACCAAAACTCATATTCTTTCCTTCTTGGGGAAAAAGACAAGGTAGGAAAAAGAATACGTCACCTGTGTACAAGTTAATTGTAATATATCTTTAGGCAGGTGGCGTTCTTGGTGCGGGGGATGTCCTTTCCTTCGAGCGTTTGTAGTCCATAGGCTCCATTGTGGAGGGCTTTTGTAATCTGGAAGTTCCTTTCCCAAGTGGGGGCGAGCTTGCCTCTCTATTGATCTCTTCGAGCATCTCCTCACCATCTCCATACAAGGTCATCCTCCCGAAAGGTGTGTTCAAGCATGTGTTTGTTTCATTGTCTTTGCATTCTTCTTTTGCATGCTGCCTCTCTGATGCTTCTTCCTTGCAGTTCTTGTCAGTTGTGTCTAGCTCAGCTTTCATGGCCTTCGAGTTATTGGTTGGGTCGTAGTAGGTTCTTCTTAGGGAGGGTTTAGAGAGTTCTACTGGGATCATGGCTTCCACACCATAGGTTAATCGAAAGGGGGTTTCACCAGTTGTCATTTGTGGTCGACAAAGATATCCCTAGAGGATGCTAGGCAACTCATCTATCCGGGCTTTGTGCTCGGCTCCTAATCTGGTCCTAAGTTTATTAAGTAAGACCTTGTTGGCGAACTCGGTTTGCCTATTCGTCTGCGGGTATTCTACCGAGGATATTGTGTGCTTGATACTGAGGTTCTTCAGGAACTCTTCGAAGGTGGCCACGGTGAACTGCTTACTGTTGTCGGTTACTATGGAATGGGGGAGACCGAAATGCCAGATTACCTTCCATGTGAACTTCTGCACCTATTGGGCTATAATTGTGGCAATGTGGGCAGCCTCGTTCCACTTAGTGAGGTAATCAATTGCGACAATGAGGAATTTGGTCTGTCTTGTAGAGGGGGGATGGTCCGATTATATTCATTCCCCATGTGGAAAAAAGCCAAGGTGTCGTTATGGTATGTAGCTGCTCGAGTGAGTGTCAGGCCTTGTTGCCGAATTCTGGCACTCGGTACATTTCCGAATATATACAAGGCAATCATGGCATATAGTAGGCTAGTAATACCCAACCCGTACTACTTGTTGGGCCATGTTCCAAGCTCTGGAATATGATCTGCAAGTTCCTTTATAGATTTCATTTAGAATGTACTTGGCATGAACGGTTCTGAGGCAGTTGAGTAGTGGATGTGACAGACTTCTCCAGTATACTTATGAATAGAACTTTGAAATGATTTTCTAGGTTGTTTAGCTTGAACACAAACTTCACATTTTTGTTTTAATTCACTATAAAAGATTTAGGAATAAGATCTGGAGTCATTATCCTTCTAATAGAGTTTAAATTAATATGCCTAAGTCTACCATGCCAAGTATCACAACATTTGAAATAGAAGACAAAGACATGTTGGAATCTGTATTAGTAAAAGATAATGTGCAATTAAGTTTAAACAAATCATCACAAATATATCCTTTCCCAACAAAAAAATCATGTCATGAAATTACAACTCTATTAGATTCAAAAACAATTTTAAACCCTTCTTGAACGAGCAAAATAGTACTAATAAATTATTTCCTAATATATAGATACATGAAAGAATTCATTCAAAACAAGACAATTTCCAGAAGATAATTCTAGTTTGACTCGGCCTAGACCAATAATGCATGCTAAGCTCTCATTCCTCATGCTCACAATTTGTGTGCCACATTCTTGATATGAAGAGAATAATTATTTATCAGCATACACATGAACATTAGCATCAGAGTCAATCCACCAATCATTTGACTTATAAATAAAATTTAACTCTGGGCTAGTGACATGATACCTGTTTAATAGGGAATCCAAGCTAGCATTAGTAGTAACATTAGTCTGAGAGGCTGAGAAGATGATTTAGGTTCAGATTCTTTTTCTCTAGATGATGATGATGATGAAAACAATCATTAGCAAAATCATTGTTCCTTCCACAAACAAAGCAAAACGCTCATTTCCTTAATTTTGCTCTTTATTTATTGTTGTTATTAAAAGCCTTATTTTTTATTTTTTCAAGAAATGGGAGCTATGACCAAATTGGTTTTTATTAAATCCAGATTTTTTAAAGAACTGACTTATGCTTATTAGCATTTTCCACTAAACGAGTCTCTGGTTGAAAAGCAGGGTTACGAGAATCCAATGTTTATCTTCAATTAGCAAAGAAACCAATAAATCATCTAAAGTAAAATAATGAGGTTTATGCTTTAGGTTTCTTGTAAATTCAGACCAAGAAGGAGGTAATTTGAAAATTAAAAGACTAATAAACATGATGTCAGACAAAATAATTTCTTTTATCTTCCATTTGAAAATAAATCATTCTTGCACAAAAGTATGGTCTTAAACCTTTTTTGGAAGAACCCTATTTTAGTTCAAGAGTATCCTAAAACTCTAGAGCAATTTTTGTATGATAAAATATTTTATAGATATTATCAGTAAGAGCACTAAAAATACGACCATGACATAAAATATCTTTGTTACTAGAGACATCATCAGAAGCACTAACTTTGGCCAAAACATCACTAGAAGAACTATCTTTAATCAAAACAACATGAAAATCATTTTTAGTTTTACCATTTGAAATGATAGAAAATAAATCCAACTTAGTAAGCTAACATTCAATTTTTCGTTTCTAGCATACAAAGTTTTCACCATTAAGGTGACTTTTGTTTTGAGCATTTTCTGTTTTCATTTTCAGAGAAAAAGTAGTGAAAATATGTTTGGTTGTTATTTAGTAAATATTTTCATTGAAAACATTTTCAAAAAAAAATAAAAAAAAGTTGTTTTCAGTATTTTCAAAAGTTAACACTACGTGAAAACTTAATAACAATGTTGTAATTAAATAAAAACAATATATAAATGCATTTTAAACTATATATCAATAATTTATAACATTTTTGCTAAAATTGATTAAATTTAACAATATTATTTTTTGAAAATAGAAAATATCATGCGAAAACAAACATATTTTTTAAATGTTGAAAAGTTGAAAATGAAAACAGTTTTCAGAAAATGAAAACAGAAAACATTTTCTCAAACCAAATGCCACCTAAATTTTTTAGGTTTACTGATAAAAATTTTAATATATTCATTATAGACATATTGAAACAAACAAAAGACTTTGTTTACTCTCTAAGATTGTTAGAAATTAATTAAATAAAAATAAATAATATAATTATCAAATGTCATAATTCAACAATAATACACAATAAATACTTAAAAAAGAGCAATTAATAATAATAATTAAACATAAATAGCAAATAAGGTAAGGTTTAAAGAAATCTAGGTCCAACCACTCTCTAGATTTATATATAATTAAAAAAGCGAGTTTTTTTTTAACTTAAATATAAGTAAATATAATTAATTTTGTTTTAAAAAATTCATTTAATTAGAATGATTTTTTTTAATTTATAATATTAAATTTTAATAGAAAATATTTTAAAAATATTTTTATTTTATACTTAAGATTAAGATTAGTAAAAAAATGAAACAATAATAATTAATTTTCATAATATATAGAGATTTAGATATTTTTATTTATATATGAGTTAGAGAAAGTATTTTACAGTATGTACAAGTTGTCAGAACCTCATGAGATGGATATCGATTGTGTCAGTCCATTATTTCTATATTATTAATTTTTATTATACTTTTTCATCATAAGTGTGTTAAATGAAAACCTCTATGCATAAGTGTGTCACTTTACTCGTTTATAATTAAATGGAAATGAATAGTGTAAATTTCATTATTTTAGAAACATTTGAAAGAAGATGAATCTTGAAACGTGGCTGAGAACATTGTCAGCACATACTAACGGGTGGCAACAAATTTGTGGTCCCAAATGGCTTGACGGTTCCACCGTTTAACGTTCACTCAATGATATTGCTTTTTATTTTAACATTTTTTTTAGTAAAAATAAGATTTAAACTACAATACCAAAAAAAAAATAAAATTAACCAATAAAGATCGGATTTCTAATAAGATATTCCAAGAACATAATTATTTAAGAATATGTCATGTTATGTAGTAAATTTATTTTTCAAGAAAATTATATTCATATTTTTAAAAGTTTGGTTTAATTATATATGATTTTTTTAATTATTATTTTTGTATATGTTTTGGAGCGTTAATACAAAATAGAGATGAATATTTAAGTTTAAGTTTGAGTTCTCCACAATTAATTTTTTTAATAAAAAATTATATTAAATAACAATTAATAATTGACATTTGAAATTTTATTTTTTGTTTGTATTTTAAAATTTGAAATATTTTATTTATATTTGAGGATTGAAATTAAGTTTGTAATTATATTTAAGATTTAACTATTTATAAGTAATAAATAATTTTATTTTACTTAATTATTATTTTATAATTTATTATATGGTGAATTTAGATATATATATATATATATATGTTAAATTTTTTATAATAATTTAAATAAAACAAATTTGTTTTAAAAAAAATATTTTTTATATTTTTATGTGTGTTAATCTATTTAAAATGTGAATGTAGACTTAAATATAATGAGTATCTTTAAAATATAAACTTTGCAAATCAAATTTTAATAATTGTGATTTTTGTAAATCAAGTAAGTTACTTGTATGTAATATTTATAAATATATAAAATATATTAATATTATTTTTTAACTTAAAAAATATTACTATAATTTGTTCTTCTTGGATGTAATGGTGGATAATAACTATTAAAATAATATTTTGTCCGTTAGAGAGTAAAGGACAAAGAAGCATGCATTTCTCATTCCATAAACTTCATTTCCTAAACTTTTCTTCCGTCTAATCTAGAAAGAGAGAAAAAATGGAAGGATTAGCATTTTAGGCATGCGACTAACCAAATTTTTTATTCTAAAAAAATACAGCAAACACAAATTCATAAACAGAAAATTAGAATGTATATGGGAAATAATTTTAGAGTTTAATTGGTATATATTGTCAGTGTAAAAGATTTTAGATTTCTATATTAACCGTCAATCATGATTTTTTTATTTATGAAACTTTTAAAGTAGTAACTTATAAAAAAATTTTACACTAACAGAGTATACCAATTGAACTCATAATTTTATATTGTGATATGATCTTAAATAATTATATATGATAAATTTGTCGGTTGTTATAATAATTATTTTAAATATCATATAAACATTGATTTATCATTAAATTCATTTATAAAAGGTTAATTTTTTTTATACTTATAAAATTGGTATGAAATATTATTTATAACTAATTTTTACTGGAGAGCGAATATAGTAGTGTAGGAGTTACTTGTCCTAAATAATAATTTTTGTAAAAATATTTATTATTAATTATATGTATGAAATTATAATAGTCTATTATTCTATAAAAACATAAATTCGATACTCTATTTTTCTATATTAATTTTTAAAAAAATATTATATATATATATATATATATAAAGAATCTTTAAAAAAGAGTTAAGATTCGCTTACCACCCTTAAGAAGCATTTGTTTCATGGACCAAAATATCATTTTTTAAAATGTAAAGATGGAACATATATTTTCATATTTGTTAAAAGTTTTAAAATTTCATTCTTTGTCATCCTTTATTCTTAAGAATATTTTAAATTTTTTATTTTTTTACTTTTTATTCTTATGATAAAGGGTGGAAAAGTTATATTTTTTTAGAAAAATTGGAAGTGCAATATTCCAAAATTATACTAAAATATTTAGTTATATTTTTAAACTTAATATATATTTAGTAAATTGATATCTAATTATAAAAAATATATTATATTTTGAATTTTCAGCTGAAATATTTTAAAAAAAATAAATATTATTAAAATTTTAATATAATATAATATTATTATTAAATGTAAATATTTAATATTTAATTTGAAATATTTTTAGAATATATGATATAAGTAAAACAATAAAAATAAATTTATAAGTTGTTTTAAAATTTTTAACTTATATAAGTAAATATTAAAAAAATATAATAATCATTACGATGAGCATAGTACGTAAGAAGATAAGGGAAAGAAAAACTAATATTTTGAACACTTATAAAAGCAACATAACGAAAAGATAATGAAAAAGTGAATTAATTCAGTACCGTACGAAAACTTATCAACATTCAATTAAATTTAATTACAATGAAGTATAATAACTAGTAATTAAGACATTAAAAAAATAATCATTACAATCAGCCGTGAAAGCTGAAACTGAAAAAGCAAAAAAAAAAAATGAAGTTGTTAGTAACATAAGCTGTAGTGAATGTATATGGGAGAAAATAAATTTAACTCTTGATTCTTATTATTAATCAAAATATGATACTTCTCTATTTTTATTTTATATTATTTTTAATTATAATTATTTAGTGAAGATTCAAAACTTCATTTTATTTATTATTTTATATCACTTTTAATTATTATTTGATTTGAAGTTCATAATCTTATTTAGTTAATTAAATTATTTATCTTTAAGATATTTATTAACCATTTTATTTTATTTGTAATATTTTTTTTTAATTCAAACCTTATTAAAACACTTATTTAACGATATTAAGAAACTATTTATTTAAACACTAAGAATAACTATATATATTTAAAAAAATTATTTATCATTATGATTACATATATATATAATATTTATCATTATAAATGTAGTTATTATTTTGAAAAGAAAATATTAATTATTGTATAAATATGAGAATATTAAAATAAAAGTTTTAATGCTTGAATAAATGTTTGAATTAATTTGTAGTTGAAGGTTTGAACTTGAGGTTTTAAATAAGTAAATATTTAAGGTGAAAATATCTTTATATTCTTTAAAAATCATGGTAAAAAACTCATTTATCCTAACTAGTCACTACAAAAGAGTTTAATTGGTACTGGCACGGTAAAAGATTTTTACACCGGTATTCAATTATGATTTTTCATTTATTTGACTTTTAAAGTACTAATAAGTAAAGTTAACAAATTTATCATAAATATAGGACTGTATTTGAATGTCAATGTAAAAATCTTTACACTAAAAATATATACCAATTAAACTCTTTACTTTATTAGATAGCATTCTTTCATTTAAAGCAAATAAGAGGATCAAGATTGAACAAACAATATTGGTTAACTTTCTTGTGAACCCCACGATACTACATCATCTTGTAGACCTATTTCATTTTTGTTATAATAGAATATTATATTTTATGATTTTAAAACTTCTTTTTTTTACCTCACAATGTTTATTCTTGTATATTGGGTTGAAAAAAATGACATTAAAAAACAATTTTTTTAATACTGGGTTGATTTTGCGTGTTCTTATAGAATAACAAAATCTCTACATGAAAATCAATTCTTTTTCTACAATGGTTAATTTTGTCAATATCAAATCTTGGTTTCAAGATTAGTCTTCAAGAACACCCATAGGAGATTATAGAGTCCTAGTTTTTTTTATTGGTTTGAGAAAAACTCAAAAAAGTATTAGAGAATTAGATAACAATGTTAGATATAATTATGAATTAGTATTAATTAATTAGTGAACATTTAAGATATGGTGATGATGATGTGTTGTATAGTTATTTGAACATGATTATTGATGAGTCCAAAGTTTTATTGCATCGGTGGTATCGATCTCACAAGAATTTGGATGAAACCTCAAAAATATTAATGTTTTCTACTTGTACAAATGAAAAAATAAAAATTTAACTAACACTTGCTAATATAAAGTAAATAAAGCGAAAATAAATAAAAACGGTGGTTACACATATGAGATTCAATTGAGATTTCACTAAATCATCCAAGTATATAAATGAACTAAAAACCCTTGTTCACTGTTCATGTTTCCATCACCTATAAAAATATTCTTAACATGGATCCATCACAGGTAAGGAACTAAGCTATTTAGGCTTTACTCTATCGATCTATCGCATAATCTAAAGACAAATAACTCGGATTAAGAAAATGAGTTCAATATGGTCAATGAGTTTTACTTTCTCTTGAGCAATAAACCCTGTTGGGAGGAGCTCTTCTTGTTTTACAAGTCAAACTCATTCAACAAGTAAACCCCACAAAAATAAAGAAAACAACGCACAAGGTAAAGAAGAGCACAAACATTGAGTAATAAACCTAGATTAAGAGAACAAAATATATAGATGAGTTCAGGTAAAGTTACATAAAATCCCAACTAAATAAAAAAAACCTAACTAACCATCAAGATGGATAAGTGCGGAGAATGGACAAAGGTGGGTCTGGAGCGTGCCCTCGATCAGCAAGGTGTGCAACCCCCTTCTCTCAGAACAAAAGACGCACAATAACCTTAGATCTAAACGTGAGCATAGGGTGGCGGAGATGTGGGCGTTGGGTGCTGCTTTGGAACACGTTAACCCGACTTAGCATCAAGCGCTAAACAGCCATGACTTTGTATGCTCGGCGCCCATACTTAAGCCAGGGCTAGGTGGCCACCAAATGGGCGTTGGGCGCCCATCATTACACAATTGCCCCTCTTAGGCTGGCAACACTGTGCATTCAGATCTTGAGCACCTAAAAGCTGTCACACACCAGTAAGCTCAAATTTACTTCCATTTCTTTGGTCATTCTCACAACTTGTCTCAAAACAACTAAAACATGAAAATAAACGTAAAGTATAAATAGATCTAAACCTAAAACTAAATTCCTAAATAATTTCAATTTTAAATGAAAACAGAGGAAAACAAGGTCTTAAATAAGAAGAAATTAGGATAATTGCTCTATTTTACCTATGTAAAAATAGGTAATTTAGACACTTATAAATTATTTAGGTCTATAAAAAAACATCATTTGAGAGATTCCTGCCTACCATGAAAAACTATAAATTTGTCATCATCAAGCAAATTTACCCACACATATTCTCTACCTAATTTCTTAGCTGGAAGGTAGATAGAAAAATTTTCAATAGTTTTTATTGAATTTATGTTGATGTTATCATAAATTCAAAGAGACATTACTAGTAACTTCAATTCAATTTATTGCTTGTGAAATCAAACTTTTGACCTTTGCCTCTTCTTCTTTTTCCATGAGTAAACTTTGTTTTGTAAATCAATCTTATAACCCAGAATGTAGGGTATTACAATTTTAAAGAATGATTAAATTTAATATTTTTTATAATTATAAATATTTAAAAATTTACACCAATTTTTCAAAATTAAAAAAAAATTACATTTATTTTTAGTGGAAATTGTCTACTTATTTAAGTTTTGATTTTGATGAAAACAATCGAGTCACTTGATTAGTTTACATATTTATTAATGTATAAATAGTATAATGTTTGATTAAAAATTATTTATAAATTAAAAATATAGTAGTAAAGTATAAGTTTTAAACAAAGAATAAATACACTATAAAATAAAATATTAGAAAATGTGTTTAAGGTTCAGGAAGAATTACAAGGCTGGTATAATGTAAATTTTACGTGAAAGGAAGAATGGAGAAGTAGAGATCACGAGTTTAAACATATTTCGTCAACAAAATTAATACACTAATAACTAATATTTGTTTATAAAAAGTATTAGAACATGATATAACATGAAAAATCATTAGTCATAAACAGAGTTTAAAAGTTAAGATATTACAATTTACAATGAAAAAATTTTTAAATTGTAGATAATTAAAAAATATAGGTAACATGGTTCATAGAGGTGGTAACATATTTTCCTCCAACACCTTTTATTAGTAGATATAGAGACACATTTTTTAAAACTTTATTTTTCAAAATTTATATATATTTCATTTACTCCTGGAGGTCATACTAGTTTAAGAGAACCTTTTCTGGTTTATATCAGTTTTTCTAGTTGGTTTTCTCACATTCAAATACCATTAAAAATCAATAAAATTCTTGATATCATGAAGAGAGAAAAAAATAGAAGAGAGGAAAAACATAGCACAAAGCTTCTATGGTGGAATGAAAGTACATTTTCATTCTGCATACATACAAGTGACTTGGTTTTGGTGAATATTCAAATATCACAAACAAAAAAGTGTGACATTGGCCTATCATAACCAGACCTCAAAGTATTCACCCAACTTAACCAACATGTTGACTACTAACCTGATTACATACCATACTATAAAAACAACATATCTAAGAGATTTTACTTCCAAAGGCTTCCTTGTCTTGAAAGAACCTTCAGCCTAAAGAGGATCAAAGCACAAACACTTCCCATTATTATTATTACTGTTTTGATATCAACTCATTTTGCTTCCAATTATCTTCTTTCCATTTCCACTTAACCCCTTTTGAAGAGGAAACTGACTCAATATGTGGGGTTGCTCCTGAATGATCCAAGAGGCTTAGCAGCACTTGCTCTCAAGATGAATTGGTGGTAGAAGGCTGCAATGGCTGCTCCAATAAATGGTCCAACCCAAAAGATCCACTGAACAAACATAAGGAACAAGAATATATCAGACAAAAAGTTCCATTTATTTTGTCACTTGAAATGGGAAATTATAAATTTGATTGTAGTATAAAACTTGCTAGTTGTTGAATTCAGAAAACAGTAACTCACTTGATCATCCCAGGCCTTCTTTTGGTTGTACATGACAGCAGCTCCAAGACTCCTAGCAGGGTTAATACCAGTGCCAGTTACTGGGATGGTTGCCAGGTGAACCATGAAAACAGCAAAACCAATTGGAAGTGGAGCCAAAACCTTCAAATGCATAACAAAAGCCCAATAAGAAACTTGTGGTTGAATTAAAACAAAACAAAAATGTAGATAAGAAGTTAAGCAGCAAGGGCAACTTCTGGAAATGTTTAAATAATTGTGAAGTTCACCAAATTAGTACATCTTCGGATCCTAAAGTGTGTTTCAAATAAAAGAACTTTTGCAAAAACATCAGGATCTATGTTTTTACTTTACTTATGCTTTTATCTATTAGATTTAGATCATAACCCACACGCAACATTTACAACTTCAATCCAAACATGCAATTAGAAGTAGCCAATTGGTGTGAATCTACAGACAGACAACCATTTCAAGAACTATTACTAATTATCTTTGAAAACCAAGAAAAATAATCAAAGCTCAATAATTACTTTAACGCCACTCTACCTAATTCCGGTTAGAAAGTAAAGCTAAATGTTTGAAGTTGAGATATCTGATACTTCCACTCAAATTTTAACTTTTCCAATAACCAGACGAAAATAATTTCAAAGAACTTGAGCTTCTATTAAAACCTGAAAGACCTAAAAGTGAATTATGTGCTTGCTTAAAAGCAAGGTATGGCAATATGGTATGAACTTGGTATGTACTATTCCATTTAATCATTGCTTTCAGCACAAGTGCACAACTCATGCAATCAACATTTTCCCCTACAGTTACTGTAACAACGTATTATTCAAAAGGGTGCAAAGAAGTACAAACAGGCCTACAAATTAAAATACAATAAACTCTTACCGGAACATGAGAATCTCTAGCATTTCTCTTGGGGTCAGTTGCAGAAAACACAGTGTACACCAAAACAAAGGTTCCAACGATTTCTGCACCCAATCCAACACCAGTGCTGTACCCTTCACTGAGCTCATTGGCCCCACCACCATACTTATTGTAGTAAGCCTTTTGGAAGGCCTTAACCAACCCAACTCCACATATGGCTCCCAAACACTGAGCCACCATGTACATTATAGCTCTAATCAAAGACACCTTGCGAGCCAAGAACAGCCCAAATGTCACTGCTGGGTTAATGTGACCCCCTACATTGGACAGAAAAATCACAATTTTAGAATTAGAAACAAAAACTTGCTAGCAAATTATGGTTATTTACTTACTCTCAATCAAGAAAACAAGCATAAATGCACTAGCATCCTCAATTTGGAGGCTGAGAAACTTGAGAGAAAAGAGGAATTATTAAAACAAGAAAGGCCATTTAAATATGAAGAACACCATTATATCATTTTAATGAACACTTAAAACAAAAAAGCAAGCTGCCTAATTGGCTAAATAGGGGTATGCTTGATGTCTCTGGCTTTCTCCTAAGTTCAAAAAAGTTAACAAAATAAGGAGTGTTAGCAAATGAAAAGATTCTGAACCACCACGTCATTTATAATCCTAGCAATGTAATATATAATTATTTAATTGGAATAATTTACAAAAATAAATTAATGAATTAATTATATATTATATACTTATTAAATGAAATTATAGATATCATGATCGTTTAGAACCATGCAATAATTTCTTGTTAATAACATGTTTTTTAATACATTTTTTTAACATATTTTATTTTGATTAAAATTTATTTAAATCTACAAAATTAAGAAAGAGAAAAATTAAATGAGGTGCAGGAACCACTAAAATTTATAATTTTTAATAAATTTCAACCAAGAAAAAAAAAATTTACCTCTTTGAAAGCTAAGAAACCAGAAAATAAAAAGGAAACCAAACCAATGCAACAAAAGTGACTCAAGTCAAGTCCATTCAAGCAAATTAAAAGGGTGTCTATGTGAAGAATGAAGAAAATGCAAGTGGAAAGTGAGAACTGAGAACCCACCTGAGATTCCAGCAGTGCAGTAAACAAGGATGAAGATCATGCCACCAAAGGCCCAAGCAATGCCAAGAATGCCAACACCACCACACACATCACCCCCAGCCTTCACATCACTCTGGCTCTTGTAACCAATCACTGTCAACACTGTGATGTAAAGGAAGAGCAGTGTGGCTATGAACTCAGCAATCACAGCCCTATAGAAGGACCATTGTGTGAGTTCCTCAGCATCAATCAAAGGAGCTGGAGGAGGGTCCTGGTAGTCCTTTGCAGAGAAGGAACCATGCTCACCAACCTCAACATCATTCTTAGCCATTGCAATTTGACACCACACACTGATCAAGTGAAGTACCTGAAAGAAAGGCTTAGAAAAAGAAAGAAGGTTTGTTTTGACGTGTGCTAATTAGTGTGAGAAAGATTGAGAAGAGAAGGGGTATATATACATATGTTGTTGATGGAGTGTGGTTAGAGCGTTTGTTTGATGAGTGCAATTTGACACTGAAAAACGAGGCCAAATAATAATAGCAATAAACATTTTGGTTTTGGTCTTGCTTTCACCGACCTTGACCTCACTTTTACTACACCATCACTTCCCCACCACTCCCTTCCATTCATTTGTATTTTTGTTTGTTTTGTCATTTTGTTCTGTCTTGAATGAATCTATCTTTACTTTGGTAGGTTTTTACTACTTCCCTTCCTTTCAAGATATCACTTTTCTTCTTCATCTTCTAAGTTTAGAAAGTAAGCCATTATTTACATCAACTTGTTTTATTTTTTGAGATAGGAGATATGATTCAATTTCCACCCTGATACTCAGAGAAACATAGGTATCCCTTGTCTGTGTTACTTGGATTTTCATATAAGCTCGGAAACATCTAAAAAAGAAGATTGGGATTCTCCTAACCAAACCTAGTATAATTGGGATTTAAGGTTTGCATCCTTTGAATAAAATTGCTCACACCATATTTTTTACTTTTGTAAAATTATCTCCGTATCCCTAAGCAGCTATTGCTAAGCTGTTGTGCACCATCATTTATTATCTTCTTATATAAATTGTTTGCTACATCCAAAATCTTACATGTTTAGAAATTAAGGTTAAATATTATTTATAAATACTTTCCCTACTCAATCCAATAATTAGAAAACAAAACCGTCACCTAGCTGTCGAATTATATGTGTATACAACTATGTGTATAATCCTATTATATTATAGTGTGGGGCATTTTGGTGTGAGACATTCGTGTTCTCATACAAATAATTTTGTAAACTTTTAGTAATACAAAAGAATTTTTGGAATTCATAGTGACCACTCATATAAATAAATGTATCCTTTGATCATGTATTGTGGTTAAATAATGTTCTTCAATTGCTCAACAAAATTGTTTGGTATTTTCTAAAAAAAATGGTGTTATAGTGTTATTAGTTTACATTATCCATGATATATATAGAATATTAAATGGAAATGGATAGTGTAATTTGAGAAACATTTGAAAGTAGATGAATCTGAAACGTGGCTGATAACAGTGCCAGCACACAGTACAAGTAGTAGGTGGCGAAAACTTGTGGCCCGAAATGGCTTGACGGTTCCGGCGGCCTCATTACACTACACATTTTGTTTCTATTATTAATTCAGCACCAGCTTGGTACTGCATTGACGTGAGTCAGATACAAGAAAAGCAACTACTATTTGTTATCACATTATTTTGGCTAAGTGAAAGTAAATTTAACTTAAGAATATATAAGATGGCCAAGTGGGTTAAGAAGAAAGGTAAAAGCAGTCCTAAGTTTAACCTTTATCATTAACAAAAATTAATATGGTTAATCCTAATATTTAGTGTATAGAAAAGTGTGAATAATCAAAATAATTCTAATCATAGTCAGTGTTTATCTAGTTTAATATTTCAGAATTAATTTTAGATAAACTTTTATATATTTAATTTTTATTTTTTTTAAAACAAATCAGAATTGATTGTAAATTAAAATATCTTTAAAAGTTTAATTACTATGTATTAATTATAAGTGTAAAAAATTTTACATTAGTATTTAATTACAATCCTTTGTTTAATTATAAGTGTCAACTTTAACTATTAATATTTTAAAAGTATATAAATCAAGAGATATGATTAAATATTTTTTATATTTTCAATACATACTCATTAAATTTTATATTTAAATAATTTTTGTGTTGAATAAAATTTTAAATAATTTTTATAATAAAAATATTCAATTACATCAATTTAAAGTTAATTTTAACCGTACAAAAGTAATCAATTTGTTCGATGCTGGTTGTGAATATGAGTTGACTTTTTTTAACAGAGTTTTTAAACATATATAGGATTTGGAGATTGAAATATAAATATGACTTTAGAAGGCATAATTATTTATTAACTATTTATATATATATATATTTTGATACAATCTTTTTTGTGTGTATCTGAATAAAATGAAGCTTGAATTAAAAATTTCATTCTAAATTACAAATTACTCATATAATTAATCTATTAGACGGAATTTAGTATAGGTCTTTATTAATTATGTTAGAACATCTTATATCATTTATATAAATACGTAAAGGTTCCCATAGCAGACGCAAAGGAAGATGTAGTGCTCCAAAGCAAAGTAGAGCAGTCCAACAAGATGAACACAGTACCCCTTAAGTTAACTCTGTTGTTTTTCTCTAGAAAATTAAATGTTAATTGAGAGTGATTTTTTATTTAGTGAAGCTATTTTTTATTATACTGTTTCCGGATACTGTGTAATAACATAATTACTTGTAATGTATGTTAGCTAAGATTAGGGGTGTTATGGGATTTGATGTGATTTTGAGTTTAAAATTAGTGATTTTAAGAATAAATTAAAAATAAATAAATATAGTGTGATTTGATTTGTTTTATAAAATTCAAACAAAATTAAATAAATTTTTTGTGGTTTATTTTACGAATTTGTCAAAATAATTAAAAGGGAACCATTTGTTCTGTTGAGTGTAATTTTAACATGTCAACTTATAAATTAAACTAAACTGTACATTTTAAAAATTATAAAAATTAAATCATCTCAGATTTTGTTATGTTGAGTCTTTAGTTTTGGACACCCCAGATGAATAAAAATTATTCTGGCTTTTAAAAAAATGAAAAAGTTGTACAATATAATTGTAAAAAGTGCATAATTAATGAAGCAACACTCATTCGAGAAGCTCCTCTTTCCATAGTTTTTCTTCTCAATGATTGTAGAAATAGAATAGATGGCAAGGAGTAGTGCCGACAAAGCAAACTTTTTCTTCTAAAAAAAGCAAGAGCAAAGACAAATTTATCGATATTTTATTTTAAGAAAAGACAGTCTATTATAATAATAATAAATAAATAAATAAATAAATAAATAAATAAAACAGTTGGAAGTGGAGAAATGACAATACCCATATTTATATTTAAAGTGAAAAAAGTATATGGGTGGTTGGCTGAGACAAAATGCATGGATATATGGAGCAGTACCATCTTATCTCATTGGTTCAGAAATTAATTAATTATTAGCCTGCCATGCCTATACTATATTCTCATCAACAATAATTAAGTATATTAGGTAGTTTTTTATGTGTGGCATGCTTCATAAATAGTTTTTATCTTTCTGATTAGAAATCATCGTGAATAAGAAATTATAAAGAGAGGTTTATCGCATATCTTGTTTTCTAACCCAAGGATACATGAAAATAAAAATTGCATGCTTCTTATAAGGAAAATCATTAGAGTGGTTTCTGTTCAAATGGTGCTTAATTTAGATATGGTATTTCTCAATTCTTAACATTTTAGCTTGTTTTGTCGAATATTGTCTTTTATTTTACTATATATTTGTTTGAAATTGTTTTAAGCTAGGTCAAACAACATTTATATAAACCACTTAAATTTTTAAGAATTTTATTTTATAATATAATATGACGTAAATTAATTTCGTAAAAAATATTATTTATATATATATATTGCTACATAATAAAATAAAAAATTACCAAACAATTTTTTATTTAGAAAAGATTTTAAATTAAAAACAAAATCTAATAAACAACTTATATTTAAAATTTTTAATTTGATTTAAAGTATTTTTAAATTAAAGCAATATGTACCTGGAGATCAAATTCTCAAGAAATTTAGAAACTACAGAAATAAACAATTAACCAGAACATAAAATACTAAAAACTATATTTTAACCTATTAAAAAAAGTTTACACTTTAAAATGAATCACAAGTTTAGTGAAAGCAGCACCTTGATTTCATCCAAAGAAAGTGGCGGTGCCGTCAGCTGTTTCTCATTCAATTATAGAATGCCAAATAGTATGTATTTGTCCCACACAATACAATCACACATTCACAAAATGTTCAACAAAATTCAAAATCATCTTACTAACAATAAGTTTTTCTAAAATTATTTTTAAAAAAATACAATAAAAATAGTAAAAGATATTTTTTATAAACTTTTTAAAAAATATGAGATTTTTTAAGTTAATTTTAGTTAAACTTAATTAAATTTTTTACTAAATTTCACTTTTTGTGAAAATTTAAAATAATTTTTTGGCCCTAAGTTTAATTGAAAATTAGGAACTAAAAGAAAAATTTAGTCAAATTTGAAGGCTAAAAATTTAATTAATTATTTTATTTAATATGTAAAAGTTTTTCATATATATTTTTTAAGACTTAAATTCAATTTTTTTTCTTATTTTCTAAAATTTATAATTTCTCAAATTTTTAAAATTCAAATTTTGATTATTCCATCAAATTAAAATCGTTAATTGTTGTCAAAATAATATCGACTATGAGTAGATTACATAAATAATTTCATCTTAAATCAAGTTAATTTTTTTAGCGTAAATATTTTTTATTTAGAAAAAATTAAAATAATAAATTTTATAAAATTAGAAGAATAATTTTTTTAAAAAATATATATGACCAGAATTATAGAATTTGAAAATAAGAAACTAAAATTATATTTAATTTTTTAAAAAAATAAATAACTATTTTAAATTCTTGAATTTATTTTCAAAATACTTCTAAAAAATGTGATTCAAACACATCCTAAATCGCTTTCAATGTCATTGTTATTATGTGCACTAAATTATTGTCGGTGACTCCTTTGTTGACTCTGCCATTATTTAGGAACTGTTTTCTCTTGTGTAGTTCTGTCATTTCATTTTCATCACCTTTTTCATTCAACCTTTTTACTATTACCACGTTTTTTTACACGCTACAATTTGTGTCGTTTTGTCCCTATCACAGTGACATCATAGGAAATTGTTTAATTTCTTTTGTTGTTTATTGTAAGGCTTTTCGTTCAGAATTAATTGTCTTCTCTCTTTGTTGAAAATTTGAAAAGAAGCCTGCTTGCTCAATCATCAATGGAATACCTTAAATTTCTTTTCTCATTACTATTAGTATTTTATTGAGGCGTACAAATTTATCTTTATTTATAATTTTTTTGAATTATGCTAGCATAATATTGTTAATTTATCAATTTTTTTTATAGAATTTGAAAATATATTTGTTATAAATTTAAATGTAAACTAATGCATTAATTATGTAAAATTAATAAACTTATTATAATTTTTTACACTTTTAAAATAATTATTATAAAAAATTAATAAACTTATAATACAAAACAATTTATGATCAATTATAATGTAAAATTATTTTATTCGGGTTGTATACTGTATTTTTTTTTATAACTTTTAATAATATCTCTTATTTAAATATCATATTTTCATCTACAAAATTAATAAAGGATCTAAAGCAGTATATTATTAAGAAAATACCTTAAGTTAAAACACCTAAACAATTAACTTATATTTTGTATATTTTATTTTTTTTTATAGAATTTAATTAGTATGTAACCATAGAAATTTCTATTAACTTGTATCGGTACATTTATAGTATGAGACTTGAGGTATTCATTTAAGGCGTTTTAAGAAAATTAAATGGTTCAGAAATATCTTGTTAATTATTTTTCTTCATCACTCTAAAGATTGACTTTGAATCAGAATCATTTATTTTTCATCCAAGACTATGATTTAACAACTGCACTGAACATAAGCAACATTTAACTCAACTTTGCATATCATCACAAAAACATGAACAGACAATATTTAATATTAAAGATAAAGTAAAAATCTCAAATTCTAGCTGGGATTACAAAGTGCTTGAAAACATTAAAGGGTATTTCCCATTTAAAAAGAGGCTCCCTTTTCTTGAAAGAACCTTCAATCTACAGAGGATCCATGCACAAACATTTCCTGTTATCATTGTTGTTTCAATATCAACTCATTTGGCTTCCAACTATCTTCTTCTTTTTTGAAGCCATGAAGTGTAAACTGAATCAATATGTGGGGTTGCTCCTGAATGATCCAAGAGCCTTAGCAGCACCTGCTCTCAATATGAATTGGTGGTAGAAGGCTGCAATGGCTGCTCCAATAAATGGTCCAACCCAAAAGATCCACTGACAAAACATAAGGAACAAGAATAGATCAGACAAAAGTTGCCAACTTGCCATCTCATGCATCCTTTGCTACTTGGCATGGCAAATTATAAATTTGATTATTTTTCTAAAGGACAAAACTTACATACAGTTATATTTTATGATCACTAAGAATCAAACAAGTAAAGAAGTTTACAATAAGTGTATAGTTTTATAAGTGTTGTGTAGCTCTTCAATTAGAATTTGAAGATCATCTTGGTAATACACAAAAAAAAGGTTGGAATTAAAGAATTATACATTGATAAAACTTTAATTATAACAGAACAATAGCACATACAACATCTATAGAACTATATGTAAGTTTTTTTTTTTTTTTTTCCTTTTATAAAACTAGAAAGTTGGTGAGTATAGAACAAAGTTACTCACATGGTCATCCCAGGCCTTCTGTTTGTTGTACATGACAGCAGCTCCAAGACTCCTAGCAGGGTTAATACCAGTTCCAGTGACTGGGATGGTTGCCAAGTGAACCATGAACACAGCAAAGCCAATTGGAAGTGGAGCCAAAACCTTCAAATACAGAACAAAAGCACAGTAAGAAACTCATCATGCGATTGAACTGAAACAAAAAAAATAGATAAGATGTTATGCCAAACATACAAATCCAAGTTCTTTATGTTTTTCCTGTTATGGCTATTGTGTAATTGATAAGAAGGCACTCCTTGTGCACTCTTCTTTTTTATATTAATAATATTATTTGGCTTATATAAAAAAAATCCAAATTAATTATCAAGGTTTTAAATTGTTGTTGGGGTAGCAGTTTCATCATGATCATTGATGTTGCAGGAAATTATGGTGCAATATGTTAATGTTGCAACTAAATCGCAGTTGTGGACAATTTGTTTTCTAAACTTGTGAAAAAAAGAAATTTGGAATTGAACAACAATAAACACTTCGGTCAGATGGGGCATGCCCCAAGTGAGGAGCATGGTTTCTTTTTCTTTATTAATTTTAGAGAATCTGAGGAAGTGTTTGGAAGAACCTAAAGCTGATAATGACAAAAGAGGAGGCTGGAAACTCGCGAGATTTGCCAGCTAGGAGGAAAGTTGTGTCAAACATGAATGACACTGTTATGCACACTTTAATTTTAGGCCGTAAGTTCACACATCAACAAAGATAAATTTTGCTTCTAAGACAAAAGAAAACAGACGAAAACTCCTGAAGAATCCACTTTTCTCAAAAGAAGAAAGAAATCAGATAAGATTCGTATGATAAGGCCATGAAAGTCAAATATCACCACAGAATCACATATGGTAATGGCGTAATGGGTCCATATTTCTCGAGCATATGGTAACATTGCACTTCAATAAAAACCATTCTGTATTTGGAAATTTTGGTTAAAGAAAGTGATAGGTTCACCACTCTAGGATGCTTAGAAGAATGAAAAATGTAACCATTAAGACATAGAATATGCCCACAGGAAAAGATTACCCTCTTTCTTGTTTTGAGGACAAGATAATCAAAGAAAGTAGTAGAAAGAAAGAAAAAGTAAGCAAGACAAGTGGAATATTTCATCTACATTGAATGCAATCAGATCTACACAATATTTAATTACAGATGAAGTCTTTAGAAAAAAGTTGTGAAAAGAAGAATTTAGATTGCAACATCAAAAGGGAAACCCAGCTGGCTAAGATCTTTAATTGCTACATGAAGGGTGGTCTAGTTCAGATTATTCTGAAATGTTTATTGAAAATAAAGCTTCTATAATTAATTTTTGTTAATAATAATAAGCATATACGTTGACTGTGCACTATAGCATGAGCTTAAACATCATCATTTCCAAACGGAAAAATTATTGAATGGCAGCATGTACAACTTCTGGAAATGGGATGGAAATTTTTTAAACAGTTGTGAAGTTCACAGAATTAGGAATATTCAAGAACTACAACTAATTATCCATGAAATTAAAAACTAAGAAAATATATCAAAGCATCTTAATTAGTACTCAAATGCCACTTTACCTAGTTTCAGTTAGCAAGCAAAGCAAGATGCTTAAAGTTGAGATATCTTATAACTAAGTCACTTACTCAACTTTTTTCTTTACCAATAACAAGTATAGAATAATTTCAAAGAACTTAACATCCTATTTAAAACCTGAAAGACTTAAGAGTGAATCCATGCTTGACTAAAAGAAGGTTATGACAATATAATATGAACTTAATATGTACTCTTCAGTTAATGTAATTAAGTATTTTTCAAGAAGGAAGGCAAAGATGCTCAAACAAGACTACAATAAAATAAATAACTGAACACATACCGGCACATGAGAATCTCTAGCATTCCTCTTGGGGTCAGTTGCAGAAAACACAGTGTAGACCAAAACAAAGGTTCCAATTATCTCTGCACCCAATCCAACACCTGTGCTGTACCCTTCACTGAGCTCATTGGCCCCACCACCATACCCGTTGTAGTAAGCCTTTTGGAAGGCCTTAACCAACCCAACTCCACATATGGCACCCAAACACTGAGCCACCATGTACATTATAGCTCTAATCAAAGACACCTTGCGAGCTAAGAAAAGTCCAAATGTCACTGCTGGGTTAATGTGACCCCCTACATTATCACAATTTTCAGAATTAGTAACAAATCTTGCTAGCAAATCATGGTTATTGATTTACTTTCAACCAAGAAAACAAGCACAAACGCACTGGCACTAGCATCCTCAGTTTGGATTTGAAAGATGAGAAAGTTGAGAGAAGAGGGGAATAGTAAACTAGAAAAACATTCAAAACCAAACCATGTTGGCTATTGACTAAATGGGGATATGCTTGATGTTTATGCTGACCAAACAACAATTTGAGCAATGTTTTAAAAACCAGTCCACGACTGTGATTTTGACCATAATGTTAAGGTCTCTGGGGCTCTACCACCTCAATTGTGGCTACATCAATATCTTGTCTTTAATTTCCTCAATATCAAGAATCACAACAAAGAGCTATACAACTACAATTTAAAACCTCAGATTATAGTTTATAGAAAGCAAGTTGACCTTTTTGGATGCTAAGAAGTCAGAATATAAAAAGGAAACCAAACCAATCAAACAAACTGGTAAAACATGAAGCAAAAGAAACTCAAGTCCATGCAAGCAAATTCAAAGGGTGTGCAAGTGAAGAATGAGGAAAATGAGACAGAAAAGTGAAGACCCACCTGAGATTCCAGCAGTGCAGTAAACAAGAATGAAGATCATGCCACCAAAGGCCCAAGCAATGCCAAGAATGCCAACACCACCACACACATCACCCCCAGCCTTCACATCACTCTGGCTCTTGTAACCAATCACAGTCAACACAGTGATGTAAAGAAAGAGCAGTGTGGCAATGAACTCAGCAATCAAGGCCCTGTAGAAGGACCATTGTGTGAGTTCCTCAGCATCAATCAAAGGAGCTGGAGGAGGGTCATGGTAGTCCTTGCCAGAGAAGGAACCACGCTCAGCAACCTCAACATCATGCTTAGCCATTGCAATTTGCAACACCTTTTTGGTTTTGACACAGCACAATGATCAAGTAAAGAAGAACCTGAAAGAAAGGCTCAGAAAAAGAAAGAAGGCTTGTTTTGATGTGTGTTAATTAGTGTGAGAGGAGAAGGGTATATATGGTGTTGATGGAGTGTGGTTAGAACGTTTGATTAGTGTAATTTGACACTGAAAAACAAAACCAAAACAATAATAGCAACAAACTTTTTGTTTGGCTTTCACCGACCCTGACCTCACTTTCACTACACCACCACCTCTCTTCCATTCATTTACATTTTTGTGTTGCTTATTTATTATTTTGTCATTTTCTTCTCACTATTATCTATCTTACTACTTCCTGAGGTTTTTGAATTTTAGCTACTTCCCTTCCATTTCAAGGAATCAGTTTTCTTCCTCTTCTTCATCATCTAAGCTTAGCAAGTTAGCCATTATTTTTTTAAAATAAACCAGTTATCAATACATGCTGAGTGTTGAAATTTCACATAATATACTTTTGGAAAGGAATGAGATAAACAAAATATTAAGTTTACTCGTGTTTTTTACTTTAAGTTTTTTATTTTCACTTTAGACTGAACAAACGATTATTTTTCATGTAATTAGGAAAGCTAAGCCATTGTTCTAATTATCATAATTAAAAAATAACCATTATTTTAATTACAGTAATAAAAATAAATTATTGTCTAATTATGATAATTAATAAATTTTATCATCAATTATTATAAAAATTATTCTACCTTCATTTTGGCTATTCCATATCAATGTACAATGTAATGAATTTTTTTTTTCATCCTCTTTTTATTTTCTCTTTGTTAAAGTTGAACAATTTATTCAACTTGGATTGCAATTTGCAAACATGTCACTTCCTAATTATATTAATTACAATAGCTAGAAAATCTAGTTAATAAAACCTTTATTTTTACTTAGCCCCAAAAAAGATTATGTTTACTTTGTCTATGATAATTGACTTTCATTAACCCTTAATGAGGAAAATATACATATGTTATCCGTTAATTCATGTAGGTAACCTTGAGCTTATATTAAAATGATATTTATTTTTCTAACTATTTAAAAATAAAAAGTAGAAAAATGGACTTGCAGAAAGCTATCATTTCTGAATACTTTTTTTTTTGTAATAAAAAAAAACTTATTTATTTATGTTTAATTATTGTAAAAATTAACTTGGACAAATAGAGTAGAACACACAAATGTTCACAAAAAAAATAAAAAAAATCACACAGACGTGTGAAAACAAGCTGTTTAGGGAAAAAACAAAGTAATGCGTAGAAACCGTTTGAAAAGTTTGCCTGGACGTCACTCTAACAAAATTTATTTTAAATAAAATTCATTTCGAATAATTAATTATTATTGTGAAAATTATTTTAAAAAATATAATTTAAGTTTGAAAGTTTTTATTATAAAAATAAAAAATTTGAAGTACAATTGACTAAAAAAATTTTAATCGAACACAAAATTTATTTTAAATTACTTTAAATTAAAATTAATTCAAAATTATTGGCCATTTCTCGGAAATAAACGCGAAACCACGCAGTTGATTTAACGTTAACGTGGCTTTTACTCGGCGTTCAAGGAAAATTGGATGTTTAACGTTATCTGACTTTTTCAAAGGTATAAATAAGAAAACTTCTCATTAAACTTTAAAGTGGATCCTAACGTTACATGACTTTCTTTAAGGAACAAAGAAGACTTCAAATTTTCGTTTAACGTTACACAGTACATGAGTGAGTAAGTTTTAATTAATCTTTTAATCTCTAATCTTAATTAAATTAAATGCTTGTTTTCAAATTTTATTATTTATATTTTATCTTATTTCAAAAAGGTTTCATAAGCTAAATTTATTATTTAAGAATTAAGGAAAAACAATCATTTTTGCTGTTTATTAGATGCACAGTTAAGAATTAAGGAAAAACAATAAATTTTGTAATTTTATTTTATATTTTTCTACTTCATAGTATGTTATACAGTTAAATTGTTAATTTTATATATATTATAAAGATTTTAACAATATAGTGTAAAAAACATTACAAGTGAGTGCATGTTAATTAAATTCTTTATTTACTATTATATTAATAGATATTTAAATTTTGTTATTTTCAAAAAAATTTCTGCAACATTAATGAAAAATATATAATAATTTCAGTGTGTATGTTCAATCTGATGTTAATACATTTATTCTAAAATATTTTTTCCATAGTCATTTTATATATACTATATTAGAATTCTTAACAATAAATTAATATTTTAATTTATAAAAGTACTTCTAAAATTTAATTCAAATACAACATTATAATCCGTATGACATACATAGTACAGCTGAAAAATATTTTAAGAACAATAATTGATAACTATGGTTTGCAAAATTATAAAACCAATTAAAGTATATTTTTTTCTACCAGCTATCTTGATCGTGTTATTAGTTTATGTTATCCAAAATATATATTTAAATGGAAAATGAATACTATGCATTTTTTAGAAAGTTATGAAAGCAGAGAAATGTGAGGTTAGAAAACGTGGCTAAGCCAACACTACCAACCCACAAAAGCAAAGTTGTGGTCCTAAACACCTTGACGGTTCTGATGTTTAACGTTAGACCCACTATTAATAATTGTTGACCAAATTTCATCACTAGTACTAAGGTTTTATTTGAAACTCTATATTTTAATGTTTTTAATATGTTTTAGGGTTTTAGGTAAGAGTTTAATTGGTATATACTGAAAATATAAAATATTTTTACACTCACATTCAGTATGTGACTTTATGTAACTTTTAAAGTAATAATAAAGAAAGTCAACACATTTACTCTGAATGAAGGGATTGTGATTGAATATCAATGTATATCAATTAAACTCTTTATTTAAAGTATTTTAAACTAACCTTCAAAAAACACAACCTTATTTTGTCTGAATTTTTTTTTTTCAAGATATGAGTAGTATCACATATAACTTTTAGAGATCAAATTGGTGTTTAATCATTTTATTTTAATGAAGTTTTCATAAATTTTTTTTATATATAATAATGATAATAATAAAGTTAGCATATAAAATCTAACTTTTCTCTAAAACATATATATTAATTGAAACAAAATTATTCATCTTAATTTGTGAACTTAATTAAATCCTTAATATCTGATTCCGCTAAATATTTTTTAAAAAAAATGTCATTTATAATAGTCTTTCATGCTTAATCAGAACTATCTTTTAAGATGTTATCATAGATAATACCTACTAAAAATATTTAATATTATATATAAAGAAAAAGAAATTTACATACTCTATATAAACATAAAAAGACTTATTTTTTATCTTTTGAAATATATATATATATATATATATATATATATATATATATATTATAACGAAACATCATGGATTTAACAATGAATAATTAACTTGAAAACAATATAGTTTTTATCATAAGCAAAAAAATATGGTATTCAATAAATAATAATTAAGGTTATGAAGTATAGCATTGTTTCATGTACACAAATCATTGAAGAGTTTGTTTTTTTTTTTTTTTGGCTTATGAGGTTTTTTCTTTTTCATTTTACATTTATGATCGGTGAGTTTGGTAAGGGAAGTTTTTTTTTATTTGGGAAACAAAATTCGTAGATGTTATAATGTTAAGAATTATAAATATATATATATATAGATAGATAGATTATACCGGATAAATCTTTTGGGTACTCCATAATATCTAAAAAACTTTACAGCAATTTGGGGAAATAACACAACGTCTTGGGTAGACCTTTATAAACATGCTTTGGCAAGATCTTGACCAGATTTAACTTAGAAAAATTATCATATATTCCTATGCAACATTACCCTAATTAGAATAGTCTATCCCAATTATATATTTATAAATAGAGATAATTAGTGGGATTTGAATTATTATTTTATTATTCATTTTACTCTTGATTGACTTTTATCATGTCATTAATAGTGTACGACAAATTTCTTTTTCTACTTGAGTGCCGGAATAATTTTTCAAGTATTTTTACACAAGTTTTCCAGAATTACTATGAATCACCTTGGAGGCTTGGACACAATTACACAAAATATCATGAAAAATATTTGTCCTCTTAGCATCCGTGCAAATGCATAGATAAAAGCAATAATTTGGAATTCTAGAAATACTTTGCAGTGGTTTTGTTTGCAATCTCATATTTACCGGTAATAAATAATAATATATAAATAAGTTGTGTAAATCTCACTTTAAAAATTAATTTTATGAGGTTGAATTAAAATTAATTTTATAAATTTTAATATAATATCAGAGTCTAATATGGTTATTTATTATTAGATTATTCATAAATATTAAATTTATATTTGAGTTCAACTTCTCAAGACGAGAAATATGTATTGAAGATCCTATATTAACTAGTAATATGATCAAATAATAATATATAAATAAGGTGTAAATCTTATGAGATTGAATTATGCCAATTTTATCAATTTTAATAATTATTTTATATTGTAGAAATTAATAAAAACTAAATCCTTAAAAACAACCTAATATTTAATTGGGCACAATTTGTGAAAGCAGCATTTCATTCCAACATGGTGGTTTCGTGAGCTGTTTGGCAGTGAATCATAAAAAGCCACATAATTACCCAGTGACCAACTATTCACTGTTAACGTCCTATGTGACTGTCCCACAAATCAGACAATCAGAAAATGTTTCACTAAAATTCAAAACCATTGTTACAAACCCATAAATCGAGGTGGTTGTGCAAGAACATATTGTATTCACATATAATAAACATGGCTACATTCAAAATCTCATTGCTTAGAAAATTAGTAGTCTTTTAGGACATTCAAAGTTTCATTGCTTAGAAAATTAGTGTCGTAAAAAATGGATAAGTTTGACCCATATGGATTACTAAGTGGGTTAATCTGAGTATTTTTGTTCAGGAAAAGTTTTAACTTTTTTATTCCAGCAAAATGAAAATTTGAATAGTATATTTCTTAATTTAAAGTATTATATATTCTTATAATAAAAGATTTATGTATCTTTTATTTTATTTTTTTTATTTTTTCGACAAACGATTGCCAATAAAAGAAATTGTAATTTTTTATCCTCCACAAACGTTTGTCGAAGAATAATAGGAAACACAAAAAAATAATAATTATACTAAAAATGTAATTCATTAATAAATTAAATTATTATACTAAAAAAATAAGAAATTAAATTACTCTACTAAAAAAAATAAAAAATTAAATAATTATACTATATTAGACTAACAAAATATTTAATTAAATAATTATATTAAACACGTAATTCATTACGTAAACTAATATAATAAACATGTAATTATTATAATAAAAAAATAAATTAAATAAATATACTGAAAATAATAAATTAAGTACATTAAAAATTAAATTATTATACTAAAAAAATAAGAAATTAAAATATTATACTAAAAAAATAAGAAATTAAATAAAATTTTAATTGGTATATACCCGCAGTATAAAATATTTTTACACTAACGTTTAATCACAGACAGAAAATAAAGTGAGGAAAGAGAGTGTGAGTAGAGAAAATGATGTAACGGAGAAAGCAAAAAGAAAGAATCACATATAAAATGAAAATTTATAAAAAAAAATTAAAAGAGTAGATATTAATTCAAATAAAAAGTAGTGTTAATT
This sequence comes from Psophocarpus tetragonolobus, assembly GCA_037954015.1. Lineage (NCBI taxonomy): Eukaryota > Viridiplantae > Streptophyta > Magnoliopsida > Fabales > Fabaceae > Psophocarpus > Psophocarpus tetragonolobus. The sequence goes on along the minus strand of CM075696.1, from coordinate 12,663,983 downwards.
GAAATTTCTCACCCAAACTAATGGTGAATAGGGGTATCCAAAAAAATACTTGTTTTGACATTTTTATTGATACTCAAAGTGAATATCATTTATAAATATTTCTTTCCTCAATTTATCAACAATTTTTTTTTCAAGATAAAATTGTGATAAAGAAATTTTAAAAGTAACTCTAACTATACTTTTAAATTAATGGTAAAAACATTCAACCTACAAAAAGAACATTATCTCCCAAAGATGAAAAACAAAAAATCTAATTAAAAAAAACATCTCACTTTCAGGGTAACTATTATTAATATTGTCGACCAAGTTCTTGTTTGTGGCTCCATTATTGACTCGATCTCTGGCATAATTTTCGGAACCGTTTTCATTTTTCGAGTTCTTAGTTCATTTTCATCACCTTATTATTACCACGTTTATTACATGCTACAGTTTATATCGTTTTCTCCGTGTCAAAGTGTAGCAACATATATATGAGATTGTATAATTTCTTTTGTTTCTTGTGAGGCTTTTCGTGGAGGATTACTACAATCTTCTTTTAAAATGAAGACAATATTAGTACAATTTGAAGTTTATAAAATCTTTTTGGGATACAATTAAGGAGAATGTGAGAAAAGTTTTGGTTGACTTTCATTAGAATGGGAAGCTTTTAAGGGGTTTAAATGCGTTATTCATTTCCTGATCTCCTAAACAGAGTGTTCCGAGGGATTAGAAGATTATAAACCAATCTCGCTAATTAGTGTACTGTATAAGATCATTGCAAATGTGTTAGCTACCAAAATTCAAAAGGTGATGTCTTCTCTCATTGAAGAAAGCAAGTCAGCTTTTATTAAAGGGAGACAAGTGTTTGATAGTGTGGTTGTAGTCAAAGAAGTAATTCAGGAATCTAAGCAGCATAAGAAATCAATGTTGGTTTTTAAAGCTATTTTGAGAAGGCATACAACTCTGTCAATTGACCATTCTTGCTCTATATGCTAAAACGCTTCGGATTTGGGGAGAAGTGGATTAGCTGGATTCAAAACTGTTTTTCCTCCTTATCTGTATCAATCTTGGCGAATGGAAGTGCTACGAATGAATTATGTATAAAGAGAGGTATGCGTTAGGGTGATCCTATGACCCCTTTCTTGTTTCTAATTGTGGTTGAAGGGTTAGGTGGGCTGGTTAGGAAGGCTTTTTCTGTTAATCTGATTTCAGGTATAAAGTTCCATAATCAAGAACTCCAAATGGTTCTTCAACAGTTTGCAGATGACACAATCTTCATGATTTTGTCAGAGCTCCAAAATGTGTTCACCCTTAAGAGTGTTTTGAGGGTCTATGAAATGGCTTCTAGTCTTAGGATTAATTTCCATAAGAGAAAATTGGGTGGGGTTGGAGTGAAGAGATCGGAGGTGGAAACCTTTGCTAAAGTCCTTAACTGTGACATTCTGAATATGTCGTTCTCCTATCTTGGGATTTCAGTGAGGGCAAACGTGAAAAGTGAGAATGTGTGGAAACCTATTATTAATAAGATGAGAGCAAAGCTAACACCGTGGAGGCAAAAAAATCTTTCATTTGGAGGGCGGATTTTACTTGATCAAATCCACTACCTTTGCTATTCCACTTTTTTCTTGTCTTATTTCAGGGTACCAAAGAAGATGGTTAATGCCATTCAATCACTGTAAAGGAAGTTCTTGTGCGGAGGTTTAGAAGATAGTTCAAAAGTGGTCTGGATTAGTTAGGACCAAGTCTGTAGAGACAAATGTAGTGGAGGGTTGGGATTAAAAGATGTAAGGGCTTTTAATAAAGCACTTCTGGGCAAATGGCGCTAGAGAATTCTCCAAGGAGGACAAGAACTCTGGATTAAAGTATTGGTGACACGATATAGAGAGGATATAAGAAGAAACCTGGTTTCTAGGAGAAGGAGAGGGTGCTCCTAATGGTGGAACAACATCCTCAAAGTTACTAAAGTGGAAAGGAGGGGCAACTGGTTTTCAAAGGAGGCTAAGTTGGTGATGGGGGATGGGACTTTGGTGAAATTTTGGGAAGGAGATTGGCTGATAGAAGATGGGCTAAAAACTAGGTTCCCTAGGCTCTATGCATCGTCTAATCAAAGGGATGTATTTGTTTCAGACGTTGGTGAATGGTGTAATAATAGATGGGTTTGGCAGTTAAATTGGATGAGGGAACTACTTGGTTAAGAAGAAGGGTGGGTGAGAGAATTAGAGGCAGTGCTAGAAGGGGTCCACCTTAGGCAGGATAAGAGAGATGGATGGAAATGGGGCACTAGTCTTGGGGTATCGAACTACTACCTAGTGAGTTAGGCATACCGACTAATTTTGGAGGCACCCCCGAATAATATGTCACTGTTTTTTAGCAGACTGTGAAGGACTAAGGCTTCGTCTAAGGTGGTTGCGTTTGCTTGGAAAGTGACTCTGAATAGGATTCCTACTAGAATTGAATTGGCAAGGTGGTTTATTATTCATCTGAGCATGATTATCTGTCCGTTGTGTGGCCTTGAGCCAGAATCTATACCTCACATTCTATTTTCTTGCAAATGTAGCTATGTTATCTAGTTTGGGTTTACTACTACTTTACCTGATACTTGTGAAATGAGTTTTTGACAATTACTAGGATTTTGTAACCTAGTTGGTCAGGGTCATTCTCATATCTTTAGTTTGATCTAGATGTTAGTACTTTGGAGTATTTGGCTCGCTAGGAATGCATCAATTTTTTAAAGGGGATTCATTCCTTTCAGAAGAAGTCTGGCTCATGGCTCTGCAACAATCATGGTTATAGATTAAAGGTTACAGCAAGCTATCAGATGTGTCTTTTTTTGAATGGTTTATGTCCCTTGTACTATGCATGAAGCGTATTAGGCTCCAGAATTCATATATCACTTCTACTTGTGGCTTATTTCCTTTACTTGTTCATCTGGGTATTCTATGGGATCATTGTAGGTTGTTGCTTGTTGTGGGGGTCATATTGTCTGTTTGTTCTTTGTTGTCTTTGTAACTCTGTATTTGCCACTATCATATCTTGTGACGAGTGACTGATCTAATATTAATTTTGGCTTTCTTAAAAAAAAGTAAATAATACCATTTTTAGTTTATAAAAGTGTGTAAGATTACTACATTATTCCTTGAAATTAAAAAAAAAATGATTCCTATGGAAAATTAATAATAAATTATTACAATAATAGCACGTTGATGATGAAAATATAAATTAAGAGGGTTAAAAAATGTGTATATAATGACAAATTGTTGTTCATTTTGGTATCTTAGTGGGATAACACATACCAAATAATGTGGGAGATACCATTCTCTAGGTGATGGTGAAGATTTTTTATATACAATTGTGTTATGTAAAATTGTCTAATGCAGTAACAATTTTATAACACTCACATAGATTAATGAATTGGTAGTTGAGAGGTTTGAGCTATTTGAGATAACAAGTATCTAGATTATATTTTGAGCTATTTCAGATAACGTGTATTTTGAGTGTGATTTGAGCTAATTGAGTTAGTGTGTATGCTGATATGATTTGAGTTATTTGAAATGACGTATGTGTAGATTTCATGGTTGAGCTATTTGAGATAGTATGTATGTTAATTATATTATTGAGCTTTATGTGATAGCATACATGTTGACTGTATGAATAAGCTATTTGATATAGCATGTGCATTGAGTGCATGATAGCGCTATCTGAGATAGTGTGCATGTCGAATGTGTGAATACTTGTATGTTTATTCATGATTGTTTGGGGGTTGTTGCATATGGTAACTGAGTTGTGTACATTGAATTAGGGATATTTGTACGATTTTTGTGATCCCAGTGTTTTACATCAAAAGGATGTACTCAAATAGAGATTGTATGTCTGATGGATCCTATGGATGTCAGACATTAGTCAGAAGTATCATATGAGTATTGCCCTAGCTATAGCTGGTTGCTTGATAGATCAAGTAGATGTTAGACACCATTTGAAAAATGAAGTTGATGGGACCACCTCAGTATTCAAATTTAATGTGTGTTTTCTAGAAAATATTGAGTCTTATGGTCTTATTGAGATGTGTGCTTATGTTCAAGGCAATATGAGCATGTATGGTAGGATTGTTGTGAATTGTATCGTGTTTAATGATTGAATTATAACATGTTAAATTGATAGTTTTGCTATGTTTCATGAAATTGACTTATTCTGTTTGAGCTTACCCTTATTTTTATGTGTTTGTAGTTGATTATGATGATCATGCTTTACATGAGAGTAGATGACAATGGTGGATCTCAGAAGTAGTAGAGATGAGACTAAGAAGAGTGATGACTCGGCAGGGACTATAAATTCCATTTTGTGATATATAGTTTATGTCTATAGGTTATGTTGAACTTGTAATGTAAACTATTATATAGTTTGTGATTGAATATGGGTTGTGGTGAAACATTGTAAGATGTGATATGTGGTATGAACATGTACATGTGTGTTGAAACTAAAACAGGTTATACAATGATTGAATTGTAGAGTTAGCTAATCATGAATGAGAATTAATTGTAGTTATGCATGATAAAATGTTCAAGTAATTGAGCACTTGAAGTGTTAGAGAAAATGTGGAAATTATGCAGCTGAGGTTCTACATTTTGCAGGGTCTCGTTTGACGACAAATCTCCCCATTGAAATTTAACACATGTTACCCAAATTTGCAACTTTGCACACACTAAGAGGTCTCGTCCAAAACAAATTACTCTTTGTTTAGAATTAAACAAGTTTTTCGCCCTGCAACATGTCTCTGATCGAAGTCACTTTTATTGGGATAGTCTAATAGAAGGTCCTCATTGGACGACAATGGTCGCTAAGTGAGCCAAAGCAGTATATATCATGAATGAGATGTTTGAAGTTTTTGAAAATGTTGAGTTTTGATTCGTTCTAAGTGTATAATTGTTTCTCTTATGTATTTGGAATAATATATTCTTTGAAAATATAGGTTTGTTTGAAAGTAACATCATAGGAAGTGTTAGTATTTTTGGGACGTTACAATTTCATTTGGTGGGTTTCATGTCTAGTTGACCAACTCTAAAAAAGATTGGACAAGAAGCAAAGAAGACTAGGCAAGAAGAGGAGAAGAATGAAAAAAAAAAAAGTATTAAGAGGATAGCTAACTTCCAAAAACTTAAAAATAGAACAAGTTTTTTTTTAAGTAAATTAAAATTATCTCAAACTTCATTTAAAAAATTCATTTCATCATCTTTTTTATCCAAATAAGTTTTTCTTTTAATTTTAAATTTGAAAACACAAGAAATTGAAAAACTACAATTATTCCCTAATGGAACCTTAATTAGTAGCATAAAACATGTGCATAAGAAAATATTGTGGGATTTTCTATCTTACAAGTAATCTTAAATAGGAGTCTATTTAGTTCATACATTTAGTGGGTTTGTGAACCATAATTATTTTAATTTTTTTTTTTAAAGAACAAATCAATATCCCAATAATTATATTATTGTACAAATTAATCTTAAACAGCTTTAAAGAACGCTTTAAAACATTTTAAAATGTTTTAGCATAAAAAAATTAAGAAACTAACATGATAAATTATCTTTCATAAACCTACCCACCACCTATTGTTGTCTTTAGGATCATTGATTTAAATATAATCTTCATCTATATATATATTGAATCCATAATTTCGTCTGTCCATAACATTGTTGGTCAATCCTGGCCTTGCATTTACATCTTCAACTTCTTATGCATTTTAACTGGCCCTTACATTCATTCTAATTAAGTTGAGGCCATTACTATTAGCACCCCTAATAGCTATTCACATTCCACACCTTTTCATTATTTTGCTTTTCGATGAAAATGTTGTAGATACTTGATATTCTTGCACAAAATAGAAATGTCATTTCATTTTATAAGAGTTTTAATAATGTGACTTTAATTAGTATACACTCATAATGTAAAAGAGTCTTATAATGAAGTTTAATCATAATTTTTCATTTAGATGACTTTTAAAGTATTAATGGATAAAATCAACAAATTTATTATAAATGAAGAGTTGTAATTGCATGCAAGAGTAAAACTTCATTAAATAATTTATTTCCTAATTTAATAATTTTCAATAAATTAGAAAAATTATGTTAGAGGGTATATTATTAAAGTTTGATTAGTAAAGTATAACCACATAAATTTTTATTTTTCAATAATTTTGAATCCGGTAGAAAATATGTTTAAAAGAATATATTAGAGTGCTCTAGTAGCATTTTTCTTTCATTATATATCTTGAAAAACATCTTATCGAGATGTGTAATAGAAATATCTTAACAAAATTTTATTTAAATAAATAAATGAAATATATTTATGATCAATCTATTCTTGTCAAAATCGAAGTGAAAATGTGTATCTCAATAAGCTTTTATTGAGATATAAAAGACAAAAGGTTTTTTTATGTACTACTCCTCATTATAAGATATTATTTTAAAAAAATTGGTGATATTATATTTATTTTTTGTTTCCACCCGTTACCCTTATTAAATACACTAAGTATTTATATTTTTTATTGATATTAAAGCATTAATAAGGTCAAAATTAAAAAAAAAATAGTAACATGGTTTAAAGGCTTAAATAAAATTTTGGTCCAAAAAAAGTGTTTATTTTAGTTCTTTGCTTCTTTTTTTTAATTTAGACATTTGAATAATTTTTTGTTTGCTTTACGTACCTGTTTTCAAACAACTAGTTTTCTTTTAGTCGTTAATTTTAAACAACTTTTACAATCCAATGAATTAACACATTATTAAGGAATCTGAAATGGATAGTCCTATATAATATTTTAGGACAAACAATATTTTTAATATCTTATTTATTGAAAACAATTTATAACATCATACAAATTTTTGTATTCTAAATCATAACTTATGCATGTCCATGGGAAGGCATCTCTGGTGCTTAACAGTAATTTCATTATTATTAATATATTTTTTGACTTATAAAAAAATATCACACAAATTTATGAGTGATTAAAAACACACTATACTAAAATATTACAGTGGTTATCCTATAAGACTCTCAAATGGAGTGATAACTGATAAGTTATTAGATAGCTAATGTCATTGTTGGGTACCAATTAATGGTCTTTCTTGAAGGCAAGGACAAAAATCAAATATAAAATTTTTTTTAAAGAACTAAAGTAAAAAAAAAAAAAAATCTTTACAGTATCAAAATAAAAGGCAATATTTTTCAGATAAAAAATCAATAAAATTAATAATATTAATTATTTTTATTGATATGTGTGAATTATGTCTAAATATCTTATAACAAGACCAAAAGAATATATTTTGACAAGAAATTATCATGATAGGTCTAGTCAAGATATGCAAAAGAAAATGTTCCCCCATTGTGTTATTAATGGTGCAATTTCATCAAAAACAAAAAACATGTTTCTATTGTATATCTTGAAAATGAACAATAGAAATATGTTGTTTTTTTAGTGTTAAACATTAGAGATATTTTTCTCCAAGTCCTTGTTAAATATATTTAAAATAATACAAGTTAATTAATTTGTAATAAATTAAAAATAACTCATTCTAAAAAATATTATATTAAACTATTCTATCAAATTCTCTCCTAACATGATAAGTGACGGTATTAATTTTGTTTCTTGACTATAGGAACTTTAACTAAAGAATAAAAGTATTTTAAAGAAACTTAAAAAAATTAAAAAGGAGTTTAACTAAAATACTTTTATGGATGATCGAAATTTTGTATTCTAAATAGGTGTTTCAATCAATCATTTAATAAATTTTCTTTTATAGTTTTTTTATATTATATAATTTATTAAATAACATGACATTTATTAATTAGTTCTAACATTATTTGAAATATAAGAATTTCATTTCCTTACGAATAATATACTTATTTAAGTTTCACTAAATCGTATTCACTTGTTTGGATAAAAGGAAAAGCGCAGATGTAGCACTGCCTAAATTAATAAACTGCAAAAGTATTTTTCTCCAATTTATTTTTATTACAAATGAAAAAAAAACATTTTATTTTCATCTTGGAATAATTAAAATAAAGATAAAAAAAAATGTATTCTATATAAGGGTTCACATTTATTCTATTTTGGTGATTAAATTACTATATGTTTGAAACACTAGGATTAAGCAATGCAAATTGAAGGAAGTCCATATCTTTTTCCAAGATGGCTATATGTTCCTCTGCCATTGTCATCCATGCCTCTATTCCTTCTTTTGTTTCCATCAATACTATTGTGTTTGGGATGGTTTCTTTAGTACCTCCCCTTTGAGCCAACCACAAAGGCTTTCCCCTTCCAAAATCCATATCTTCAAATCCCATATTAGCCCAACTTGTGAACACTAAGGTCATTGGATTTTTTGTTGCTATACCTTCCAACATTAGGTGTGCACACTCATCACTCCATAAAAACCTAGGATCATTTTGAACTTTTAGAAACAATTCCTTAGTGAGTTTTCCAAGTCCTTCTTCTAAAACCCTAACTAAATCTCTAATATTAGTGTTCTTCTTAACATCTCCCAAAAGAATCAATGAAGGCCACAACAAATTTCCAATAGAACCCTTTGAGAAAGGCTCTCCCATCCTTTTTCTCATGTCCACAACATGTAATGCAACCATTGGTCTTGTTTTGTCACAAGATTCCTTAGTGCATGCTACAATCATGTGTTTACATATGAATGAAGACACAACTTGGTATCTTGTGGGTTTTGTGTCATTACTTGTTAACATAACTTTTAGGTCATTAATGGCTTTTGCATTGAACAAGAATCTTCTTGTGGTACACTTTGCTTCTACAGCTGATTGATTGTTAAGATTTAACATGCCACCACGTACACCAAAGGTGTTCCTTGGAGGGAAAAAAGTTGAGGCTGAAAAAAAATCAGGCAATGATGTTTCTTCCTTTGACCCTTTGCAAATGGCAAACCAAGTTTTCAAGAAAATGCTACATGAATATGCATCCAAGAGGATGTGAAGATTGCACAATCCAATAGCTATTCTTCCACATTTGAAAAGGTTCACTTGGACAAGTAGTTGGGGTAAGATTTCTTGGTGTGGGTGACACTTGTTAGGCTCACATGGAAGTAATTGGTTTATCAATTCTAATTTTGGTGGGTTTAGGAACTCTTCCATGGAGATATTCACACATGCTTCCATATAAATTGCACCTTCATCATTGCAATCAATGGAAAATAAATCACCTCTTCTACCTCCTAATGGGTAAAAAATGGTTAGTGCTTTAGATAGTGATTTCTTCAATTGGATTGAGACATCTAAGAACTCTTGCATGTTAGTGGTTTTACCATAAAAAAGGATCAATGGGAAATAGGTATTTAGTTGAAACACATCAAACAAACATAATTTGTGGGTTTTGCATTCATTAGAAGTGGGCAAAAATGGTTTAATGGTTTCTCTTGATTTGATGCTAATTTCCATTTTGAACTAAGTGAAAGGCTATATGAAATATTTTAATTCATGGGTTTATATATATAATTTGATGAATGTTAAAGACATAATTACCATTGAACCACTACTTTAATATTAATTAAGGGCCTATGACAACACTTACCAATGTAATAAAAAAAGTTCTCTCTTAAGTCATAAAATAAAAGTTAACTTTTACTTTCATCGTAATTTAAGACGTTATCCTATATTTAGCTAAAAACGCTCTGAAAATTAATGGCAAACAGTTTTCATGTATGTTATTGTCTTTAATTTTTTAAATTTTATGAAAAGAAAACTGCTATCTATAAATTTTAAAAATAGTTACAATAATTAATTCCATAAAAAAGTAGTTAGAAAAAATACTATTTTATATACTTGCAATATATATTCCTATAAATATGAATAAAAAGTATTCTCATAAAAGTATTTTCATTAAGAATTCTCTCTTTTATCCACATCTTGTAATATCATTCCAACTAATTCACCTACTCCAAAAAATATTGTTGCTATATATTTAAAAAAACCACATACAGGTTTAAGAGAATTTTTTTTTTTTGAAAATTACATTTCTACCATAACTGAAGTTATGATGACAACAAGAAATTCCAAATTGTCAAGCAAATGTGGAGAGTATCATGAATAGGATTTTTTTAAAATAAGTGTGAGCTAAGCCCAAATCCAAGTAGGGAAATTCTTTTAGCGTTTACCATGATTCTTTTGCTATTTATCAAGGAGAATTTCTTCCAGCACCTCCATAATTTGTCCCTACACATCTATAAAGGTAGGAAAAGTCTCAAATATTTTAGGTAACAAAATAAGTTTAATTATAGTAAAAAATTTTCAATCTTTTTTACAAGTCTGAATAAGGGTGTCAAATTTGTAAAAAAAAAATTGCAAATATTTTGCAAAATTTTTTACAAGTCCGGACAGGAGTATCTGAACTTGTAAAAAAAATTGCATAATTATTTACAAGTTCGGACAAGGGTGTTTGGACTTGTAAAATAAAATTTGCAAATATTTTTACAAGTTCGGACAAGGGTATCTGGACTTGTAAAAAAAGTTGCAAATTTTTTTACAAGTCCGGATAATGGTGTCTGAACTTGTAAAAAACATTAATGTATCGAGAGAACCACGAAGAACAAAACAAATGTAGAGGGGATGAACAACAACGCACAAAGAAGAAGAGAAAATCATTGATTCAGTGAGAAGAAAAATGAAATCGTGTAAGAGAAGCTAATGAAAGATATGCAAAACAAGAGACGTGCAAAATGAGAGAGAGGGGAAGATGAAAGAGAAAAGAAAAAGGAACGTGGTAATTAAATTTTTACTGTTTTTATTAAGGGTTTTTTTGCCATTTTGAGAAATTATGAAGGTGTAGGGAGAACTTATTGGAGTGCAGGGAGAAATTCTCTCTGTCGTGATATTGAAATTTTCAAAATATCTTTGTTTTTACAACTCTACAGACTAGTTGATTTGTATAAAAAAATACACACCTACTGATTACCTGACTCGTAAGCTTAAAAAACACGTGTATGGACTAATTGCTTTGCAAACTTAAAAAATCGCACACCTACGGACCACATGATTTGTAGACTTAAAAAAATTACATATTTATGGATCACATGATCTGTAGGCTTAAAATAAATTACCTACAGACAACTTGGTCCATATTAATAAAAAAAATTACTTGCGAACCACTCGGTCCATAATCATAAAAATTTTTAAGAATATAAAATTTTAAAATTTTATATTAGATGAGTGTGGTTGAATGGTAGGGTTACTTAGTTTGATGAATATGGCAATGACACCCATAATATGACCATGAATGATTGAAACAACGCTCGAGTTCAAAAGGAGCAGAATACAAAGAAAAAGTTGGTGGTTGGATTATGGGATTTGCAAAATGCAAAAGAAACAAAGTCATGGTAGGACCGTCTATGTGTGACATGGTTCGAGGATGTTATTATGATCCTGCTAAAATTAGGGATATAAATTAGATGCTCCTAGTTCTCATTCCTAAGTGTGAAGCCCCTACTTGGATGACTCAATTCTGACCGATCAGACTTTGTAATGTCATTTATAAGGCTATTACAAAAGTTGTTGCAAATCGACTTAAGATTGTTATGTCTACTCTAGTTAAGCTAAATCAATGTAGCTTTGTGCCTGTGACACATGGAATGGATAATGTTGTTATTGCTTAAGAAATCTTCCATACTATGCACATTAAGAAAGGTCTATGTAGGTTTATGCTCCTAAAGGTTGATTTGGAAAAAGCATATGATCGAGTGAATTAGGAGTTTTTACTAGACACTCTCGAGGATATTGGGTTTGAAGCACATTTTTGTCATCTTATCCTTGCTGTTAACATGTAGGTTATGACTAATGGGACACCATTTGATTCTTTTGGAACATCAAGAGGCCTTAGGCAGGGGGATCCTATCTAATTTATTTTTTCTCTATGTTGAAAGGTTGGGCCACCTAATTGAACGTGAGGTAAATCTTAAAAGTTGGACTCCAATCAAGCTGTGTAAAGAAGGACTACCTATCCCTCATCTTTTTTTTGCAGATGACCTATTGCTTTTTGCAGAAGCCTCTGGGCATCAATTGGAAGTGGTGATGAGGATTTTGGTTGAATTTTGTGAGGCATCTGGACAAAAGGTCTCTACTGCAAAAACTCGACTGTTTATATCAAGGAATATTTTGCATGGGCAAACACAGTTTCTTGGTAACATGTTTGGGTACTTGCTTGCTAATGATCTTGGAAAGTACTTAGGAGTCCCCTTGATCCATAGAAGGAAGAAGTGAGCTCTTTATGACTCCCTAGTTGAAAGAACTCAGAAAAGATTAAGCACTTAAAGGGCTAAGAGCTTATCTTTTGCAAGTCGATGCATCTTGGCCCAATCAGTACTTGTTGTGTTGCCAACTTACTATGCAAATTTTTATTATTCCTAAGCAGGTATGTTCCAATATTGAAAGTCTGATACATCATTTTGGGTAGGGATTTATAGATAAAGGAAAGAAGTGTCACACTGTTGCTTGGAATCATTTCTATGCCCCTATGAAGCAAAGGGACTGGCTTTCAGAAATTTACACCTATTCAACCAGGCTCTGGTAATGAAACTAGGATGGGGACTATTAATGACCAACATGCTCTCTAGGTTTGTGTTCTCCATAGCAAGTACAAATGTGGAACTAACATCATACCCAACATATCGACTACTAATAATGCTTCTAATTTGTGGCGTGGCATTAATAAAATCTGGTCGAAAGTGACTAAAGGATGTAGATGGTTGGTGGGAAATAGTAGACAAGTTAAATTTTGGTGGGATAGATGGCTTCCCTTAGGACTCATCATTTTTCATTTCGTTGACAATACAGAGTTAATTAGTGAAAATTCTATAATGGTAGCCACCTTTGCTACTGAGAACAATGGTTGGTCTCCTTATCTGTTCCAACACTTAGTCCCTGACTGGTTGTTTAGGGAGATCATGAGAACCATGTCGTCATCTACATATTTAAAGGATGATCGAGTTATTTGGAGTTTAACCACTAATGGCCAATTTTCTACAAAGATAGCTTATGAGTTAATTATGGCTCAGAAACTTACAAATCCCCCCCCTTCAGCAAGGAGTTTGGCAATTAAACACATATGAGAGAGAAAGTGTTTAGGTGGAAGTGCTTGCATGGTGGTCTACTTACAAATGAATTCAGGTATGCTAAAGGAATGACTAATATCCCTTTGTGCCCATTATATTTTGAACAAGTTGAAACAGAAGAGCATATCTTAAGGATTATGTGTTTTCCAAAATTGTCTGGTTGTGTATAAATCAGATGTTGCCTCATGCATTCTTCTCTCCAAATGTTGATGTATGGATAACAGCTAATATACAGAACTCAAAACCCATATATGGAATTTAGTGGAATGTGTTGTTCTAAATCACCTTGAGTATGATATGGAAGGCTTGTAATAGTTATGTGTTCCAAAAGGTGTAGTTTGATTGTTATCATGTTGTCAACTCAGTGATATAGAGATGTAGGTAGACTTCATATGTTTGGGATATCTATATAGCTTCTACTTCAAAATCTTTTAGGCCGACATGTTATGTGGAAATGTCCTGCTAAAGGATGGATTAAAGCCAATATGGACAAGTAATTTAAGCAAAATGGAAAATCTGCTACATGTGCAAGTATGTTATGTGATGACGAAGGTCGTAGGGTCAAGGGTTTCGTTCGTAATTTAGGCTCTACAAATAGTTTCATGGTAGAGCTGTAGGGAATAGCCTTGACCCTTCATTTTGCTTGGAATAAAGGTGTTAGGAAACTGCAAGTGGAATGTGATTCTACTATGGTCATGGACTTTATAGGGTAGGGGGTTTTGTTTGTAATTTAGGCTCTACAAATAGCTTATGGCAGAACTGTAGGGAATAGCCTTGACCCTTCATTTTGCTTGGAATAAAGGTGTTAGGAAACTGCAAGTGGAATGTGATTCTACTATGGTCATGGACTCTATGTGGTAGGATCACACCCATGTTGGCCTATAGTGCAATTTATTCGGGTTTAGGCACACAGTGAATGTGAAGTTGTGTTTGATTATATTTTTAGAGAGGCAAACATGGTAGCAGGCCGTTTAGTTAATATGGGTCACTCTGCATTGGCACATATGTTTTTATTTTTCCACCTATATCTTGTTTCTTCCTTCTGTATAAGGATGTCATGGGAATTTCTATAGACCGAAGGGTCACACTGTAATTGTTTCCTTGGTTGTTATCCCTCCTTAATACCAAAAAAAAAAAAACTGTCATGTATTAATATGGAGTATGAACTAAGTAGTCCATAAGTCTTTTTTTTTATATTAATATGATTATGGATCAAGTGGTTCGTAATTTATTTTTTTATTAATATAAACTAAGTACTCTGTAGGCAATTTATTTTAAGACTATAGACCAAGTTGTTTATAGATGTGCAGTTTTTAAAAATTTTAAAGTTTATCAATCATCTAGTCTGTAGGCTTAAAAAATGTACACACTTACAAATTAATTGGTTCATAGGTATGTAATTTTTAAGTTTACATGTTTGTATGTATGTAATTTTTCTTAAGACTATAGACCAGCTAATTTGTAGGTGTGTAATTTTTTATATAAACCAATTTATTTGTAAAGTTGTAAAAATAAGAGTATTTTGAAATTTTCAATATCATTATAGGTAACAAAAGAAGTTGTTAAAAGAATCTTCTTGTATTATTTTGTTTTTCAAAATCGTCCCTATCGTTACAAATCCATTAAAAAAGTCACGGTATATAGGATGATGAAGTTATGGAAGAATGAATGTTTTTACTTTTTAATTACTATTCAAACATACTTATAACTACGAAGATAATAAGAAATTCCAACTTCTCAATTACGTACCTATATCAAGGTAAACTATATTACGTAGGAGTAATTTTAACAGGATATAGTTAAAAGAACAGAGTTATTGACAAAGTTTAAAGAGAGAGGATTCAATAAAGAAGTTTTAATTTTATAACAATCTTGCATATTAGATATAATTGAATGTAATGCAAATTATTCTATATTATCATTTGGTTGATAAGATGAAGTGTGATTTGCGAAAATATTTTACAACTCAATTTAATCTATCTTTTTGTGTTTTTATATTTTACATACGTCTTATAATAAATAAAAAAATTCAAACAAACTTATTATATGTTATTAGGCCATGCTTTTAATCTTAAAAACAAAAAGGTCATCCGGCTTTTATGCATTCCAAAGCTTTAACTTTATTTGTTTTTTAAACTGATATTTACACTTAGGTTATTTATGTGTGTTGCCTTCAGTTTGTTATTCTCATTTTTTTTATTATTTGGACATTATGAATTTCATTAGAAAAGAGTATATGAATATTTTGCATTATTTGGTTAGTCACTTGGTAGAAAATTTGGCTGGCAAAAAATAATCTGGTATTTCAAGGGATTCATTTCAATGTTGAATAAGTCTAGTAGAAAACCTTGCAAAGATCATAGTTGTAGGTTTATGGGCTCTATAAAGTTCGCCAATTTCTTTTTACCAATGGTGCGTTCAGCTTGAGTATTGCTTTTTCTTGTTTAGGTAATAGAATTCTGGTTTTTTATGATATTGGAAGTGTATTTGCCATTGCCAAATAAATTTTGCCCCCTTAAAAAAATAAAGTATCCACAACTTCATTAATGACTGATATTCATGGAAGAACCCTGATTCACTTTTAGTAAAGTCTCTTCTTTTAATCATTTTTTTTTTCGTACCTAAGATTCAAACTCAAAACATTACTTAAAAGGAACGAGTCCGGTATCACTTAAACCAAAGACTTGTAGGTAGTTTTGACTTTATCTTTAATACAAAAAGTAAAAGACAAATTAAATAATTGAAAAGAATTATAAAAAAAAAATCATCTTAAAGAGCATTTATTTATTTATTTATATATATATACACACACTTCGGCGACCACTAAATACCTAAATTAGTATGTGTAAAAATAAAAATAAATAATGACAAACACATATACTAGTATATTTTCTATATGAATCACATGGATTAACTTATATTAGATTATTTCAACTTAATGAGTGATGTTGAGTTAAAATCTTAACTAGATAATTGCGTTAAAAAGTCAAAAGGAAAAATTTATTATTCATCACAAGACTCAAATAAAAATAAATTTGTCTCCCATAAAAGATACATGTAATCTATAAAAAAAAAATATATTACGTAATTGTGTCTACTTAACCTTTTCTCTATATATTAAATATTGACATAATACCATAATTATTTTTTTATAGTAAAAATCATTTCATTATCATTTCGACAAAATTGTGAATATATGCAAGAATAACTTACACAAATCTTCATAAAATGTGTCTTTATTACATTTAATTAGTAGAGTTTAATGGATATACACTGTCTTTGTAAATGATTTTTATAACATTCAATCATGACTTTAACGTAGTAATGAGTAAAGTCAACAAATCTACCATAAATAAACGATTGTGATTGAATGTTAGTGTAAAAATCTTTACATGTATATCAATTAAACTCTAATTAGTATTCTATTTTTAAAGCTATAAATTTTTCCTTTTTACTTCATTGATCTTGGTGAATTTTACTTCAATTTCATCAAACCTCCTCACAGGTCTAAAAAAATATTACACCCACTCTCTTTACTATTAAAAACAATATAGAAAACAGTTTGGTATATAGCATGGCAAATTTACAGCAGCACGAAATGTTAAACCAACCAATAACATTTTTTAAAACAATTATTAATTAATAAATATAAAAATATAAAACGGATTTTTTTTTCATAAAATACACGTTGGTCAAATTTAACAAAGAGACAGTTTTGTACTAAAAATCATTCTAAAACTGATTTCTAGCATCATCAAAAGATGATCTATCAGATAAAAAACAAGCTATATGATCTAGTTAATCTATCATCAACCCCATTTGCTTCCCTAATAATTGACTTTAAATCCTTGATTAGCTCTAAGAATATATATTGAATCTCATAAAAAATAGTAACATAATGAAACTGTTCTGCATTATGTATATTTTCAGCATCACCTATGCAATTTGTCTAAAAATTGTCAGTTGAAAATCCACGAACAGTATTATACCTTAATGATAAGCGTGCTAATTCTTTATCCCGACAAGTTAGGTTTGATGTTTCAATTAGCATTTTAAGATCGAAATGATAGTTAATTAATAATAAGCATGTAAATTTATTTTTTTATTGTTAATTCATTTCATTGACTTAAAAGTTACATTTACAATAAAAAAATATTATACAAAAATTTACATAACTATCTGATCATAACTTATTTTTTATAATAAATTTATTTATTTTGATAATAATTACTTAAAAATTTATATAGTGATAATTGTTGACACATGATACTATAAAATTGTCTTATATTGTTATCATACATCACCTTTGAGTTGTTGTTGTTGTTGTTGTTGTTGTTGTTGTTGTTGTTGTTGTTGTTGTTGTTGTTGTTGTTGTTGTTGTTGTTGTTGTTGTTGTTGTTGTTGTTGTTGTTGTTGTTGTTGTTGTTGTTTAAACTTAAAAAAATCATTGTTAAAAAGCAATATTTTTTGTTTTTTAAGAAACATATAGGATTTGTTTCTTTAAAAATGTTAAAAAATATAATGACACACCTTTTAACATTTCACATACATTCTTTTTTATGTTTTAAAAACATTACACTTACATATTTATAAAAAAGATTAATATAATAAGTGAAAACAATAAAAAATGCGATTCTAATTTTAAAAAAAAAATGAGAAAGTGCTAATATATATAATTTACTTTTTTAAAAGGTGAAAGGTACTAGTTATAATAGTGGTATATTTTGAAGTTTGCAATTCATCATGACTTGAATTGAACAATTTGTATGATAACATATATAAAGGTAGCGTTTAATATTTGAGTAGAATAATTAAAATTAAAGGTTCTATTTTACAAATTTTGAATAATAATACACAGATACGTTATAATATATTTATTATTTTTGTGCATAATTAGTAATTTAAAATAAATTTTATTTTAAATATAATTTTTTTATTTAATATTAAATTATTAAAGATATATGTAAATAGTATGAGTTTAATTGGTATACATTGTCATTGTAAACATCTTTATACTAACAGTATATATCAATTAACTCAAATAGTATATGCTAAACATTATTACACACAAAATTTATTTTATTACTCTTTTAAAAAATTATTTTGTAAAACATCATTTAAACAGAAAATATGCTTGTATAGATAATAATTTATATATTAATTTTTACTCTTAAATATTACTTTAAATTTAATTATTATTTATAAAAAACTATTTTTATTTTTTATTACCATAAATTATTTTACTATAATTAAATTAAAATAAAATAATTTTTTATATACATAGAAATATAATTTTTTCTACCATAAATTATGAATAAAAAAATATTATTAACCTTTTAAATTGATGTACACATTAATAATATAATTAATTTTTAAGTATATCCTACTTTCTATATTATTGTATGTTATTATATGATTTGTTATTAATGTTGTATAATATAGGATATATTAGATTTATGTCCTCAACCCAATTCTCATCGGATATAGGATATATTCGTACCTAACCTATATCTCGAAAAAAAATTAATAAAAAAAATTATTTGAATATAATAATATTATCAAAAGTTATTTAATAAATGTAAAATTTTTAATTTATGAATTAAATATCAAACATTTTTTTAAAGATAAATGTTAAACCCTTTATGTCAAACCAAAGTTGTAGTTCTGGAGACAAAAAAAATCTAACAAATCATTTGGTTTGAAATTATATATAACAAACCTAGGGTAAGAGTTTATATTATTTTAAAATAAAGGTGGGTATAGGGGTAGGATGGGAATGAGGTAGGTATGTATATTATCATTTTGTCCCATCTCTGACTTAATAATTCAGGTATTCTCTATATATGCAAACACATTCTCTCGCTCGATCAAATCGGATATCACCCATTAATTTTAGATGAGTTTGGAGATTACTCACGGATATAAGTTTATTTGTCCTTCTTAGCATAATACACTGAGAGAAACCGATGAGGAGCATGTGACTAAATCCCAAACCGAATGTTAATGAATATTGTATATAAAAAAAGTTAACTTTTTATCTATTTCAATATATTTACTCATGACATTGATAAGAGTATTTACCATATTTATAGATAATTAATTAATCTCCGTTGGAAAAACTCAGTGACTACCTTAATTAAATATTAATTTAATATCTTTAATTTGAATGATAATATAGGATACACGTTCAAAATAAAATGTAATTAACAAAGAAAAAAGAAGCATGCAAAATAATAAAAAAGGAGCATAGTAAAGATTTGGAGGGAAAAAGAAAAGCAAAAGTTAATATGGCAATGCAAATGGATCAACGTTGACCATGATATGATGAGTGTAACACGTGCAAGTAGCTTCTATAATTCTTGAACGACAAGGAAGGGAACGATATAGGAAACCTATATACGTTCATTTTCTATTCATTATCATTTTCATTGCCTCTAAATCTCACCACTACACTGTGATCATTTCCCCTTAGATTCTCTGATTCCATTTTCTCGGAATCAGAGAATCATATACTTTAATTTATGATATATCATCACACCCTCTTAATTAATTTCTCATTCTTAGGTATATGTAAATGTAAACATCAATCACCATATCTTCTTGTGAGGAATTTGTGTGTTTTGCTGATTTCTCTCACATGGTTGTTCCTTCATCATAGAGGGTGCAATGGAAGGTTGGCTCTATGTTCTTGCCACCAATAGTTTAGGGTTGCATTGCTCGTGCAAGAGATACTTCATTCTCAAAGAATGGTTTCTTAGAAGCTTCAAGCACAAACCCCTTTCCCAGATGAAGGTTTTCTTTCAAATTTTACTTTGTTTGTTATACCTTGTAATTTTATTTTTCTGGTGGAAGATATTAATGGTGTAGATGGAAAATAGTCTAAGAACTTGAAAATTGTTTGTTTCATGTCACTTTCTTTCTACACACTTCATAAAATATCAAAAGACAAAGAGAATGAAGAAAAAGACTTTTTGGTTTGAGTTATCATAATATACTTACTTTTTATTTCATCTAATTCCATGTCATGCTCTTCTAACCTAGTCCTTTCTTAATTTCTTGTCTTGTCACTTATCATATTTTTTGCTCTCTCTTCATCTTTTTCCTTCACTCCAATCCATGCAATATGAGGTAAACATTTAGTTTTTTTCCTTATTGTTTGAAGTAAGTGTGAAGGTAGGTATAAAAACATGTGATATGAAATAGTATTTTCCCAAATTTTTTTATTATTCTGTTTTTTTATGCTATGAATCATGCTGAGCCAGGTAAGTTCCAACGTCATGGCTCTATTTGGGTTACTGCATGGCAAGAATTTGTGTCCCTCTGTAATAGTTTGTTTTCTCTTGGTCTTTCACATTTGTTGTTTTGCTTATCAGATAAAAATGATTAATGAAGTTCAATTGGATGTAATTTAATCAGAGGCATTGATGTGCATGCACTGAATATAAAATTGTTATTTTCACTTCGAATTCTCATAATACTAATTTACAACATTTTTTTCTCTCTTTATTGTTGGTTTTCTCCCTCTCTCTTAATGTAGAAAATTTTGTGATAAAATGAAGTGTGAATAATATTACTGTCTTGAACTCAGATTTCATTATGTTGATGACAGGAGATTGTACAATATTCCATTATTTTGATAAAAGATTAAGTAGTTATTTTGGCTAAATAAAATTACTGAGTTTAACATTTCTACACTGGTCGTGTAAAAGAGTTTTACACTCATAATTAATTATAACTTTTCATTTACATGACTTTTAAAATATTAATTATAACTTTTTATTTACATGAATTTTAAAATATTAACTGTTATAAAATCAACAAACTTATTCTATATAGGATTGTAATTACAAAGATAGTGGATAAGTATTTTTCTAAGTATTATCTTTTCAGGAGCCAAATAGAAGTGCAATAATTGACTCCAGCGTTCAGATTATTGCCAATGGAAGAGATAAAATCAATAAAAAAGTAAGAAACTAAATTAGAGATTTTAACTTGCACTACTGTACTTTATAATTTATTGAGACTCCAAATATGACCTGACTTCCAATTAATGCCTATTTAACGAATTTTATTACAATTCCTTGCTTTTAGTAACTTCTAACCAATAATAAGAAGTTACAAAAATTGTGTTAAAAAAATAGATTGTTAGCATTTTTTAATATTTTATCTTTTTTACTAATCAAATTTGAGTGTTTTGACAGGTTTGTCCTATTTCTTTTGACACTAATTAACTGTATTTGCAAATTTGTTTTACTTTTTTCAGGTATTCTTCATCTTCACAGTATATAATGTTTCAAATCAAAGAGACCAACTTAAGGTGTGTAAGAAATAAATGTCCATAATCAAAATTAGTAAATAGTTAAATACATATATGAAAAAGTTTTTGCAGTGGATTGTGAGATTGTTTGAATTCAAATTTCTAGTTGGCAGCGAGTAGTTCAGAAGAAGCTGCTGAATGGATACGTTCATTGAAGGATGCTGCATTGAAGGTTTGAATCACTCTGCATAAATGAGTAGTTGTTGCCTTAAGATAGAAGCTAATGTTATATGTATTTTCAGGAGAACTCAAATTCAGATATGAATTTTGTGACTTCTTTCAAGAAAAAGCATTCATCTTTGAGGTACATCAACTGTTTTTCTGTATGTAATCATGCAATTTATAATCTATTTGACAAGGGTATCATTATATAAATAGCATTTGTAGTAATAATTTAATACATGCAATTGAAATGAATTTATGAATTTAGTAGTTCTAAATTGGAACATTTTGAAAGAATGTTCTATTGCTCCTGTACTTTTGCTAGAGGTTTGCTATCGATTTCTTGCTGCTTTCCTAAACAAAATTATGATCTGAAACAACTGAATCTTATGCAGTAGAAATGTTTTGTTCCTTTGTATTTTTTTTTATGTTGTTGCTGTTGTTATGTATATCTAAAGTTTTGTTTGAACAGAATGGGAGGCTCAAAAAGGACAATTTGGAAAAACTATGTTGAATGGAATTTTCAGTCGTGTATATACACTGAAGCAATGACCTCTAACGATATTGCTCCCTCACTATGGAAGATTTTTAGTTGTCAAAATGGTAAAGCTTTTAGTTCTTAACTTCTTATAGTGATCTCACAGTAGCAAGTGGTTTCATCTCTTAAGTCCACTGCTTGTGTAGGACTAAGGATGTTCAAAGAAGCAAAAGCTTTGAATGTAAGCGTTACTTACTCCTAGCTCTGTAAAATTTCAATTTTGTTTATGGTAATTTTTGTCTAATATTTTTTGTATTCAGCCATGGGGCAATCAACCAGTAATGATGGCAGTAGGTTTAGTTGATGGAACTTCAGAAGACATTTTCAATACTCTTGTATCTCGGGGATCCTCAAGATTAGAGTAAGTCTTCCAAATTACTGTTCGTAACTTAAGGAAGGCTAGTGACACACTCTTTCAAATTCACTTTTCACTATTAGTGGAATTCATGTGCAATCCATTAATTACTAGTAATAGGAATCATCAAATAGGGAGTGAAATTCACATCATTTAAGAGGTCCCAAATAAATTTCACATAGTAATAAAGGATATGCATAGTAATAAATTTCACATAGTAATAAAGAATGTGTTAGAAACCTTTAAATTTGATCAGCTCTCTGTTCAAAGCCTTTAAGTTTCTACACTATACCTGCAAATTGGACGTCAAGTGGGGCATTTTCTTATGAGTATTGATCAGGTATACTCATTAGCATTTTCATCACATGAAACTTCGTGTCAAAAAGGATTTAAATTTTGTTCACTTTTAATGAAATACTTTTTTTACATTATCAGAAAATAATGAAGTGTAGTAACTAGAGATTTTCACTAGCAATAGTAGATCTCAAAGGCTTCTCAAACAGCACGCATCATAAACAAAAAAAGAAGGCTTTCTCCATTCAAGTTCTTTGAGACAGTTTCTGATTCTATGATGGCTAATATAACTAAGCTGTAGTGAAAGTTTGGCTTTTCTATGCTTCACCATGAAATTTTTTTATGGGGGGTTTATGTGTGAGACAGTATATGTAATGTAAAAAATGACTGCTACAAATTCGGTATTGCTTGATGGGGGCTAGAATGAAGTGAATTAGTTGTTATTTTCCTTTGGTTATAGTTGCTTTCTCCTTATTTTTTGCAAAAGAAACAAAGTTGAACAAGAATTGAGATGAAGTAACCCTGGTCTTGTTTTTCAAATTGAGATTCATATCCATCTACTTATGTAGTTTTTATGCTCTCAAGAGAAGAACATTAGCATTTTCCTCCTGGTTATAGATTTTTCTTATTCCAATTCAAATGTTGAATTCAAGAAGTATCTTGCAGATGGGACTTTTGTACAGACCAAGGCAGTGTGGTGGATCACATTGATGATCATACTGAGATTATTCACATTAAACTTTGTAATGACTGGCTACCAAGGTAATTGATATATTGAAATTTCATACATACAATAAGTTCAAGAGTACTTGTTAAGTTAGATTTATGTCACTCTTAGGGGCATGAAACCACGAGACTTTGTGTTAAGACGAAAATGGAGAAGAGAGGATGATGGCACATATGGTACATTCTTTCAAGTAAAATCCATAATATACGCCTCTGATTCATTGTTTTAATCTGCCAGTTAATTCTTTTCTTTCTTTGCTTCGGTAACAGTGTTGTTATTCCATTCTGTTTATCATAAGAACTGTCCACCACAAAAAGGCTATGTCCGTGCATCCCTTAAAAGTAATGTATGCTTTTAAATTAGAGATTACTATTTCACCTTTCAATCTTGATTCTTTAGCAAGGTTTTGAATTGTGATTGCAATTGCTTTAGTATTATCAAAATAGGAGAAAATTATTGGCAAAAAATGTGACTAATGGAACCACAATTGTACTCACTATGCTTCATCAATGTTTGGCAGGTGGAGGATTTGTAGTAACTCCAGTTAACCAAGGAGAGCAGTCACTTGTAAAACACATGCTTGCTATAGATTGGAAGTACTGGAAATTGTATCTACGCCCCTCATCTGCTACATCCTTAACTATTCAAATGCTTGAGAGAGTTGCAGGTTTGTTAAGTATATATTAATGTAATCATTTGATCCTTAACTCAACAAAGAATCAATCATGTATGAAAAAAAAAATATTATGCACTAACAATGTAAAATAGTTTACACTCTCATCAAGTTACACCACATTATATATGATAAACTTATTAACTTTCACAAGACTATTACTTAAAAGTCATAAAAATGACAATGTAAAACTATTTATGGGGATAAACTTGTGAGAAAATTTATATGTAGACAGTGTAGTCCTAATAAATGTGTATAGAGACTAAAATTTAAGAAATTTAGAAACAGCAAATGAGTGTCTCTTATTGAGACCAAATGATTATTTTAAAATTTAATGTAAGATATAATATGATATACATTGTAGTTTTTATTCATAGCTTGTACAAAAGGATTATTCTAATCATCTAAGTCTTAAAATTTTCACCATTGCAGCACTGAGAGAGTTGTTTAGGGCTAAATCAGGAAATTGTTCCCTTGGACCTACTGAAATGGCAGTAGATATTAAGAATGAAATTCCAGCAGAGAGCAGCAAGATTGTAGAACATGAATTGAAAGGAGAGGCCGCAGGAGAAATTTCTTGCTGTACAAATTTAACCGGATTGAATGATTCTGAAGAGTTCTATGATGCTTCTGAACCAGAGAACAATGATGAATTTGAGAATGAGTGGCACACTGCCCCACTTTCAGAACATCAACATCTGGTACCTCATTCCTTGTCAACATTCTTTCATCTTGGATTCATAATTTTCTTATGTTGTTCTGGTTTAATCATAATCAATTTTTCATTGTTTTTGGAAATAGAACAACTCTCTACAGTACTATTGCTTACTTCACTAGTGAACACTTTTTTCAGTAATAATACAAATAAAATCATCGTCATGATCAATTCTTTTCCTATTTACGAAAAATTTAATTGATTAGTCCTTACAGCAACTAAATTAATGTAGTTTTTTTGCACAGCATTAATCCAGAAATATAATTAAATTGATAAACTTTCTACATCTTTTAGATATAAAATCGCTATTGTTAGAGACAAAAATGGTTTTTAGCATGGCTTAAATTTATTGTTTGACTTCAATGAATACTGGAGAAAAGAACAAAAAAAATTCAAGAATGAAAGGAAAGCATGAAGGGATTTAAGAAAAGATTAATCTATGAAGAACTTTCAAAAGTTATTAATGCTGCATGAAGTTTAAATGTAAATGCATGGCTACAACAAAGACATTAGAAGGCACCATTACAATTTTAAAGAATAAACATGCATTTTTTTTGTCATTAAATTTTGCAATTACACTGTATTTCATTAGATATCTTTATTAATTAT